>JAPZDX010000012.1:25121418-25132023 GCA_029783625.1 Naso annulatus | reverse complement strand
GAATGTGTTTTAAGTGCTTTTTTTGCTTTTATGTAGCACTCACAGAACTCAAAGTTATGCGCTTTGTCAGCCCACCACAATTATATAGACATATTACATTTTTTTTGCAGCACACAACTCATTCATCCTGACAGCTTATCTAAACGTGTGATCATCCAACAACTTATTATCCCCTGTAATGCTGATGATCAGCACTCTTATAGCATCAGGTTCAATCTACTGTGGGCAAGGAAGCTGTTAAAGCCTTTAATGCCTCCAGAAGGAATGTTTGAAAAGTCAGCTGCTGTACAGGTACAGATGAATATGTTTGGGCAAATCACCTTAACCTCATTACAGTGTCATTGCGGTGTGCCACAGAGAATCAGCGTCGGATGAAAAGTGTTTCTGGGGGCGTTAAAAGCACTGATCCGCAAGGATGTGACCAAGATTACAGTACAAAAAGCAGGAAAGGAGGAGATGAAAGCTGGGAAATGTGAGTGAAGCTTTATGTCAGATATAATAAAAAAAGATCATCCAATGTCATAAAATTATTTGCACGTAAAAGCTCGTAAAAAGCCGTTGCCGCCTGAGCAAAAGATTCAAAATCACTTCCTCTCAGCAGGCAAACAACTGTCAAACTGTGTGCAGGATGAACATCTAGCCTTGTCCTTGTCAAAAGTCCCAATTTTGATTAATCTTGTTAGGGAAATGCATGGTTTATTTCATTACGTCTGTTTCATATGGAGCGCTAACAGGGCAAACAGTAAGACAACATCCTATTGTCATTTCTTCTCTTCAAACAGACAAGCCCGAATGAACAGAGAGGACATTTTAGCAGGGAGCAACACTAAATGAACCATTGTCTTGTCCCGCTGTGCCGCTCTCTCTGTCTGTGATGTAGGGCTGGACAGATAGAGAAGTTAACACGTCTGCAGAAACCAACACCACACACCCATCAGGAGAGCACCAGTTGGTGAGACTGCTGCACCCAGGAAGTCAGTTTGGTGTGGCACGCCAAACTAACTGCCTCAGGCTACATAAAAGACATTTGATTGGACGACTGGTTTTCAAACAGTGACCATGGCATACTATTAAACAGGCAGGACACACTTAGGAGGAGGATTATATAAACATTAAGATATTAATTACATTTATACCTTAATTTAAGCCATTTAAAAGACGAAAAGACATGACTTCACATAGTCACAGCACTAAAGTGCATGTAAGTAATGCCAAACTTTTTGAAAGGAAGCAAAGTAGCTTATCCCACACATCTCTAAAGCTTTAAATAAGACTGAGGACTAGAGCAAACCATCTGTCTCATCAAACAGATGAAAGCTAAACAAAGTTTTAATGCACATCTGCAGTCAAAACAGCTGCTGGGGAGAAGGGGAAAAAAAATCAACATGTGGAGATCAAACCAGTAGCTGACGCTCAGAGACCCAGTTACCTTCCACCAGTAAAAATAGGGACAACAAATGGAGCTGTGACACATTTGCCTTCCGTCTGGTTATTTGTCACTTAACCACAGCAAAGACTGGAGTTGGTTCAACTTTTAACAACCCACCCTTGATTGAAGTACATAGCAAAATACAGTCCGTATCTCATCTTTACTTTCGACTTTATTTCTTCACAATAACGAATTATCTCAAATTTATACAACCTGTCACAAACTTGAGCAGATATTTAAGCTTTAAACCGCCCATATCATTGTAAAAGTACTTAAACTATCTGACTATCCACTGAGTAGCGTGGTCTCGTTCAGTCTGCTGGCTGCAGCAGAAAGCTGTTGGCGGCGGCGGCGGCGGGCTGATAGCGCGAGGGAACCAGTCTTCAGCCTCTAAACTTTCTCCAGTTAAAGTTCGTATCACTTTTTAAATCAAATCAAGACTCACTCACCTTGTCCCGGCCATTTTCTTCACATTGTAAACAAGGCGTAAACACAATGAGAACGATGTTGGAGCGCTGGTATCGAGATGAAGGTTAATCTTCGCAGCTTACGGAGCGCTCCGCGGAGTGAACACGGGACCGTCCTCCCGTGGTGAATCCGATATGGAGTCTCCGCCTCTGCACGTGAGTCACAGGTTGGGATAGGGGTCACCCAGTCTGCACCCCCACCCTTCTCCCTCTCCACCACACCCCCTCCCTCTGTCCCCTCGACTGGCTGACTGGAAAGAGCAGAAACCAGACCATAAGAAAAACATTTGGTAGCTCACTTGGCTTCAAAACAAGGGTAATAAAAGTGGCTGAACTACAATGGCCACAACTTCCACGTCACGTTTGGAGCGAACGCTACGGTCACCAACTTTTTGTCAACGTGTCCTGTTGGAGCAAGATAAGTAATTTCTGTGCTGCTAAATTAGCCATTTTTTTCTGTAAATTAAAATAGCATAGACAGACTTTTCCCCTCTCTATTGTTTAATGGGTTAAAAATGGCAAAAGTCCTGTTGGAGCTGAAAACTAGGCTACGTTTCACAACAATCGTTTTTTTAAAAAATATATTTATAAAATGTGCAGTTCAAATTAATAGTGTAGCAAACTTGGATTTTAGCGGTTAGCTAAAACCACATCACAGAATTAGCCGAACACTGTGGTTGCTAGGCGACACACCGGAACCGGTATTTTGATAACTGGATGCACAGCCTATTTGAATAGGCATAAATTAGTGATATGATACGGCAAGAGGCTTATTTTACAACGTGTCTTCATTCGTCTCAACCAATCAGAGAGCTGGGGGTCATAAGTTTCTCTTTATATGATCACTACGGACTACATTTCCGCTGTTGTACTGTAGTGATCTGTTAGTGAGAGCCATGACAGCCTGCCGCATGCTTTCCGTGTGGGCCATTAGCTGTAATACAAACGGTGTGGGCGAGCAAACAGAGACACCTGCTGGACAGGAACTCAAACAGCCATGCGACTTCAAAATAAAAGTCGGGTCGTGTTTATGGTCAAACAACACTTTATTCACAATCACTATCAGCACTCAGGTCTATGGGAATACTCACTACAAAAAAAAAGAAAAAAAATCAAAGAAGCTAACAAAGGCAGCGAACTTAAATTCACATCAATAAGTATACATTGTGCTGTTCCTCTGGCACAGAGTAAACTATATCTAATGTACATGGAGCATCTGTTCACAGTGAACCCTTTTTAAGTGCTTTTCCGATGTAAATAAGGAGAGGACATACACACAAAAAGCGGGCAAGGAAATTTCTGCAGCTACACTTCTCTCTATAAGTTCATCTGTCAACTTATATCATACAATGAGGTCTTCCTCTTCAGTATTATAAAAAATATTGTAAACATTTATATTAATTGCACAACATACATTCAAATACATACTGGACTGTACTGCAAGATTTTACGTCTGTATTGTTATCCTGTAGCACCATGTATAGCAAGCTTAAACTATTTGGATAATTTTACAGTGTGGCTCTGACAATACAAAGGAGAAAAATGGCATTCACTAATGATGCATTCTGCCAGTGGTCAAATGTTCTGGAGGTTTGGATTGTATCATTGTGAGACAGTGGTTAGTGTAGGCCTGTTCACAGTGTGGCTTACACTGAAAGGGGTTAGATCGAGGCAGGCAATGTCTAGTCACCTCACATCTCACAGCTTTGAGGAAGATGATGCTTCTTGTAGGACATTCATCAGCGTTACAAAAGATAATGGCGAAGAGTTGGGTTTTTTTTTTTCCGTTGGTCGTTTACAAGTCCGTACCACTTCCATGTGCAGTCACGTTGGTGCAGTGAAAGAAAACATGTTCTGTTATCTAATCAGCATGTGCCACAGACATCATGAGGCTATGTCATCATTGTGTAGCAGCAGAGGTGACATGTAACTTCCCACCAGTCCCGTATGACATGATAGAAAGCTGATCGAAACTGATATATATTATGTACAAGCTGTACTGGTAGACTGAATGGCTTGTGGACACCAGATGGTCCCACCTGATTCACAGCATCCTGTTGATGTAAATGGTCTGGGCAACTGGGGGTAACAGGAGATGTAAATTAGAATGAAATGAGTGCGAAGGTAGAATTGACAGTTGGAGAGTCTTTAAGCTTCCTCTCAGTCTCAGCATCTCCTCTGCCTGGGTGAGAGGTATGAAGCAGCTCTCTTAAGAATTACAACCATGATTAAAGTAGTACAGGTTATGGTCCATCGAAGAGTGGTCAAGGTCCTTGGGTTTGCCTGCACTCCCCCTTCTCCTTCCTTCGCTGGAGGATGCCAGTAAGGTGGGTTGTGGGATGCAGGTGGTTAGCCAACCCAACCTTCCCAAATCTGCCCTCTGTGCAGGGGAAACAAACACAGTGAGTTAAATGTGCCATTTGAGGCATTCACTGGAAACCATGGCTCCAGTTGTGGTCTGTTCCTACCAACACTGCGAGGAAAAGAAAGAAATGACAAGAACAGGACTAAGAACACAACACAATGAGACAATGTTACACCTGCATCGCTTTACTGAATTTGACTTGAGTGAATGAAAAATAAGATGGAGCTTAGCAATGCAGGTAAATGAGAGTTACTGTGAATATAGGAGTGCAGAATTACAGCAAGTAGGAGAGAGGAAGGCATGCTGCTGGGTCATCTGACCATGCTGAAAAAAAATCTGGATTGGGCATAGGAGTAGACTTGGCTGACTACAAAGGAACAGATGGGTTATGACAAACTCACAGCGACTTGGAGGAAGGCTTCTTCACTTTTGGCCTCTTTCGACGATGAACTGGCCTGAAGCATGCACAGCACGTATACACGCGCAGGGCAAATGCACGTGCATGGAGACAAACATACAGGTATATACACGCAAAACACATACACACACACATACAGGTACACACACATACATGGCATGCGCACACACACACACACACAAACAGGCACACACACATACACCCCCACACGCACAGCAGAGACAAGCAATTAGGCTTCATTACAAAAAGGGAACAGCAGAAGCTGAAAAGCAGGCTTGTATTTTATCCCTCTTTGGCTTCTGCGTCTGCATACTAACAAGGCTTTGATCACAGCAGTAAGAAATCATGACAGTTTGAAGAGGTTCAACTTCAGCGTGACTGTATTTTATTTTCTTCACTTCCCAGATGACGTGCAATGAGAGGAAACATAGCCAAAGACCCACTAGAGAGGCTGTAACCACTCAAGAGTTCAGATTGTAACATGAATTCCATCTGCAGTGTTTGTAAAAGTAATCAGCTGTGCTGTAACAGGAAAAAGAAAATACCTGTATTCACTGAAGTAGTTTCGCTCTTTTCCTCCTGAAAGGGAAGTGGAGGTAACATCAGTCTCAGTTTGAAATCACCGGAGACATTATCATCAATCATGTTTGCCTCAGAGGCTTTGTACTCACCCTTCTCAGGGTTGCACTGCTTATGTCCCTTGCAGCCCCGTAACTCCATGAGCTGCTGATGCATTGAATTCAGGGCATTGCGGTCGAGGGTGCTGACAGCATTAATCAGCTACAGGAATAATAAGGACAAAATATCAGCAAGAGCTTTGGAAACTACGGAAAATTCCTGGAAAACACTGGAAAATCTGTAACCCCTCCGCTCACAGGAATGTATTGTGATTCATATCGCGGGATCATTTTTATTTACATGTCTGCCATACAGGACAGTGTGTCCCTGCAAATGAAATACCTGGTATGGGTCAGTGCTGAGGTCAAAATACTCCAGGAAACCAGTAGCAAATTCACAAAACAGGAAGTTGTGTGTGTCATTGATGGTCCTTAGGCACCAATAGGTGTTGTTGTTGGCACTGGTGCATGCACAGAATGGACCCACTGAGGGAGGGAGGGTACGGGGGTGGGCGAGGAAGTGAAGGGATAGAATGAAAAACAATGGATATTTTAACAGTGTTTCACAATTTTGTTTTGACCATACCTGCTTTGGAAATATTTAACAGTTCCCACAGCAATTGTCTTACATTCACTTTATACACCCAAAAGTTATTTCCTCACTTGTCCAGAAGGGGGCAGTCTGCCAGTGATGGTTATCATGTGTGAAGCAGGTGAGGCCAGGCATGCTGCAAGTGTCGTTGTTTTGGAGCCTCTTGAGGAATTTACGGAGTTTCTTTCTGCGTTTCTGCTCCTTCTGCAGCCACTGAGTCTTCTGCTTTGGTGCCACTCTGATGAGGATGAAAGACATTCAGTTCAGTGAGACCGCGAGAGGAAGTAAATCATTTATTCATTGTTAAAATATGTCAGATTTTACCTCAGCGAGTGCACGCGCCCTGCATTGAGCCTGAAAGCCTCTTTATTCTTAAGGAGGTAACTGTGAAGGAAAGAGACAGCTGTCACACATGCAGATAAATTATTATGCACATGTGTGATTCTGGTACATTCTCACCTCGGGGTGTCACAGTGACATTCCTCCGGCCGCACTTTTTTCAGGTGGCCTTTGACCTCCCGGAGGTTCTTGATTTTGGTCTGCAAGGTTTCAATCTAAACACAGTCGGATCCAACACACACCCACACAAAGCTCATTATACACAGCAAGCGCCAACTACACAATGAAATGGGTTTTATGGACAAGATTTAACGAGGGAGAGAAAGCAGCATTACCTCATGCTCAATGTGCAGTTTGTGGTCTTTCCATGCTTGAAGAGACTTATAGAGGCCTCCATCACATTTTACTGTGTCATTCATGAGAATAGAGCACCTGCAGGATTCAAAAGCATAATGGCACCAATAAAGACAGGTCTAAATTATTTCCGAACATTTTATTTCTCTCTTTTATCACCTAAAATATTACACATTATTGTAGACAGGTGTACACAGCCGCACCTGTAGGTGACTTTGAGAGCAGCAGGTGGTGTGAGTTTATTGCTGGTGGTGGGCTTGGCTGTGACCCCCATGCCACTGAACTCTTCAGTGTCATCGTCGTTGCTCACTCCTCTCCTCCTGTCTCTGGCCCAGCTGCTGTTCCTGGAGTGCAGTGGCCGGTAGCCCTCCTCTAGGTCTACGGCAAACAGGTCTCCATCCAGCTCAAATGATACAGAGCGGGCCCAGCGCTTCCTGGAGACTGTCTTACTGGATTTAATTTCTGAATAAGATGAGACAGAGGAACCTGAATATGATGAAAAAGAGGGATGTGTTTTTGATATCAGGTTAACATGACTGATATGAATCAACATTTCATGCAATTGCCGTCATATACCATGACTAATTTCGTTCTTCTGTATTTGTTTCTTTCAATGCCCTTTAATTTAAAGGCTCATTTGTTTAGTCTACCACTTGATGGCAGCACAGACACATACTCCTCTCCTCATCAATACTTAAAAAGCAGGTTATTTTAGCTTCAGATTGATGGCCCTGTTTGGCAAGACTTTTTAGGCTATGACAAGGACATTTCAAAGTAAAACACAAGTGTCTGTCTGAACAAAATCACATCTATTAATAACTACCTGAACAGTGTTACACGTGAGTGACAAAAGGAACTTACTCTTCTTAGTGAGCAGCCTCTTCCTCTTCAGAACAGATGTTTTGAAGCTCGCAGCGCCGCAGTTACAGCTGTCGAAGTTGGATGAAGGAGCAACCAGAGAGGCACCGCGGGCCATCAGAGCCTGCATACGTGGGGCATAGAGACTAGCCATGCCCTTGCACTTATACAGCCTCAGCTTGCCAGTCGGGTCCTCAATACACTGCCACTTCTGAAACAAGGCAGAGGGAAATGTCATCATCTTGAATCTTCAGGCTTGTGTTATAGCATAATATAATTTTTCATTCATAAACCCCCCTTGATTTAAAATGTTTTTATTATGTTATGCTAAAATTATTCTGACATGATGTGAGTCCTTGGAGTCAGATTTTTTAATGAACTGGACAGCTCGTTATACAAATAAAAGTGTGCACACACATCATACTTCATTTTGAAAGATTAAAAAAGAGATTCTGATATGTTATAAAACCTTGAGAATTTAATGACTTTATATTGTATTGAGTTAACGGTACCATCAACCTTATCACCCTGCACTAGCCACACTCCATCCTAAAACTTTAGTAACTTCTCAGGTCAGGTACCTGTCCTGGCTGCTGGCAGGGGGTCTGGTACTCTGCTTTCTGGCAGAGGTCCTTCACCCGCTGGTATTTTGGCAGGAAGTTTTCCTCCTGAGCCATTTCCTTCCCATCAGCTCTCTTGTGCGGAGGCTTCCTAAAAGAACAGGAGAACACATGGAGTTTATTCCAACTGACCAAAGTCAGGCAGTCTGATTTTACCAGACGACAACGCCTAGACTGAGAAAATGTCCATACCCTCTCTCCACCAGGAAAGAGTCTCTCCATGTTTTCCCCTTCCTGTTCAACTGGAACCTGGAAAAAGATTAAAAAGAAACATGTTTATTTTGGACTGCAGATTTTATGATGTCCAAGAAGAGTGGGATCAAGAGATACACTTATTTAACCACCAAACAGCAGCCACTCTCACAGATGAAAATCTATCTGACTGACTCCGGCAGAGATGTTCTTGGATGACGTAGTTTATTAAAGTTTTATTCACGTTACATTAAGACATTTTAGCTGACTTCCTTTCTCATTATCTGACTGGTGTTACCCTGGAAGTTAGCGACAAAATGAAAAGCACCGTTGCCTTGAATAAAATTACAGATTTCTCTGAGTCTGAACATTATTTGAATCACTTTGGGATAATGTAAGCAACAACTCAACAAAATTTCTGAGTAGAAGTTTATTTATATAGCACCTTTCACAGACAGTAGTTTCAAAGTGCTTCACATTCACAGAAATAAAAACAAGTAAAGTCAAAGAAACAATAGACAAAGATTCAAGATAAAAGAGAAGACATAATATCACATGCTATCCAAATGCCTGCCTGAACTAAATGGGCTTTTAGTCTCTTTTTAAAAGAGTCTACAGTGTCCAATGACCTCAGGCTTACTGGGAGACTGTTCCAGAGCTTAGGGGCGACTGACTGGAAAGCATGATCTCCTTGAGTCTTGAAACACGTCCAAGGTAAACTTAGAAGACCCTGAGCGATGATTAAGGGCTTGACTCGTGGTATAGGGGTGCAAAAGATCCATAATGTACTGTGATGGTGGTCGTCGATCCAACTCTAATGCGGAAAGGGGAGCCACCCAGGCGCTACTAGCCACCCAGGTCTCCATAGAGGTAGTTGTGATGTCATTGTGTGCTGCTGTTGGAGTGGAGTCGAGGTCAGAACCTGTAGGGGCAGCAGGAGCATCAGCAGGGTGAACCAGAGCGTCGTCCGACAGGATCCCATAGTAGTTGGAGAGACTCAGATGGAGCGGTGAGGCGGCTCTGTTGGAGTGTCTCTTACAGCTGTGGACTCACACCTCGGCCCATGACTGTTGGCTTGGGGTCGAACAGAAGGAAAGCCACGGATAGGTGGAGGCATTTAAGAGAACAATGTCTTGCATGGTCGCACTAAATTCAGCCATCCGTTAGGAATGCCTAGAAATGAAATCCATGAAGCTGGAGAGCAGAGAGTCTTTCTTCTGCAGTTCATCGGAGAGTTGCTGAGTATTCTTGTCAGGGTTAGCAACATTTTTATTTGCTTCCTGAAGTAGAGCACTGTCCTCACAGAACATGGTTGACATGATTGTAAAATCCAAGAGTAAATGACTGAAAATACTCAGTAAAAGCGACACTGGCTAGCATAGAGCGATTCTAAAGACAAACCTGGCTAAGCTAGCGGCAGTCGACAGGCTGAAGTCAGATCTTGTAGTTAAAAAAAATCCAGGCATCCAGTGATCAAAGCCTTGAAACCAGGTAAAACGTGTGCATAAGACGACAGGGTGTAAAAAAAGTATGACGTAAAATTCGGCTTAAAACTGACCGAAAATGTCAATTTACGACCCAACTTCTGTCAAAATGGTGACCACGCTGACGCATGCGCATGAACTGAGCATTAGAGAGTGAATCTTACCACTAAGACAGAGTGTTTTAAACAAGGAATATTATTATTACAATGTTACATATTGCCTTTAAAGTGTCAGTTAATTGACAAGAGATATGAGAGAAAAAAAAAACACTGATGTGTGTGTTCACCTATTGACTGGCCTGTCAGTGTCCAGCAGCTTGAGGATAGACTTGCCATCCATTTCTGCAGGGATATCAACACCGGCCATGTCCAGCAGAGTCGGTGCCAAGTCGATGTTTAACACTATATGAGGATTACTGCAAGGAAGCAAGAATGAGGAGATATCTTTGAATTGAAATTTAATAATAATACTGGAAAACAGCCTCTAAATGATAGAGTATGGAATAAAAACCAGGGAAAAAAACAGTCTGTCTCACTCACATGGCACCTTGCTCCACATTAGGTCCTCTGACGTAGAAGGGAACGCGGATATCAAACTCGTATGGCATTGATTTGCCTTTGACCAGACCAAACTGGCCAATATGGTAGCCATGGTCTGAGGTGTAAATGAGGTAGGTGTTGTCCAGTTCCCCTGTCTCCAACAACATGTTGTAAACCTAACAGAAGGATATAATTTCATTTTATTAAACACTCACACGTTGTAAAAAGTTATTCCTCATGTTTGATAGCTCAAGTCTCCTGTGTCAGTTTCAAAGAAAAGGACAATTTACCAAGTGTGTCAGTGAATACATTATACGGTCCCATTATACAG
>JAPZDX010000012.1:25035891-25046830 GCA_029783625.1 Naso annulatus | reverse complement strand
CCGTATTATTATTGTGATCAATAGCAGGCCTACTCAGAGTCATCCTAACAACTTATTCTGTTGCTGACCGGAGCACTGGGGGAATGTGAAGAGGTTGTCATGAAAAAGTGCTACACAAGGAGAAGCTGTTAAGTCATTTAGGTAACATAAAACCAAATCTGGTTGTCAGCATAACGGCTCAAAGCCAGTTAAATTGGTAATTTGCCACCCTATGGGTCATTACCGTATCACGTTACAAGAGGAAGTCTCACTTTAAATCGTCAAGTCTTAAGATCTTTACAAATGAGGCACATTTTGAAATAAAGTTAAACATGTAAATGAAAATTCGTTATAAATAGAATCGAAGATTCCTCATGTTTTCAGTTATTTAGTGACGAAAGTAAATCGAAGAATGCTGTATGGGGAGGGAAAAAAAGAAAAAAAACGAATGAAATAAGTGAAAAAAAGTTTGTTTCAGGCCATAAAATAATCCATTTAAATATGGTGTTTCAATATGTTATGGTGTAAATCAGCAGCGCTCAGCTCCCCCGGCACTGCAGGGGTTAAACTGGCTTTGGCGAGGCGATTCGTTATAAGATTTATTCTGTCTCCCTGGTGCAATGTTTTTCCCATTTCCCTGCGGTGCGATGCGCACAGCTGCAGCCCCGGCGTGGCCAGTGTGTGATTGTGTTTGTGTGATAGCTTTGTGCCAAGGGCAGGGGAGGGCGGCGGGGCCCAGACTGAGCGGCGCCTCGGCACACCTGGGGAAGTTCAGGTTAAATAGCTCCACATTCCTCAACACACAGCTGATTGAAACATTAACAAACAGTAATCCACGGGCCAGGCCGCAGATGGGCCGGGAACCACGCCAACAGAGAGGGAGAGAGAGAGAGAGTTGCTTTCGGGTAGAGATTCCCACAGTGCACTCGTATGTTATAAATTTGCTATTAATATATACATTTTTTTAAAATGCTTGAGCTGTTAAAGAAGCGTCCCTAAGTAGCGACAGAGAATTATTTTTAACATACAATTCATTAATACGTTTCTTTTTTTCTTTTTTTAAAAATGAAAAATCACGCAGCATTTCTTCTCTTAATTTCTAATCACTTACAATTATCAAGTTTATATTTCTGACGCAAATCCCTCTTACGTAATGTGATTGAGCTGTGGGGAAAATGAAGACCAGCTTATTGTGGTCTTAATAATGAGGCTGTAATCATATTTTACTACCATTAAATCCAATTAGGCCTGTGTCTTGGATTCTATATTTGCTTTATTCTTAATTATTATTATTGTTTGAAGCCCTCATTCTAGGAACAGGAATCATCCTCGTGTCCTTCCCTTCAACTCTCTTGTACTTGGCGCCCTCTTGCGAGCATTCAATGGATCACAGTTATTGCAGTTAAAAAGCCAGTGTTGGCCGCTGTGTGTGTCTTTGGTTGGAGAGGACATTTGAAGACAACAGCGCCCCCTCTGGCGCAAATTAATAAGGTTCTAAATGTAACATTGTAGCACCAGCGTCAGTTCTGTTCATGAATAGAGGAGCATAATGAAAGCTGACTGAAATAGTGCAGCCGTTTCCATGGCAGCAGTTGATGTGTGTGATGAGTATCACACACACTGTGCATTATATTGTCACCCATCACTGAAGTGTGAGCCGAATGATTTTAAATGGATTCGGCCACATTTTAAGCCACGTCCAAACATGAAAGTTTGAAGGAATTTTACTGTAGTTGGTGCAAAAATGTTACACAAAGCACCTTTAAGGTCAAAAGTAACTGATTCAAAGAAAAAGTTGAGGGCTGCTTGAGAACCTCTTGTACCATACCTGAATTCTTGAGTTTTTTACTCTAATATATTTTTGTTTAATGCTTCCTCTGCTTCTACTCTTCAACTTCACTATATTTATACAGTTACTCTGGTTACTCTACTGCACTTCAAAGAGAAATTTTGTTCTTTAAAAATCAAAAAACAAAACAACAACAAAAACCCTCCACCACTACATTTATGTTGTGAGTTGTTCGCAGTTCCACCTAGTTTTCAAATAAATTTTTGGAGAGAATTTTAAGTATTAAAAAAATAAAAATAAAAAAGCAAACATTATAGAAACGTTACAGAACTTTGTTTTACTGCATTCCACTTTCATAAATCAGCTCATGATTTCTTAGATTAATACTGTGACATATTTACAAAACAATGTCTCAATATATTAGTCACGGGGGATGCTCTTCTGCTGCTTGAGTGAATCACTTTCAACAGTTGAGCTATATTTACAAATAACACCAACATAATTTACATTAATGTTAAATATTACATTTTAAAATACAGGACATTTACTGGCAAAGGAGTAATTTTACAATGTATTATTCCAACATTATTTACATTAAGGATCCCAAAACTTGTTCCACCATTGTGTGTTGGTGTATCACATCTCATTATGTTAAGAGAAGGTACATAATAATTACCTAGGTGTATAAGTCCATATGTTTGTGTATGTAAATGTCTGTCTGGATCGCTCTTTTTTTATCCTACTGTATTATACAATGGACGACAAATCTTTATTTTGTTGTGCAACCCTGTTACACAAGGATGAATAAGCTCTCTTGTACCTTGTAGTTTATACACAGTTCTATCACCAATTTTACTTACGTTTACCTAAATGAAAAGGAAGTTAGTAGTGTATCATACTTTATGGGCTTTAATAGCCTATGATAGGCAACTGTATTCAAGTTTCTACATTACGATACTATGCAGTGTTATATTGAAAATAACGTGAGCTTTCAAAAAAGCTTCCAAGATAACTTCAGTATAGAAATAGAAGTTGCAACTGTGCTTTGTTAACCACCTGGTTTGAATCTGAACACAACTTTTTCAGAAACGCACTTGTGGCTCTCTTCGTTTTAGGCCTGGAGGCAACTTTGAAGCACTGTCTCGCTGTGTGGTAATGTAGGAACCCTGAGAGGTTTGGGTTACTGAGATCCTGAGGCTTAATTTCCTTACTCCTTTGTACTGATTAATTTATGACTACTGTGTAATGTCAGCAGTCTGAGTAATCTGTGGAAGAAATTCCTCAAAGCGGACCTAAAGACACACAGGAAAACTTCTGGATTGGCCGACCTGCGAATCTGCTTACGTGATGACAGCTGAGGTTTTCTGCTGCAGGAGGAAAAGGAAGTTGAAAATTCATTTTCTTGTCTTTAAAAGAAACAGCCAGAAAATGGACCTTTGGCTCTCTGAAGTGGTAAGATAACTTTAAAGCTGCTCTAATCAACATTTTATTGAGATCTTAATAATCTCGAATCACTTTGAATAAAATATAAGTAGGCACTTGTAGCGGGAGAATTATCAACCAACTCTCAGTACCCTTCAGCTCTGTGGAGAGTCTCGGCAGTTTTCTGGCCCACAGCTTCATGGTTTTGCTCATTCTTGCACCTCTCATTGCATTTTTTTCAGCATGCAGCTGTTTTTAGTGAAAAGTTAAGCAGTACACATTGTATCTCTGGAGTCTGCAGAGCCTGAGGAGGTTTGCAGGAGGGCTAACTTCTAGTTGTTAAAGACTAGGTCCAAACTCAAATTCTGTGAGAGCTGTCCCCTCTAGCACAGCATTTAAAAGATTCCAACAGAGAAGAAGAAAAGGAAACGCAGAGGAAAGCAAATGATTAGCGTCATGCATATTTTGCTAATTTTATTTTATTTTAAAGTAAAGAAAAACTTTGTAAAGTGGACACACATCTACTCTTTCTTCCTTATTGAAAAATTATCCATTTGTCAGTCACAGTGCTCGTGCCATGCTGAACACCGCCGCCTGCGTCAGGTTGACAGGTGGGAGAGCCTTGCCTATCGAGGTGGCTAGCTGTAGCCATGGTGATAGGCTCCATATTTGACGCTCAAACATGTCGGAGACTCAGATGAAAAGTCTGTTGTGCACCTTAATCAGTGACTAGCAGAAGTATCAGAATGGTAAATGGAGCATCTTTTATTTAGTGATTATGCTAATGCTAACCCTCATGCTCTGTGCTGACACATCTGGTCTGCGCTGGAACTTTCAAGTTTCTTTGTCTACAATCGACTTTTCAATTTGTGACATACGAGATCTTGCTTTTCTGGGTTTCTTTTGGTTTAAGGTTTTGGACAAAAACTCCTTGCTATCAACAAACATTGCACAGATGCAAGTCACTATAGTCAAGAATTGGCATCTCAGGGGACATAACAATAAGAAAAACACATTTTTGAGCATTGCTTAGCTGCTTGAAAAAGCTGAAGCAGATCATGTTTTCTGGTAGATGTAAAAAAACAAACTGAGTGGCCTGATGGGAACTGTGTGTCATAGTCAAAAGCTCAAGAACCAGTTAGTAGACGGTAAGTTCAGACCTGGTCTAAAGATGTTTGAAAGGTCGTGTCATGAATTATTTCTACAAGGTATCTCAGAGCAGCATCAAAAAGGTGAGTATAACTAGGTCATTTTTCCCACTGTCCCCACACCACATACTACTAACATGACTGAAGTAGAGTGTCTGTCTATTAATAATATTCTCAAGGCACTTGTAAAGGCTAAATGAGTCATACTTTTTTTTTCTTATTTCTTTTTTTTACAAAAAATTATTCAAAGGCAAAGACAAGCACATCAAGAATGCAACCAATTAAAAAGCACTTGCAGCAATTCCCCCAAAATGACTGAGGTACTTTCTGCAAGCTGCCAACGGCTGTCATTGTTGTAATGGAGGCATTGTTACCTGCGAGTCAGGCGTGCAAGCAAAGGAGATTGTTGTTCGATCTGTGAATCTTTAATCAGACTAGAGGACAGTGAAATTCAAAAGGACTCTTCAGGACGTGAGGCTTCCAGCCTCGGTGGTTTAATTTCAACCTATGGTAATTTACACTTGAATATGATGAGAGGCTGTTTGCTCGTTCAAAGCTATTTTCAAGGGTTAGTGTGCGTCAATAATTTGATTTGCATAAATGTCATAGTGAATTAGATAACAGCACTTTTGCTTTGAACAACTGAACAACAAACATGCAAAGTGTCGCTGCAGCACAGATGTATGCGGGGTGAATGCTTGACAGCGTAAGTGGTAAATATTATAAAATAAATGGTTTGGGGTGGGCTAAAACAGCACAGAGGGCAATTTTATCAGAAATATAATTTTAAGGTTTGTCTCTCAATAAACTGCCTGCAGTTACAGTGAAATTTAACTGCAGGTCACGTAACAGCTCGAGGCAAATACTGTTCAGTGTTTTTTCAGACATCTCTATTACTGTTGTTGGAAGCTTATTGTAATGGCTGCTCAGTCAACCGTTAACATTCAATTACTGATAACTGAGAAAGCCCCACGGACTGATCGGTTATTTGAAAAACTGTCAAACTAAGAGAATGCACATGGGCCAACATACCAATCAAATGGATGTTTACTGAATCCCAATGAAGAATGGAGTCGAAATTGAGAACTATGCAATGAAAGATGGAATGATCTGTATTCATTGAATCACTCGGCTCAATTCCCCAACTGCTGTTAAGTGGACAGGCTCTCATATGGTTCAGGTTCAGCCTTTTGATCTTAAAGTGACTCTCCAATATGCCTTACTATTGACATTTCTCAGTGGCTCCCAGCAGGGACTTGGACAGCAGAGACCATATCGACTTCTTCATAACGGAGATAAAGGCAGCACCAAGGTCACAGGATTTCTGTGCACGAGTGAGAATTCTGCTGAAAGCTGTAAGATTTTCAGAAAGATGACTTAAAAGGAGCGAGAGTCTTGGTTTTGACAAGCACTAGGAGATGTCTGTATCTGCTGTGTGTCCTGGTTCTGAGGCTGGTTGAGAATAAACATGAAGCTCTGTGTTTTAATGGTATCGTCAGTCCTGCAACGTGTCAAATGAATAACGCAACTTCACAAAAACCTTCCTGATACTGGGCTATCTGCTGCGTTTTCTGTTGATCTGAAAATCGTCTTGAGTGGTTTACAAAAGATTTTTTCCTTTAGGACGCTGTACTTCCTGTACTTCCTTTACTTCCTTCCTTCCTACTCCTGTTGGCTTAAATGTGAAGATATAAAACAGTCACACGGCATGTTTTGATGCTTTGAGTTCCCTGTAAACGCCACCTGCTGAGGAAGATTGTGTCATAAAATCAAAAGCTCAGAAAAAAAAATAAATATTATTTTGCTGTCGAGTGATAAGAACCTGCGTGAAATGTTCATCTTTTCTGGCTGACATGCCACTTTCTTTAAACGCTGCAGACTGTTTACTGCACATGGCTTTGTTTTCATTTTGATAGTTCATTCAGACATTTTAAGCACAGTGAAGAGATGAGGTTAAGAAGGAATTAACCATCAACACTTGCTCTTAAATGCAGCTTTGGGACGTGTGTGAAAAATAACCACTTTTATCCAATAAAATCGATCATCATCGAGACAAAGGGCCCATTTATTGTTTTTGCTCTTTCTGCGGTTTTACACCAACAAGACAACTGAATGTCTCCAGCTTTTTTCCACACTAACTTGAAATTTAGAATAAAGTATTTCTGCTAAAAGCGACTGTTTACCAGTAAATTCCTCCGTGTGTCATTATCATTTTTCATGCTGATTGATTCCTTTAATGATGCTGCAGCAGAGGGAGAACTGATGAAGTGTGATGGTCCATCATGATTGTTGTGAAAAGCTCGGGAAAAACCTGTTTTGCTGTCTAGTGGTGAATTTGTGGGAAGAGCATCCTGTGTGAGTTTGGCCATAAAATACTGTACTGACTGTCCTGATTTTTTAAATCTAAAGGCCTCGAACAAAGTGATTGCTGAAATGTCTAAAACTCACTTTTTAATGACAGAGCTGAGGGTGAGAGGACTGCATCCGACACATGTCATCTGTGAACACAAACTAATTTACTATGTTGTCTCCTGGGAGGCTTCCACATGTTTCCTGGTTGGAGCAGCTCATGCACGCTCTGTTGTTTGGTTCAGTTTGGCGAGGCTGGTGTGAAAGCTGTCAAACTCTGGTGTGGACTTAGCAGCTGGACAACAGGGAAGATGAAAAAACATTCCTTTTTTCAAAGTGAAGCATAACTTGCTGTCAGTTAACAGAAATGATTTTCCCCCATGTGGCTCCACGTGGAGCTGATGGTGCAGAACGACAGTCGCCAGAACTGTCCAATCAGTGAGTTACCTGTCAGTCCATGACTTCACATTTATTCCTCCTTGTTGGTTTGCAAAGATCAGACCAAATGAAAGCTACCTTAACCAAAGTTTTTACAGATTCTTTTTAAAGTCTTCACCAAAAAACTTAAGGTTACTTTTGTACAAACATCTCAATCAATATGAATTTGGCATTGAATGTGTCTACAAACCAAGGACTTGTCATTTCTTTCGTTTTTTTTGTTTTTTTTAAAATGTTAAAACTTTACAACTCTGCGGTTTATGTCTTCCTTGTTTAAAGCACAGAAACCACTTCTTAAAGAGATCATGTTTTCGCTAAACATACCTGATTTTATTGCCAAAAACACGGCTGCTAAAAGTGTGCTGACATCTCCTTGGTAAAAAATACTGTTTGGGTCGACACCAAAATGTATTTCAGATTTGTGACGGCTTCTTTGAACACCTGATTTTGTCACCAGAAGTAATGGTTGGAATTTCTGTGTCTCACAGAAAAACACTGAGGTTTTTTGGGGGAAGGAGAACTGTGTTAATTTCCTGTAGGCAGCTAAAATTAGGTGTCAAAACGAAGAGAATTCTTGAAGCAAAGGGGACAGCTGTGACTGCAGACTTGTTTATTCGAAGCAGATAGAATACTTAATTTCTGTTACACAAAATGTAAGGATTACACTTCAGAGAATCTCAGTGGGTAGGCTACATTAAAACAGCGCATAATTGTAGAGGTGCAACTACAACCTCACACGGTAACAGTAGCATCATGCATTCAAATCTTGTTCTGTTCTCACAAAAAGCTGTTGCGAAGGCAGCTTGTCAAAACGAACAGCTGTCAGAACAAAATAAGAGTGTTTTCCATTGTGTGATTGCTTATGACAATGCTTGTTTGCTGAAAAGAGAGAAAAGAAAAAAAATATTGTGCAGCAAAATGTACAAACCGCAGCCAAAGTTGAATCATCATCACATCCTTTTTCGCCCAAATCTTCACTTTCTTAATATTCAAACAGAATGGTGCAGTTCTCTGCTCAAGGCTTTCTGGAACTATTCCCAAGCGCTCCAGGTTTTGTATTTTCCACTTCTCACTTTTATCTGTGCTCACACTGACAGAAAATTAACTGTGGTTTAATATTTTATTCTTACTGCAACATTTACAGCAGGTTTAACAATGTTCTGAAAGCCAGCATTTAAATATCTTATGGGCGATTGGGATGAAGAAGCATCTAAAATGCTCCAACTTTCAAAAGGACGGATCCATCCCTCATTGATGACACTGCAGACTTTTAGGTTGGGCTTCCATCCACCTGTTTTAGGTGCATTTTCAATTTGTGCTTTGAAAAACTGGATAAAAACAAAAGGAATAAACTTAATTAAGTTCTCATGGTTGGCTGTGGTAGAAAATGATTTACTGACAAAAGCCAGTAGAAAAATAACGATGACAGATAAAAACATCAACATCAGATCTTTATTAAATGATAAGAAAACTGCAACTTTCCTCAAATTACTACTCAAAATAAACAAAAATCACTCTTTTCCATCATGTTTTCCACAGTTAGCGCCACCTGCTGTTAATCTTGATGACCGGCTCACAATAATTATATAATGGCAGTAGCTAAAAAGGTGCATTTAACTTTTTTTTTCTTTTGCAGATTATGTTGAAATGTGGTTAAAATTTTAGTTACATTTAGATGGATGGGGCCAATGATAACACTGGATACTAAAGCTGTATTCAGAAAAGGCGCGATTAACATAAATTACTTGCAAGTAATGCATCGTGTACTGCACAGGATCAACAACGTCTTGTCTGTGTCCATAAAATCATCTAGAGGTGTGTAAAGTGGTATTGTTCAGCTTCGTGTATCCACACACAGCAATAGTTATTCCGACCGCCATGTCTGATTCAGCGTCAGGACATCTGGACGTTAGCACTGTCAGGACGTTAGTGATGTCAGGAGTATCTTAACCCTAATTGGCTGTCACGACAGAAGGTCACGCTAATTCTCCTGAAAACATCAGTGTTCTGTGTGTCATACATCTGGTCTCAGATTGTGTCACTTGAAAAATAAAGGCTGATACTGTCAGGCAGGTAAAGATTTTAACCCCAGAGGCTGAGAAATTCCAGCAGCGATCAGGTCAGTAGGTTGGTATCAGTTGCATCTGCTGCAGAGTCAGCTGTTTGGGATTGCTTTGGGAGTTGCAGCTCAGCTTAAAGACCCTTTCACGATCGAATACACAGGAAAAACAGAAACCACCTGGGATTAATGTGCTGCCTTTACTTCTTTTTCCATACAAAATCTGATATATTTCTGTCTTTCTATGGCTGAAAAATAAATTACAAGAGCGTGAATATCAGTCAGTGTGATAAACTGATTGAAAAGTTACATTAGATTTATCACCCTTTCAAAAGCTTGTGACTAATTTAATTTTCATTATCTGCTTTTTCTGTTGTCGGCTTCATCTCTGGGGCTCAGTCACACTCTGGTGAGGGCACTGAGGACATGACTTACGAGCTCCATCACGTCTCCTGTCACCGGAGGAGGCAGCGTCTTCACCGCCCTCAGCCACAGCTCCTCTGTAGAGCACACAGGGTGGGAGCCTTACCCCTCCCACTGCCACCTGCCAGCAGTAACACCCCCCCTCCTCCTAACAGACTCCACCGCACTCTGGGAAACTCTATCATACTCCTGCTCCAGCTCTGTCCTGAGGGCACGGAGGCGCTTCAGACAGAGAAAAATGGAAGCTAAAGAGAAAGGAAGAGGAGAGGAGAAAAGGGATCCCCTAGGTTTCCTTCTTTAATCAAAAAAGAGCTGGAGGATGATACATTTTCAGAAAAAAAACAACTCTGTTTTAAACAAACATGAGGGCATTAAGGTAAAGACTCAAATTTTAATATAAACTCTAAACTCAAGCACGTTATCAGTTATGGCTCGGCTTGCTTAAGGCAAACTTCTGTGATTGGGGAAAGATTGTTGCTTTGCTCAAAGAAACAAACATTTACTGCTAGTAGAAAAAGGGAAACAAATTAAAGTCATACCCTTTGTGAACCGATCCATCCCAAACTCCCTACAAGACTTTGCAGCTCTGTAACGATGTCTCACAACTTCCACCTTTGGGAGATGATATGGAAATTTAAAGACATCGCAGTCATGCTGATCTGAATCTGTTATGCAAAACCTGAATGTTTGTTTTAGAAATTAGATTAAGAGTAGCATGCTAATGATTTCTGAAGAATAAATTAAGCTGATATCAAATTAGAGTTTCTGAAGCTGATGGACTAACTGTGTTATCTGGCTTTTTGAAACTTCCCTCAGGTCGTCTCCTGCTGCATTGATGCTCTCATTTGGTTTACTTTTCAGCAGTTTACACTGACAGTGTTTATCTGTTATTATACTGACTGTATTCAGCAAAAACTGAACATTATAACCTTTGTGAGTGATTAGTTCAGAGCTGCTGCATCAGAGTGAATCCATTTTATCTGCTCCACCTAATAAACTGGAGACTGGGTAAAGGTACTTTATTGGTAACATATTCAGCGTACAATGAAAAGTGTTCTTTGCAATTAACTCGTCCCTGAGGAGCAGTGGGCAGCCACAGTGCAGCGCCCAGATATCAACTCCAGATTCTGAGGCAATACCTTGATCAAGGGTACTGACTGGAGACACACCTAACATGCGTGTTTTTGACGGTGGGGAAACAGGAGCACCCGGAGAAAACCCACGCGAACACAGGAAGAAAGTGCAAACTCAACATAGGAAGGCCCTGTCCCAGCCCCGAAATCAAACTCAGGGTTTTCTTGCTATGGGGCCACAGTGCTAGGCACTAAATCA
>JAPZDX010000012.1:24970658-24986882 GCA_029783625.1 Naso annulatus | reverse complement strand
ATGTATTTTTTTATTTATTTAGTTTTTACTTTGAAGCTCATTTTCTTTGAAATTTGTCTACACCTGCTTATTTTAGATATTTTTTAAGCTGTAGTTTCCAGACAGTCACATTGTTTTCTGTAAACTTAAGTCACCACTGTCTTGTGCGAAACGAGGAATTTTTGAATGGATGGGGATACAAAATTCTATTTTAAAAAGAGCTTCCCATTTAGCCCCTCAAATTCAACAACACACATGGGCATATTTATCGATAGAGCCCATGTGCAGTGTTGTCTAAACTGTGTTTCAGTTTATTTATTCGACGCCATGACAATTTTTATGACCGTCTTCTTTCTGTGGGAAAGAAGTGGTCGGTTGTAATCAGTAATTCATATCCTGTCAATATTTTAAGGCCTTTATTTATTCAGCAAAGGTTCACTATTTTGTGGGAACGCCCTGCTTCAACACACATTATGCTCAGTTGCATGTATCCGCACTGGCATGCTGCCCAGTGTAACCAGTATAACCACAACATGCACTCTTGGCCAGATAGTGTGTGAGGGACTTTGTCCTTATTATAGCGCATTAGAAGGGAGACAGGAAAGGGGGCAGTGAAAATGACGTTGGTGGGAATTGACTCTTGGAGTGCCCCAGAGTGGAGTGCTTCTAATTCAATCAATTTAATTCCTTAAAAAAGTGAGATGTTCATGTTCTTTTGGACTTTAGTTCTTACCTGTGCCCTGCAGTTTGCCTTAGTGTTGCAACAAAGTCATGTTGTGTTTTGCGGTGTATTGTTGCTGAACTGGCAGTCGCCACTGAAAATCCATTCTCCTGTTATACTGAGGCAGTAGAACAACTTTTTGTTTTGCTGATATTTTAGCTCTGAGCTATTTTCAAGCTTTTTTTTTTTTTTAATTATTATTATTTTTTTGGTTGCTCAGCCTTTTTTAAGATCGACATTTGAATAATGACACATTTTTATTTACCTGAATCTCTCTGCACTTTGATATGCACTGTTTAATTCCAGCTGTCTGTTTAAGGTATAATTCCAGTTTGAACTGAATAACCCTGTGATTTCCACTGAGTTCTAATTATTTATTTAAGTAGTTCAAACCCCCATGTCACGCTTTATGAATTATTAAGATATCTCAGTGTGTTTTGCAGGGTTCTGTATTGCTGCCTCACCAGGAAAAGAAAAACAAAGCAATATTGCATTAAAGAGAGATATTTTCACTTGAATTCAACAAACAAACTTATGATGTTATAACAAGTAACTTTTCTTGTTGTAACATTAAACTATTTATCTTGTTGTGATGTGGAATTTTTGTACATTATAATGTGATGACGTGTTGTTTAACGTAAAATGTTACCAAATTTGAACATTAAAACTACAATTGTTTCAAGAGAAAACTTTTCACATTATGATATTACAACTTATCCTTTATTGCTGTAATTATTGGAATAATGAGTCCAACCCTCTAAAGGTAGCAACATTTCTCACTGATCAGCTGGAGGAGCACAGAAGGCTCCATGGTAAAAAGCTAGAAGCTAAACCATCTCAGCTTCATTCAAGCTGGTTATGTTGTGACTCAAAGTACAGTTTGGCATTTGTTGAACTTTCTAAACCCCCATTGTGACAAGAAAAAAGACAAAAACATTTTCTGATGCATGTATATATGATAATAAAGCTATGTGGAGTTTCTGTGTTTTGGGCCATGGTGATGCCAGATTATTCACTAAAATAGACCAGGTGCCAGTTCACAACCCACAGGTGGTCAACATCCGCCAGAGTTCAAATTATCCCATTATAATATTATAACAACATCATTATGACGTGATAACGCAAAACATTTTATGTTTTAAAATTACGGCAAGTTCGCACCAAATAACGTCAAACATTTCATGTTATAATAACACAATAATTAATATACTGTTATGACAAGAAAAGTCTCTTGTCATGTGATAAGTTTGTATGCCATCATAATGTAAAAAGTATCTGATTATAATGAGAAAAAAAAAATTGTTACAATAAAACAAACTTTACATTGTAACATAATACAGTCTGGTTTTCTTTTTCTGGTGCGGCAGCAGTACGCGTCTGTAGTAATGTTTAGGCTTGTCTGCCATATGAGTAACATTGTTGAAGTACACTTTCACACGGCTGTTCAATCTCAGTGGATGCTGCTGATAACAGCAACTTTAAGAAGTGCTTGGATCTTTACTTATCATTGGCCATTCCTTTGCTTTACACACTGTTTAAGTACTGAGTTATGTGCATCTCTACTGTATAACAAGTGATTATTGAAGTTGCACATTATTTTTCTAAAATACTCTATTAGCTGAGAAAGTAATATGATTATTTGTGGCCCTAGTCTAGTTCTGTGTGCGCATGCTTTGCTGCCTTTGTGCTTATCTAGTTCACAAATGCATTGTAGGTAAATGATTGCCAGTATCTTAATCTTGGCACATTAGGTTGACCTTTGTAAATGATAAGTAGCCACTGTGCTTTTGCCAGTTTAATCATGGCTCTCCACATTGTTTATCCTTGTGCACATTGGTAATGCTTGTGTTCTAAAATACAGACTCAAATGAAGAACTGAGCAAGTTCTCCGATGTCAAGACACATATCTTGACCTCTTTTGAGGTCATTTCTGATCAACTAGCAGTTAGTGTGTAACACTGAATTCTTCCCAGGGCTCAGCAGTCTGTGTTTTGGACTCTAGTGTAACTTTTGTTGATGCTATGCATGTTTCCTTGGCTTCTCTAATCTCTGGCCTGATTTTGATCTTCCCCAACTTTTTGTGTCTTTTGCCTGCATTCCAGTCAGAACTAAGACATGGTCCCTTTTACTATGTGAAGCAGCCAGCACTCACCACAGACCCTGTTGATGTTGTACCGCAGGATGGCAGGAATGACTTCTACTGCTGGCTGTGCCACCGCGAGGGCCAGGTGCTCTGCTGTGAGCTCTGCCCCAGGGTGTACCATGCCAAGTGCCTCAAACTACCAGCCGAGCCCGAGGGCGACTGGTTCTGTCCGGAGTGTGAGGTACTCACTCAGGAATGTGTATAGTTTATGCGTGTTGTAAACCATATTTCAAAGCCTGAAATCGAAACCTGTAGAAATATTTTTTTTAAATTACATAGATGTCTCAGAAAGTTTAGAAACAAGTGATAAAAACGTGTTGAGGCTCTGTACAAAGGTTGAGGCTTTTGGCCTAAGGTAGAAGAGGATAATTTAAACTGCTCTTGTTTCATGCATGTGCAGGTCAAGTCTTTGAGTGATTATGCAGAAAGTTTGAAGGCAATAACTTTTGTGGTATTTCTGTTTTGGATAATTGCATGAAGAATCATGATGTCCATTTTCTAAGAAAGCTCTGACTTGCAGTTTTCCATGATCCAAAACAGAAATACCACAAAGGTTCTTAACCTCAAACTCTCTTCATAATCACTCAGAAAGTTGAACTGCACTTACATGAAACGAGAGCTACATACTGTAACTCATCTCCTTCTACTTTTGGCCACAAGCTTCTCAGTCAGCCGTCTTACATTTTGTACAATAACGGGTTGAAAACAGTTTTCAACTATTTTCCTCTTGATGTTTTCCAGAAAATAACAGTTGCTGAGTGTATAGAGACTCAAAGCAAAGCCATGATGATGCTAACTATAGACCAGCTGTCTTACCTACTGAAGTTTGCTCTTCAGAAGATGAAACAGCCAGGTGTAAGTATTCTGGCCCCTCTTTCTTTCTCAGTATATTATCCTACCAAACTAAATTGAGCCGAGGCAGACAGTGTGATTACAGATGTGCTACTCTGTTTGTCATTTTAATTTCACTTGAGTATTGGCATGTACTCTTTTATAGCCAGTTTTAATTTTAAGATTGCAACCAAGAGACACGCTTTTTTTTCTGATCATCGTATCCTAACAGTCGTGCCAGATGTTAAAATCTGCACCCTGATGAACAACCTGTCCACTTATCAGCATGATATGTTTTTGATTTGCATGTGCAAAAGATTTCTTATAACAGAACTAACAGTCATAGTCATTGTACTATAATGGGCCTGTCATGGCTGGAAACCATGAAGGTAAACATGATAGCTGATGGTGAGGATACAGCTGCCCCTCTCACTCTCTTTCAGGATCATCCCCGCTTGTCATCTCGCTCCCCCCATGCAGCTTCCACGCAGAGAAAGACTTTTAATTGGGTAATCAATTACACCACTAACAAGACCCCGTCATGATTTCTTCCTCCACTGGTTTTCCTCCTTTTGCTTGAAGCGGCTTTTATAGTTTTTAGTTGTAGCATGGTGGTGGCATGTTCATGTGTGGTAGAGGGGAAGGTCGTGCAGTATGCTTGTCTACCTTCATTTTCTGTTGTGTCTTCTCAATTTTATAGACTGAACCCTTCCAGAAACCTGTTTCTCTTGAACAGCATCCAGATTATGCAGAGTACATTTTTCACCCTATGGATCTTTGCACACTTGAGAAGGTAAACCACAAGCTGTCACACATTTTTTTTTTCATAAAATGAGAAACGTTAAAAGGCTCGAAACATAAAATCATCTGTTTTTCTGCTGCAGAATATTAAAAAGAAGATGTATGGCTGCACAGAGGCCTTCTTGGCTGATGCAAAGTGGATTTTGCACAACTGTATTATATATAATGGAGGTATGTTTTGATGAGCAGGTGTGGGTAGCACGGATTAAATCACTATAATGCCATACAGATGCATACATAAGCACACGCGTTGTTTCATTAAATTGCTTACTCGATTTTCAATTTGCCCTGAATAATTCATTTGCTAAGCAGACATTTATAAAACCATACCATGCTGTCATAATGAAATCACCCTGGCTAGTGTGTGTTTGACATAAATGTCCTTCTTTCAGGCAATCATAAACTCACAGCTACTGCTAAAGTGATAGTAAAAATCTGTGAGCATGAGGTGGGTATGCGTTTTGGGTTAAAAACAACTTTTTTATCTGAGCTGAATTCTTGATTATTGATTTTTTCACAACACAAGATGTGATAGCTGAGACTTTTATACGTCTTTTGATTCTTTTTTGCAGATGAACGAGATTGAAGTTTGTCCTGAGTGTTACCTGTCTGCTTGCCAAAAGAGAGACAACTGGTTCTGTGAGCCTTGTGTAAGCTAGTTGAGTAACTTGGAAGTATCTGTTACTGATTCCACCAGATTATTTACTCATTAGATCACTGGAATGCCCCAACTTAGTTCCAGTGTTTCACTGTATGTCTGCAGAGTAACCCGCACCCTCTGGTGTGGGCCAAACTGAAAGGATTTCCATTCTGGCCTGCTAAAGCTTTGCGGGACAAAGATGGACAGGTGGATGCTCGCTTTTTTGGTCAGCACGACAGGTATCAGCCCCTTTCTGCTTCACATTCTAGGACTCTGAGGCTCATTTTCAAAGTTTGTTAATTATGCACATCTTTATCCTTCAGGGCTTGGGTTCCTCTAAACAATTGCTACCTTATGTCCAAAGAGATTCCATTCTCTGTAAAGAAGACCAAAAGCATCTTCAACAGTGCCATGCAAGAGATGGAGGTCTACGTAGAGAACATGAGGAAGAAGTTTGGAGTCTTTAACTACGCCCCCTTTAGGACACCATACACTCCTGACAACAACTTTCAGATGCTGCTGGATCCCTCCAACCCCTCATCCACACCGATCAAATCCGATAAACAGGAAAAGATCAAGCTAAGCTTTGACATGACAGCATCCCCCAAGATTCCGTTGGCCAGGACCATGTTGTCTGGGGCTGGGGTGGGAGGAAGCACAGCAGGCCGGCGGCTCCCTCTCAGTGACGTGCCTCGCTCCCCCATGAGCACCAACTCCTCTGCCCATACTGGTTCAGATGGGGAACAAGAGACAGCAGACAAGTCTCAGACAAAAGCTCCTAACAATCAGTACAACACAGCAGAAGAGTCCATGGACTGTACAGGTATTTCACCAGGAGCAATTTAGTGTAGCAACAAGGATGTTGTGTCTGATGAGAACATAATTAACACTGAATATCTCTAAACAGGATCGCCTGCCCATCCTCGACCTGGTCCTGCAGGCAGTTCCTTGGACAGTCCAAAACCATTCCACTCTCCAGCTCCTGGCGTCCCCAAGCAGGAGAAAACACCGCCGACTGGAAGCATTCTGAACCTCAATCTAGGTGAAATTTTAATGCCAATGATATAACGTATTAAAGTGTTCTCCATAAGCAAATACACCCCTTCATCAGGCATGATTCTGCTGGGAAAAAATGTGTGTTGTGCACTAATGCTGTTTCGGATTATGTTTTCTTGTGTTCTTCCAGATAGGAGTAAAGCAGAAATGGACTTGAAGGAGCTTAGTGAAACAGTTCAGCAGAAACAAGGAGCCACGCCAGTCCTCACCTCTCCAAAAAGACAGATCAAGAGCCGTTTCCAGCTGAACTTAGACAAAACCATTGAGAGCTGCAAGGCACAGCTGGGTCAGTACAGTTCCTACAGAGAAAAAAAAGCTAATTTTTGTTGTTAATTGTCGACAGAGTTGCTGCCCTAGTGCAAAACTTGCTCATCAAAGCACAATTAATGGACGTGACTTTTAATATGATGTGATGTTGCAGTGTTATGTTGAGTCCTTTTGATTCAGTTACTTGCTTACTTGCACTCTTGCTCTATTGCAATAAATGTCGATGTGATATCCATCCTGTTTTTTTGTGTTGCAGGTATAGATGAGATCTCTGTTGATGTGTATAAAGGTGTGGAACACAGTGACTCTGAAGACTCTGATAAATCTGACTCCAGTGACAGTGAGTATGCCAGTGATGAGGAGCAAAAGACCAAGGATGGACAGGATGAAGCAACCAAGGCTGAAGCCCCAAAGGAGCCTACCAAAAGTAAAGTCAACGACCAACCTTCCCCGAATCAAGATAAGGAGGGTAAAGCTGATACACAGATGGCAAAAGAGTCTGCAGCAGGCGACACCACTGCCACAGCATCAGATGCTCCAACTAAAGAGAAACTAAGCAAAGATTCAGATAAAGAGAGCCCAGAGAAGTCCAAGGCTATTTGTGCGTCACCAGGTCCAAGAGAGAAGTCTCAGGTGAAAGAAGAGGCAAAGCAGCCCGTGCCAGTGGATGACTCTGACTCAGAAAGAGAGCTGGTTATTGACCTTGGAGAGGAACATGGAGGCAAGGACAGGAGGAGGAGCAGGAAAGACAACACCACTGTTAAAGAGCCGTCTGCGGGTAAATCTGAAGGTGAGAGCTGCACTTTCTACCCTGCTGATCCCACAAGAAATAATCAGACACACACTGAATGTAATGTCAATTTTAGCATACGTGTAAACATCAGAAATTTTGCACTGCTAAAAAATGTGTGCTTTTCCCCTGCAGGTAAAGCCCTGACCCCTTCGACACTCCCATCTCAAAACAGCACAGCTCCCTCCACACCCTCCAGTGTCTCCACGCAGTCCCCCATGGCCATTCCTGTCACCATGGTCTCCTTCACTACTCCCTCCTCTGCAACCATAAGCCTTACAACCGTGTCTAATGCCAGTGCAACACCCACCTCTTCCTCCTCCTCCAACTCCTCCTCAGCCTCTGCCACACCAGCGTTGAAGAAACAGCGCCCTCTGCTGCCCAGGGAGACGGTGCCAGTGGTGCAGAGAGCTGTTGTATGGAATCCCTCTGCTAAGTTTCAGACCTCCTCACAGAAATGGCACATGCAGAAGATGCAGCGTCAGCAACAGAACCAACAACCTGTGGCAACCACACAGATGCAGGCGTCGTCTCCCAGGCAAGGCCAGGCTCAAGTGCTGACCCAGACACAGGCTGCAGGGAACGGCTCAACAGCAGTATCCTCATCCTCAGCACAGCAGTCTTCACAAAGCACTCGCTATCAGACCAGACAGGCTGTTAAAGGTAGAAACCAAGGAAGTATTAAATTTCATGACAGTATTAAAGTATTATTTTTCACACTGTGGGGGCCAGTATATATCAGAATTCCCTAATGGTGATTGGAAATTATTGTGTAAATGTTCTATATCCATATGCTCCATAAATCATTAGTTAAAATTTTCAGCCTCAACAGCAGTAGATAAGCTAATTAAACATTTCACCATCATTTTGCCCATAGTGATGTTTTTTTGAGTAATTCTATGTATAATTAAATTCTAGCTGTTCAACAAAAAGACACTCCACTCAGCACATCCACGTCAGCTGTCACCCTGGTATCAACTAGTCCAGCTTCTGTTGCCATGATGGCAGCATCAAGTTTAGGCACAGCTGCTTCGTCTCCACCAGTGGCAGCCGACCTGTATATCCCCACTGCCTCGGCAGATGTGGCTGCAGATATTGCCAAGTACACAAATAAAGTTAGTATAATTTTTTTGTTCACATTTTCTTTCTTTGTAAGGTGCCACCTTATTGAACTTAAGCATTGACTGATCTTTATGTGGTTAAATGAGCTAGATGAAAACAAGCCATGAGAGAAATTTGTTTTATTTCTCTTGAGGGAAATATTGCAGAGTATTTCAGTCACAAATTTCTGGTGTCTCAGGGCGCACTCACTTGTCCCAGTTGTTTCATACCTTGCTGAAACGCCAGTGTCCCCCTCCTCAATCTGACCTATTGCTCCAGTCTAACCACGCCTAAGCTCGCTGGTGTTACCTGATATATGGAGTGCAACCTGTATTTTTACCCGCATTTTTTTCATCTTGTGATAAAATTTTGAAATTGTTCTCTGGTATCTGGGATAGGGGTCAGCGCTCTGTGCCTGCGCTCGGGCATGTGCGTCTGTACTGTGCCAAAGCCCAACTCTTCCAACCGTGCCAGGGCCAACAAACACGGTACGGAGCGTTCACACTAGTCAAACAAACTGGCCTTTGGGGGTCAAACGTGCTTAGGCACTGTACGGATTGCCTAGTGTGAGTGCGCCCTTAGACACTTGGACTACATAACAGTTCTTGATTCTCTTTATTTTAAAGTGCTAGATGAAATAAGTCTTTAAGATGACAAGACAAAGAGCCAAACTGATGGTAGTTCATATTTCAATCTGATCCATCCATAAAATGTCTTTCTTTAAGGTGGAGTCAAAACAATATGGTCCACTCTTTTTCAGATAATGGATGCAATCAAAGGTACAATGACTGAAATCTACAATGACCTTTCTAAAAGTACTTCAGGGAATACAATAGCAGAGGTAAGTGTTTAAATACTGTTCAGATCATAACAGTGGCTTTGTCTGTGAACCTCTGCTTACCTTAACATGACCATGGGTTTCTAATTCAGATCAGACGACTGCGGATTGAAATAGAAAAGCTACAGTGGCTTCATCAACAAGAGTTGTCAGAAATGAAACACAATCTTGGTAAGAACTAATTGACAGCTTACCAAGCATGTAGCCTGCTTTCCACAAAACTGCATAATGAATTTTTACTTTTTTGTGATCATTTTTCGTTTTCTTCGATGTAGAGCTTACTATGGCAGAGATGAGGCAAAGTCTGGAACAGGAGAGAGAGAGGTTAGTGACTGAAGTGAAGAAACAGATGGAGCTGGAGAAGCAGCAAGCAGTGGACGAGACAAAGAAGAAACAGTGGTGTGCTAACTGCAGGAAAGAGGCCATTTTCTACTGCTGTTGGAACACCAGCTACTGTGACTACCCCTGTCAGCAAGCCCACTGGCCAGAACACATGAAGTCCTGCACTCAATCAGGTAACAGCATTTCCCAATATCAACAAGCTTTTGATCCTATCAACACAAAGAAGATTGTTTTTTTTCTACTAGCAGCTCTTAACCCTGTCCCTTTCTTCTTTACATCTTCACCAGCCATATTACTACTGACAATTTCATAGATGTAATGTATTTTTTTCCACATTTGCTCTCTTTGTAGCCACAGCCCCACAGCAAGAACCTGAGGCTGAGTCAACAGCAGACCTCCCAAACAAAGGTTTAGGGCAGACTAGCAGTGGCCCGAACTCTCTCAGAGACACGCCAGTCTCTGCACCATCAGACAAAGACTGCGATGCTGAGAAAAGCACTGACAACGTTGCTGTTACTTTGTCCTAACGAGCTTACTGTACTTGAAAATGTAAATGTGTAGATTTTTTTTTTCACTATATGGATATGTATCTGTAAATTGTTCTGTTCTAGCAACTGTTAAGGGAGCAAATTTAAATCCTTTTTATTTATATATTTTTGTTTGCCTATCAAGGCTTACATACTGCCCCCCAGTGGACAGTGGTCACATTTTAAATGTGGAAAAAAGACTTACAGTGGACACATGGCAACCACTAGAGGGGCAGTTTAAAAAAAATGTATGATACATATTCATTCACTCCTTTGCAGTCTGTTCAGAGCTGTGAGTATGAAGATCTTAAGAGCATGCCTGAGTGTCACAAAATATACACATAGTGTAAAGGACAACAGTTATATGTTAAGACTGCAAAAATGTTACCCGTGTTCTTAGACCACACCAGGTTTAGGTTATAAGACTGCTGACAAAAATGTCTGTAAATTACTTATTTTGTATTCTGTGTTAATTTATTTGTTATTCTAATGTTGCCTGCTGTATACTGCAAAGATAATAACAAATATAAACATTTTTAACAAACTGGTTACATTGTGGTCTAATTAGTTCTAAAACAGCAATTGAATATCATATTTTCAACAGTAGGTAGAGTAGGTACACAAGTTTTAGTCAGAGAAATATATGTCTGAAACTCATGCTCAGAAAATATAGTAGGAACAAATTGTTGGTCACAAACGCTACCATTTTCAGTTGTTTCAGTGGAGCTTGTTTAAGTATTTGATTGGTTTTGGTGTATATACATTTTCTACAATCATTTTCTTGAGAATAAGCGAAACCTCTGGAAGGTTCTGTGTTGATAAACTTTTAACTAGTAGGCTACACCTCTGGCAAGTCAAATAACAGCATTGTTGCCTGTGCCTGTTCAGTTTTCCTCCTGACCAGTGGGGGCGCTGTAGACATACTGAGCATATTCTGTCATCCGTCAGCCATCTGCCGCAGTCAGTTAGCTCCAGCGGTAATGGAAAATGGAGGATTGACCGAAGAGCGAGGGCATATCATCTGTATTTCTAGTGTGTAGGTGGGTCGAATGCAACAATAAAATAATTAAGTAATGATAATATCGTTGAATTTTGTGCCTCAGCTTTTGCCCTCTAGCAGAGGTTGTACTCTAGGTATCGCGGCAATGTTGCATATGATGCGCGTCGCGTGAAGTTAGCTGTCACGTTAACGTTACCAGGACGTTAACTTATGCAAGTTAACGTTACAGACAAACTGCGCTGTCATAATTGACTCCTGTACGTTGATTTATATTGGTGAGTTAATTCTACAGAATTGATGTCTATCGTTGTTCGGTTTCTGGTAACTTCTGTGGTTGGATTTTGGGCGGTTACCTCGGTGCCAAATAGCTAACGTTACAGGTTGCGTCTGCCGCTAGCTCGGCCGTGCTCGTGGTGGCTAATAGCGCTAGCAAGGGCTGCTGGCTACAAGTGCACGTTTTGCAAAGCTCAGTTCCTCGTATAAGGAATCGTTTAACGAATAATTCAAACGACGACCGAGAAGACGCATGAAATTACGTGCTTGAAGTTAACGTTACACATGTAGTTGTCAAATGTGCCCTGCCCTGAAATTTAGCAGAACGTGTGCGACTGTGGTTTACGTTAGCTAACGCTAGTTGTTCAGTAGTTCGGCAGGGTCTTGGCGTTGCGGCCATCGTTGGCGTCGGCGGCAGGAGGTATAATAGTCTGTTGTGGTTGTGTGTTGTGAGATTTCTCTAACATGTATCAGTTTATTTCTAACATTGTATGCCAGGAGGTCACGTTTGCGAAAATGCACGTGATATCGACGTATGGTTGTGAGATTGTACCGTTGAGCTATAACGTCACTGTAAGTTAGCGTTGTAAAGGCCCTTTGCAGCCTCCCTCTTTACGTTTCGAGCAGCAAGTACAATAGCTACTTGTGTGTAGTACAAATACGGCCGCACTGTTGGTATGCCATACCGCGGAGTCTGTGACGATACATTTCAGATTAGAGTTGATTTCATCGCTTGGTTTGAATTTACAGTTTTACGCTAATGTAACACGTTAAACTCGTTGCGGGCCCCTCCCACTTTAACGGCAACTCTTTGCCCCACTCACGTGGCCTGGTGTCGTGACCACAAGTACACTATTGTGCTAATCCTGTTCAGCCACTTGCGGTCTTTGATTAGATTTTTTTTTCCAGTGTGCAAGCTCATCGATAGCTCAATTTGAAGACAGGCGTGGTCATTGTGCATTTTTTTAGGACCTCACCATTTTACCTGTTCATTTATTAGTCGCCATGTTTTCCTATTTATTGTTCATTGTCAACTAATTGCAAGCACTTAGGTCTGTGTTTTTAACATCAAGGAGTTGCGCCACTCATTTGGTTCTTTTTGTACGATTTGCAGTAATGTCAAAAAACACTTTAGTCATCATTGCAGCACTTGAAATAATTAAGTTAAAATTCACTTTTGTTCGGTTTAGTTTTGCCGTTTGTAAAATGTTTAAACTTCTAAAAAAATCAACATGATTTGTTGTTGTGTTTTGTTAGCTAAACAAGTCCTTACTGGTCTTGAACAAACTTTTAAGTGCCGAACACCTAAAGGGTAACTTTTGTTTTTTTCTCTTACTAGCAGATGCTTTATCTTTGCACCAAGACTGATGATTACATCTGCAAAGACTTTGCTTTGTTTGAAGACACATTCTGTTACTCATCACTGATGAACTGCAGGTAAGGACCCTGGGTATTTTCATTATTTTTTCTTACATCAAAGAATATAAAATTTGTGCCCTCTGGAATCTTCAGTTTTTCTTAAATTAGCTAAAATTTTTCGAATTGTCATTTGTAGTAAGACTGACCAAAAAGAATTCATGAATCACTGTCAATATAAACAGTTCTCAGATTGTTAGGCCATAATATGTTAATTTTTTAAAAAGATGAATGCCTGAAATTATTGGACTGGTCACTGCTGGTTGTCTTTACACTTTTCAACCTATTTATTTTATCACAATTTTTTTCAAAAAGTAAACACTAACATCAGTAATGTCCTGTTAGAATATGTGAGATTTAGTGAGTTATACTCCACAGAAGTAGTTATTTTTCTTTTCTATTCAGGCTTGAATCACAGCATTAGACTTAAGAGAATGTTCATCTGATTTGACCACACAGAAACTTCCACAGTCAGTCATCACGAATAGCAAACCAACCTCAGGATATATTAGACATTTACATGGAAAATATATAATGTATTATTTATGTAAATAATATTTTTTAAAAAGTTGTTATGTTGTTAAATGCAGAGATTAAAAAAAAATCCTGCATTTTTAGATTGTATCAAACCTGATCCACTGTCAGCTAGAATCTAAGTTTTTAGTGATTTTGATTAAGCTGGTAACTGTTCAGTGGTGCATAGAGAGACAGGCATGTACTTGCTTTGAGGCTTACTTTCCTGTTTTCATGAATATACACACTGTATATGATGTCAGATGCTCACCTACATCCAAGCACAAATAACATAAACGGCAATTTCTTTGGCTTGTTTTTTCAAAGAGCTGTAGCCAAGCTATGCACTGAACGAGATATTTTACAGCTGAAAAATCTACTTGTCAGTTTTACCTCATGGTATAATGGACATGGCGTCTAAATTAATCCTTGTTAACCCCTAGTTTGGCATTTCTGTTCTACAAATTGTTACTTCTTATCAAATTACATATACACCAAAATAATAAATTAGCTACTCCCAGTCCGCAGAACACAGGCATTTGAGGACATTATTTCAGTAGTTGATCCTGATGGCCTTTGTTTTCAAGATATGTTAGTATTCCTTTCAGTATTGCATCTCTCCCCTGTTTTCAACTATATCTGCAATCCCAGCACTGCCTAATAAATAAAACCTGGCAGCCTGTAGTATTTGTCATGTTATGTGCAAAAAAAAGGACTCATAGCTGGTCTCTTGTGCTTTTCTGTAGCCTTTCAATTTGAAAGTAGAGTTTGACTCCATCATCTATGGAGAAGAATGAAATCCCTGAGCTCTCTCTAGCTCCTCAGCCAGAACAGAGCCAGGACGATATGGAAAGCTGCTCTCAAGGTATCTTGAATGAGCTTCTTTTCCCTCATAATAAAGGCTGGGGACATTTTAGTTAAAGCAATTTTGGTGTCAGGTTCTATGATATCTGAATAATTTTTTGTAGTTTAATGAAAGCTTCAGTTTTAATACAAGCTGTCGTTTTCAAGTTGGTTTGATTCATATGTATGCTTGATCAAAAACCAGTCTGTAGCTTCTGTGTTTTGTGTCGCACCCTTGTGATTGCATGCTGTAATTATTTTGCCCACAACCATCATTGATCATCTGTTTACAGGTTTCAGAGGAGGAGATAACGTGCAGAAGGAGCTGTTTCACACTGAAAGCGAGAATGTGGCAAAAGAGGCATTAGAGGAGCCAGATAAATCTTCCAAGGGAAACAGTGAAATAAAGAAGACTTGGGGTTTCCGACAGTCCACTGTTGCAAAGAGAGAGATGCCAGTGGAGGGAGCAACCGACAGCCCTGAAAACCGCTGTCCTGTCCGACGCAGTGGCAGGCAGCCCAAGCGTACTGATAAACTAGAGGAGTTCCTCTTGACGACCAAAAGGGGGTCGAGAAAGAGTGCCCCTCTCAGTCTGGAAAGCGGAGATCCCCCTTCCCAAACCCCAACCGATGCAGAGACTGCCTCAGAGGCCAGTTTTGATGGTAATGCTGACACCAAGATTGTAGAGGACAAAGCAGAGTCCCCAGAGAGGAGGACGAGAAGTAGCATAAGGAAGCCACCTCAGCGAAACACTCCAGGTGGCAGACAGACCCGAGGAGGCGGTAAAGTGACTGTCAAAGATGAGGGTAGCTCTGAGAATGAGGAGGACAGCAGAGATGCTCCAAGTAACGACCAGTTATTGGAGAAAACAGATGTAAAGAGTCCTGAAGATGAAGGGAGCACGAACACAGTACAGCCAGAGCTGGACTCTGAAAAAACAGGAGTTGACGATGAGAGCCAAAAACATGGAGATAAAAATAACAAATTGGAAGCCGAGAATGAAACTGATAAAGAGACTGACGACGACAGTGCAGACAAGCCTGCGGCAGTGATGGTTAAACGTGGACCTATAAGAACTTATGTCAATAAAAAGAAGGCAGTCAATAAGAACGCTACCACGGTAACAGCTGCTGCGCACAAGAGCGCTGCTCCTGTCAAGAGGGAGACCAAATCCAAAGCTCCTCAAGCTTCCAGAAAGACACGCCAGACCCAGGCACAAGAAGCCAACCATGATGAGAATGATGATGAGAATGACTCTTCAACATCTTCCTCTTCGTCATCTATTGAGTCGGATGACGGCGGTTATGACCCAAATGCGCTTTACTGTATCTGTCGCCAGAGGCACAACAAAAGGTATTTTGTCGTCTGTTGTCTTAATCCGTTTTGTCATCATTATGTAGGCTGGGACAGTATGCTACGTGTGCGTTCAGTACTATTAAGGTTCTTGGTGTGTGTTGTGATTCTTAATCATTGCAATACCTGTTATGATTTGTTGTCATTTTTGTTTGCGTCTTTAATACTAGACCGTGGGAAAATTTGGAATTGTACACATTGATTAAATTATAAGTAATGTTTCCAGAAACAGTGCACATTACATTTAGTTTGGGATTTTTTTTAAATGGCATCATCACTATACTGCATATAATGGATTTAAAAAAAAAGATAATAAATTAAAAAAATCTTTTTAACTTGAATTTTACAGGCAGCTGTTTCTGCTCAACAAGCAAGGAAATAATAAATAAGATGTTGAGCCAAAATGCATAGAGCTCCTAAAAAACACGAACACAAAGCACCCACAAAGCACAAGTTTTGGCACCTAGTGAAACAATTTCGTTGCTGTTTGGCCTTCATTCTACATGACAACAGCATGCTGGCTCCCCTGAACGGCAAACTTTTGAAACTGGGTTCCAGAGTGCAATCTTTTGAAACTGCAGCCTCCTTTCTGGCTGTGTAAACTGGCAAACCACAAAGTCTGTGACAGTGGTGACCATGCTAATGCTAATGCTAGCACAAGTCAATGCATTCTGCAGTAGCCACGGCCAAACTCAGATTGAAAACTCCACAGTGCACCCAAAGCAAGTTGAGTATGACAGCGGTCTGTTGATGCAAATTTATATGTTGGTAGCATAATTTTAGAAGTCAA
>JAPZDX010000012.1:24951901-24966437 GCA_029783625.1 Naso annulatus | reverse complement strand
ACCATTTCTTCTGCAGTATATTCTGGCTCATACTGATGCAGCTCCACAGTTGTGCTATAAAATGAAGCATTTCCAGCCTCTTCCACATCTTAATCTTATTTCTAGTGAGACGTGATGTCCAGTTTTTGTTTAGCCACCAGTTTCTCAATTCATCATTCTTTGTTGGTGCTGCTTCCTTGTTAAGCAGTCCAATCAGAGACATTTTTGCCAGTGGGTTGCTGCAGTATCTTATGCATGAAAGGTGCTTGTTATTGAACCAGGCGTGCGCCTGCTTTTGAAGTTTTCATTAGGAACTATCTCCATCAAGGCCAAAGGGAATGCCCGGAATAAAAGTGGACCCAGAAACTGCCTCTAGCGTGGAAAGATGCAATGAAATTATATCAGTGCAATAATTCGAGTGGCTAGAATGCGACTACTACAGTGATTTCTGACCAAATAAACAGAGACGTTCTTGGTAGAAGGCTATATTATCTATACCTAGCGACTTTCATGTGTTCTATAATGATAATAAACTTATTTTATGTAGCACTTTTCAGAAACGAGTTTACAAATTGCTTTCAAACATAAAAACACCATTCAGAATAATATGCAATAAAAAACAAAATATGTTTAATAAAATACATCACTAGTGAAAAAAGAGCACAGACAGAAAAATACACTAAATAAGGCCAGTTTATAAAAAACAGTTTGAAAAGCTTTTTTGACGATGACAAAGGTAGGATGCCTGATTGTAAATGGGGAAGATTATTTCACAGTTGTTGAGCCCTTAAGGCGAATGCCCTACATGCCTTGTATTTACCAGGGTCATATCATAACGGTAATCTTCAGTGGAGAAAGTTTAAGTTCAGTGGATCACATCAAAACGAGCAGTGACCTGCCTTCTGACCAGTCAGCTCCTTTGCATGATTGAATCATCGTTCCCACTACCATTAAACACCATACCTTTTTTTTTTTCTTCTTTGTCATTAAAAAGAAGAAAGCTCTGGATGCAGATTAAAGCTATTTCTAGTGCTAGACTCCAGAATTACTTAACTGGAAGCTCATTTTTATTTAAGTAGTTAATACTGTGTTATAGCCCAAAAGCCAAATGATGTTCTCTGGCCCTAGAGATAATGTGATGACATTAAAATGGAAGATTGTTTCCTATACAGAGTGAGTTGATGAAGAAAATAATTTACCTGTTGCACCTTAATCACAGGCTCCAAGCATTCTGTTCACATTTATGACGTCTTTGAAACATTTTCATGCCGTCACAGTCTGTATTTCTAATGTCCTGTATCATCCATGTTATAGTTATTAGTGACACTACAGAGAGGAAAAATCTAATCTGGACTGTATTCTTGCCTTAACTGTGACTGTTAAAAATACTTAATATTTGTGCTTATGTCTTGCATTTGCCTACACTAGCCTAATACTACTTGCAAATAATCTTTATAGGAGTCAACAGTTCTTGTATTAAATACTTCACTTCTTATATGTCCGTGTTGAATGTGTTTGGCAAACTCTTCCCATTTCATTTACTGTCATAGCTGAAACAAAATCCTGTGGTTTCCCTTATTACCCTAATAGACTCATGTGAGGTTGTAATTTGAAGGACTGGTGATACACCTAAACATGATGTCTATTAAAAGTGGTATATTTTTCCTGGCTTGCATTAAAATCTGTCATTTGAAGTATGCATGTGTAGGATAAAAATCGACAGAAAGTTCATGATAAAGAACTAGAAGTTTGAGGAAAGCCTGACAATATGGAACTTGCTTTGTGATACAGGGCCCACTCCTGAAGAACTCTTTGGCTCACTAGTTTAGATCAGTAAAATGTACCTGCCAAGAGTAATTTAGAAAAGTGTCATTCAGAAATATGTCCAGATAAACAGAAGGTTGGATGCTATATCCAAAGCAATGTAAAGCAGTGCCAGCTGGAGCCTGGTTTATGCAGAAATGTGTTTAATTTATAATGGATTGTGCTGATCACACTATTTGAACAGCAGTTAGAAAGGACAAAAAATAAGAGCAGGTAAACCAAGGACTGTAAAGCCTGTTTTATCCTTCTGTGTTCAATCTATGCTGTAGCTTGGCATGCACCTCCCTAGAAATGTAACTGCATGTTGCAGCGCGGACCGCAACAAGGAATTGGTCTGCTTGGTCAACTTGCATTTCCTCAGTTCACCCTCTTCTGCCTCAAACGGTTCGGTGGTCATACAGATCATCTTCTTCCACTTTTTTTCCCCCCTTTTGCATTGCAATTCCTGTTAAAAAGTACCTCATATTCCATGTTTCTTAGCTCCAACTCCAGCACAATCCACTCAGCTGCGCTCATTGTTTTTCATAATCCGGTAAGTCAACACAGTGACGTGCTGAACTGCAGAACAACGCGGACAGGCCGACGTACAGGTATAAATGCTATCAACAGCGTGGGCCACTTGCGTAGCTTACGGCGTAAGCTCCCCGTGCAGCCAATGCAGAGGCAAAAACCAAACTTAAGAGTTAGGCAGATTATCTTGGCTTTTTACATTACTTCTTGCAGGGAATCTATTTTTAAACTTCTCTGTTTTTTGACTGTAATGTTAATCAAACAGTGCTTGCTGAGTGCTCTCACTAAAACCCCTGTGTTTTTGTGCCCTGTCTGCCCAGAAGAGTGGTGCTGGTGGAAAGAAGACGCAGAACAAGATCCAGGAGGAGTCGGATAGCGAGGAAGATCACAGTCCTGATCCAGATGAGGACGACGAAGATGAGCACGCTGAGGAACACCCACCCCCGCCGGCCACTGCATCCTGGTCCAGCGACCATAATTACATTGCAGTAACACCAGAAAAGACTACACCCATATCACCAACAGTGTTAAACAAAAAGTGTATGTATCTCTTTGAAGGTCTTGGTCTGACGTTAAAACCACATTGTTGTTTTTCCATTATAAGTGTGGTTGTTGTCATGCTAACATACTTCAGAAATGATCCGTACATTGGGGGAATAACATGAGTGCTCCGGAGATGAACTCAGTTGTATGCTAGACTTCCGAATGATCTTAAAAGTGTTGTTATTTTGATGTGAAGGTTTGTTATTCAATGAAATGTTGGCAGCTGTGGAAAAGGTAAGTGACTTTGGGTAAGTATTCAAAAATCCAAAAGATTTATCTTGAAAGGGGCACTCCAAAGATGGCACTAAAGATCATTTCATCAGTCAAAGCAGAAGGTGCTTAAAATGTGAAAACAGTTGTACAATGTCTCCAGCGGCTCTGAGAGAGCTTGGAAAAGTCTGAAAAATTCTTCCTGGTTATGTCAACAGGGGCAACTCAGCTGTGGCTTTGGAGACTTTAAATTGACAGAGAGCCTACACTGCAAACTGAAGGCAGGGATTTGAATGATACAGGCTTTAACCAGACAGGAAAGGTCTAACAAAAGATGCTTATTGTTATGAGAAATGTGCAAGCCCTTTTTTTATTGTAATCCATAGGATAGCTCCTCCTCTACTACACCAATATTGACTATTTCTTTTTATATGATTCTTTGGTCTTTGAAAGTGCAGTTTTAGTTTGTTGAAGTACAAATACCTCATATCTGAACTGCAGGGCTGTGGAAACCTATAAAGAAACACGTGGTAGAGTTAAAAGGAGGGCAATAGTCCAGACTCAGAGCTCTCTGCAGATTGATGCTCTGCTGCGTTGTGTATGATTGTGATGAATGGACTGGTGCTGGTCTGCGTGTGCATATGTTTGATTTCAAACTATCTGCTCAAGTCTCTCCACTTCCTGGGTTCATCACCTCAGCTGTTGGACCAATTAAAAAAAAAAACATCCCTCCCCTCCTTTCTCCAGCCAGGTAGGTGTCTCAGACTTGCCCCATGCTAATGTGGACTGATGAAGCTAATATAGCTCAGCCAATATTAGCTGACAAGCATGACCTTGTGTTTTTCTTCTATTTTTTAATATTTGTGGGTCACAGGCTGATTTCAAAGTTTTTGATTCATATTGAAAATGTCTTACTATTCAGTGGGAAACTGGCTTTAAAATAAAAGGTGATTTAACAGATTGTAGGATTCCTCGATTGATTATATGAGCAGTGTTGGCTTAATTTAGGATATCTTGACCAGTTCAGCTCATACAAGCATATACATCTGATAAATCTACACACACGTGGAGACATGAAACTGAAGAGGCCCTGAGATGGTGAGCGGTCAGAGAAGAAGCTCTGCCGTGGATCCCAGTCCACCTGCAGATACAGCAGTGAAGTTTTGGAACAACCAACAGAGAAGATGGAAGCTGAAGACCCAGTTCAGATGAGGGAGGCCTGCGATGCTCAAGTTTTTAAACACACATTTTGCACCTGATACTGTACATACTGAGGGGAACTTAATGCAGAAATGTGGACATTACAGTTTCCTTAGCCTTGTCTTGGTCAAAGATCATTGAAGACACTAGGATGACCTTAAATAATAGGATAGGAAGTGTTCATCTTAAGTCAAATGCATCTTTACAAGTTGAGAGATCAGTATGGCCAATGATTGTTGTGTGATTAACAGGAGGAAATTATGGCTCATTGATTTGTGCTAGCAGAGCTTATATTCTGCTGAATTATATTGTTATTGGTTTGAAAACATTTTCAGAAGATGGTTGACTTTGGTTGGTTTTGGCTTCATACTGTTGCGTCATACAGTATTATTGTGGTCTGTACATTTTAGTGGGTGTATATTGTGTGTCCGAGTTGGGTTAATGCTTACACTAATGCAGCTGAACATGCAACTTTGGCACAACAGATGGTGCATTAGCATCTGCAGATGACAATTTTACGAGATTTTGACAACTGTATTTTCATATTTTTGAGGTGCAAATACTTGATGTGCTTTTCTGTATAGAAAACATGCATAAGAAAAGTATTTAATGTAGCCTAATAATTTATTTAAATAACAGCTGCTCATTATATTAATCTACAAATTCACATTTTTAAGGATGAAAGTTTTAAGCTTTATCATTCTCAGTCATTTTATTGTTAGTCACATATGCCACACATGCAGTGTGACAGCATTTATGCTTCAGTAGGCAGTGAAACAATTCTGCCAATAACATTTTAGGCATTAAGTGGTTGATATCTCTAGTCTCATATGTAACTACGAGAACCTGGTTGTAGTTTGTTCAGTAGCTGATGACGCGTTAACATGTAATTTTGCACTGTAGTGCATCAGTTCCTTTTCTCTTGTGGGTGCTAAGGGCACTGAGTTGTCCTGTGAGGAGCCATCACATGTTTGAAAAGGAAATACTTCTTTCTGACATGGACTTGCATGAACAACACAATGTATCTGCCTTCCACTGCCACAAATAAAGAGGGACCTGTAAATGCCAAGTCATCAACTTTGTGTTTATTTCAGAATTTTCATTATAATCTTTGGTGTGTGTGCCAAATTATTTGAGTTTTTATTCTTGGATCAATTGAGGAAGATCTTAATTACAAGTTTTATGTAAACACTTTCCTGATTTTTTTTATTTATTTTTTTTTTTTTTAAAAGATGTGAAAATACTGTCAACAAAAATACTGTGGAGTTTTTTCCATTATATCTCTGTAGTCTCTAGATTATGGAACCAACCATTACCAGTAATCATGACAATTTCTGGCAGTGCTGGTAAATACTGTCACACTTCATGTTTCAATGGCTATTATGGTGTTTTAAAATTTTGAATCTTGTTTTTGGTTTCCAGCCCCTCCAAAGGAAATAAAGCAGAGTGAGAAGGAGCATAAAGAGAAGGAACAAACCCTGGCTCCTGAAAAATCTTCTCCAGTGTCCACAACACCAGTCAAAGGAAGCAAAAAGAGCCCGGCTACTAAAGCAACCAAGGTTTCCCCAAAAGGCAAAAAGCCTTCACCTCAGACTACAAGCTCAAAGGCTTCCAAGAAACTTTCGACTCTTCAGAGTAAAACTTCGTCAAAGTCCAAGAAGCCAGGCCCGCCGCCCGCCCGTAACCCGTCTCCATTCCCACCGGGCCCGATCCACATCACAGGAGCACTTAGAGTTACGAAGTCCAACTTTACCATTCCTAAGAAGCAACCTCAACAAAAGGATGCTCCATCCCATAATCAGTCTTCCTCATCCTCCAGAGTCCAGTCATCTTCAGTTTCTTCAACTTCCTCCAGCCACTCCTCTTCGAGATCTCCACATCCTGCTGCTTCAGCGCCCCCTGCGTCTCCCATGCCCCCGCCACCCAACAACCAGATGAGACAGAACATCCGCCGCTCGCTTACAGACATCCTCTATAAGAGGTAAGGGTCCCACAAAACCTGATTCAGAATACTTTTATACACTTTTAAAAGACTTGATGTATATCCTTGGCTTAACACTTCTAAACGGCTAGCTCCTATATTTGTTGCTTGTGTTTCTCACAACCAGGGTGAGTGACAGTGATGATCTGAAGATGACTGAGAGTGAGGTGTGAAGGCTGGCGTTTGCCATTGAGAAGGAAATGTTCAACCTATGCCTTAGTACTGACAGCAAGTACAAGAACAAATACAGGTCCCTCATGTTCAACCTGAAAGATCCTAAGAACAAAGTGAGTCAACAAACTTATTAACTTACATTTTGAGAAAATAAAATGTAATTTTTAAAAGTTTTTTAGTCATGGTTTTGCCAAGTTGTCTGTGTAAGGCAGTGCCTACAGTCTGAACAGGTTTTTTCTAGTTTACGTACCTAATATTCGTCATGTTGTTGCTAATCCACCGTGTGATATGTTTGTCTCAGGGACTGTTCTACAGGGTGGTGGGTGGCGAGGTTAGTCCCTTCAGACTGGTGAGACTAAGTGCCGAAGAGTTGCTTTCCAAAGAGATATCTGAGTGGAGAAAGCCAGATGCTAATGAGGTAAATGTTACTTCCATCTAACTCAACACCAAGCACGGGGCAACTTGAGGTTCAGGGGTTTGTAATCAAAGAAATTGTTCTGCAGGATTATTCTGCGTATTATTGCTACAGCATATGTTGTTGTCTACTGCAGGCACAGTCTCCCAGTGCAAGAGCTCATTCGGGGCAGTCCAAACTTGGCAACAGGCATGACTCTGGCTCAAATAGCATGGATATAGAGGATGCTCCACCGACATCTGATGCAGATGTATGTATCTCTACAACCTCTTCATCTGCTCGCATGGCCTCTGCTGCAGTAAGTGCTGGCAAGCTGTCTTTCCGAAGCTTTCACACTCTTCTTTTCCCCTTTGCATGTGGTCCTTAGCACACAAACTGTTGCACAAATTTAACACAAATCTGTCAGTGTCAAGACATGAAGATATCACAGGTAATTATCTTGCTGAGTCTTCTGTTCTTCATACAAGTTCTTACTGTGAGAGGCTCTGTCTTTCTTTATCCTTTTTGGGCGCGGAACCTGCCAGCATCTGCCTTGCATAAAATACAGTCTTGTACATCCTAATAATCCAGAATTATTGGTGTTATGTAAATGATCTTCATATTATCAAGTTCACCTGAGATTTGACGAAAATCTGCTTTCATATGTCCACAGGACCAAGATGAGTCTCCCATAGCTTCGACTCAACCCTCTGCTGTGGAGGGGAACAGTGGCAGCAGCATGCCAGACATTTTCTGTACTATGCTCAAAGACACAACAGCTGAACACAAGACTCATCTTTTTGACCTCAACTGTAAAATATGCACAGGTAAATGAAAGGCTCAAATTATATTTATTCAGTGAAAAAAAAACATTATTAATTATGCAGAAGAAAAGGCAAAAGGTTTTGTTTTGCCCTCCAGGTCAGAAGATGGAAGATGAGCCCACAGCCAAAAAGAGCAAATTGACCAAGAAGCCTGAAGCTAAGCCACCCAGACAAGACCTGCACTCGTCCAGGCCCGGGGATGTCCCTCCTGCCAGCCAACTACAGGTCCCCACTGCTTACCAGCATCGAGACCCCATAGCTTACCAACACGTGACCCATCCATCTTACCAGTCCAACGTGGAGCCGGCAGTTCCAGAATCACAGCCACCTCTTTATCAGGAGGACATCAATATACTGGAACCTCCAGCCCTGGCCCCTGCTCCTGTTGCCCCCACTGTGTCCTCTGTCAGCATCACTCGCAGGGACCCACGCATGGCCAGGCACAGCTCTGGTGTGACCGTTTCCTACACTGCTCCAGAAAAACCCAGTAACAACTCACTGGAGCCTCTCCCAGCTGCTCTTAGTGCTCCAGTGGAGGTTGGACCCAAGGCACCGCTGCCGATGCCCCCAGCTCCACCACCTTCAGTAGTGGCATCAAAGCCAACAAAACCAAGGTGCTCAATCTTATCAGGGTTTTTGGAAATTAGCTCTTCCTGGCATTGCTGGGTTTTCTTGTGTACTAACATTTGTTAAGTTATTTGTTATATTGTGTCCTAAAATTGTATGAAAAAATATATGTGCAATTCTATGAAAGACAGGGTGACATGGATTAAAAATCATAGATCCGTATTTTCTGAATGAATAGCAAATGCACTATGTATGTCTCTGTATCTTCTATGTGGGCTTAATGTTCAGTCGAAATTTAAAGCAGCATTTGAATTGTAGAGCTGGGCAATATGAATAAAATCAAATATCACAACATTGTTGACCTAATACCTCAATATTTTAAGGATGACTATTTGTGCTTTCACAAAATGTTAATACAGTTAGGCTTTTGATGAATAATTATAAGCAATGTGGATATAATAAGTGTGAATAAAGGCGAATGTTAAAACAGCTAGAACAGTCTGGTAAGCCCTGAAAATTACATACAATTCCTGACATACAACCTTTAGAACAGGTAAAGGCAACATTTTTGCCATGCCACAATGTGATGATAAACAAAATCCAAGACAATTTTGTTCTATTGGGATACAATATATTGATATAATGCCCAGTTCAACTATGTTTTCTAAAAAGTTTGGTGATACTACAGTAGCGTTTATGATGGGTCAGTGTGATTGCTCTATTCTTTAGGAAAAACCTTTCACATTTAAGACTGTTCAGACTTGAGACTTGCTTTTTGCTAAGGAACACTGTTTTGGTTTTACAGTACATCTGACCCTCCTCCTGAGGGTGAGACAGCAATCTTTCTCCATGGTCAAGAGAAGATTTGGAAAGGATTTATCAACATGCAGTCGGTGGCTAAGTTTGTGACCAAGGCTTTTCTGGTGTCGGGATCCTTTGAACATCTGAAGGAGGTTAGTAATTTTTCCTGGTTATTAGTCTCATACATGATTTCAAATTTAGTCATTAATTCAAAGCCTTTGGTCACACTTATATGTTAAGTATAGGCCTTGTACTTAGTGTTGTCATTGTTGTGCAGGATTTGCCAGACACCATCCATGTTGGGGGACGCATATCTCCGAACACAGTGTGGGATTATGTCGGGAAATTGAAAACATCACTCTCCAAGGTTTGGAGAAGAAAATATTTGTATACAAGTCCTTATCTTTTTTTAAAAGCCCTGCATCACTGAGACACTTAGATTTTCCTCCTCATTCTGTGTTTACAGGAACTGTGTCTGATCCGTTTCCACCCAGCCACTGAGGAGGAGGAGGTGGCATATGTCTCTCTCTTCTCTTATTTTAGCAGCAGGAAACGATTTGGTGTGGTGGCTAACAACAACCGTCGCATCAAAGACCTCTACCTTATCCCACTGGGATCGAAGGACCCGTTACCCTCTAAACTGTTACCATTTGATGGACCAGGTAAGCATTAAGAGGAACATAGAAATACCAAGGTGACGACATCAATGTATCTTTATTTAACTGAAGGTTTCTTCTGTTAGTTTGTGTTGTTCTTCTATCTTTTTGTCTTGTATACCTGGTGAGTATTTTTAGTGTCACCTTTGTTTTTGGACCCAGGGTAAAATGAGAACTTTTTGATTCATGGGTTTGTACTATAGGGGGCACCAACACCCCTTGTTGAATCTCCACCGAAAAAAAAACTCTTTGTGCATGTAACAGCTGCTGTTTTCCCTGCTGTTTATCTGTTTTTGTATCACAGATTTCTAATAAAGAAAATTTGCATCGCAGGTTGTTTCCATTTGAGTCCAGTTTCAGCCTTCTGTTTCTTTAGACTTGACTCATACACAAGCATAATCATACTGAAATGGAACTATGTAATAAAAATATATTGCTCTCAGGTAACATTTCAGTAATTTTATACCACTCTGGTGTTCATAAGGTAACATGCTGCACCACTGAAATAAACCAGAAATTTTCATAACATGTCTTCTTAAAAGAAGAATCAGCTCTTGATATAAATTTTCCAACCAATGATTGTACAACTCTGTTAGCAGTATTCCCATGTCTATAGTTATTACATGCAAAAGCTATTAATTTTGGGGGGTCTCAGAAGATCTTTTCCCGCGTTGTACCTCAGAAATAAAATATTGATACATAAGGTGTCTTCTTAAAATTCTTTTGTAGCCTCATAAAAATAAAATTACATCTTGAATTTTCCCGATGTTGCCATGACCAGGCTGGAAATGATCCCAACTCAAATTTCAGTTGAACTTGATGCACCTTACTGTGGAAGAAGAATAATAGTTAACTAAGGCATTTTTCAATGCATTTTTTTGGGTAATTTACTTATACAATTTAATAATGCCATGTAATGATTTAGAATGATTTTATAGTTCTTGTTTGTCTCTTGATTATATATGGTTGTACTTAAATCAATTTGATGAACACAAGTAAGCTCATAACGAGTGTTTCTCTGCAGCTGGCATTCATTTACTACTGTCAGCATGTTTTTACTTTTTTGAGCTCACTATCACATGTAATAACTGCTGAACTATAAACAAGGAAACTTGAATAGTCCTGTCACTACCATTGTCACTTTGGAGTTTAGAAAACTTTGTTTTTATAAGCCTTTAATGTTTTGTTCTCTGTGTGTTCTGGGTGTATAATAGAGCCTCTCACTTTAACCTCACTTACTCCTTTTAACGGGGTAGTAGAAAGTCAGTTTGTTTTGTGAAATATCTCATTGTGATGGTACACATGCAAATGTTGATTCTTGTTATGCCCATTTTGCAGGGCTTGAACCAGCTCGTCCCAATCTTCTCTTGGGGCTGCTGATCTGCCAGAAGGACCGAAAGAGAGCTGGTGCACCGTTGGAAACGGAGGATAAACGGGCCAAGACTCAACCCAAAGATGCAGATGATGCTGCCCTTTCAAAGCCAGCTCAATCTGTCAGAGCAGAAAGAAGCACACGACAAAGTCTTGAAATCCCCTTCAGCACGACTCCTCCAGGGTCACCTCCATCCATCTCATCTGAGACCTCAAGCAGCACTGTGACCACCTCCTCAGTCCTTTCTTTCTTATCGTCTGTCAAAGCTCCGGCCACATCCACTACCACTGGCAAGGAATCCCCATCATCATCCAGCTCTGTTACTTCCTCTGCAGCCACTGCCACTCCGCTTCAGACAATACTTAACACTCTTTTTGGAAAGAAAAAGCATGACTCTGAAGCTTCCAATTCTCCATCTGATCTGGGTGGGGAACTCTCTGCCACGCCTACTACAATTCTAGACCCCATTGTACAACGGTTTGCACAGATTTCTAAAGAGAAACAGGTGGAAGAGGATGAGGATGACCGACCATATGATCCAGAAGAAGAGTATGACCCCAGTAGGGGCTTCAATGTGCCTAAGAAACCTTGTGAAGTAGTCAAGAAACCTGAAATCTCTAAGCAGCCTGAGATGGCTGTAATTGAAGGTGATGATGTGGCATATGATCCAGAGGATGACACCATTTTTGAAGATGTCAAAACATTAGCTCCGGGCCATGCAAAGGCTACAACTGAATCTGTACCTGATCCACAAAAAATATTGGAAAGCCTTAAACGGATTGAGGATCAAACATTCCAAAAGCAGGGAGAAGTGCAAATGTCATTCACAGGGACGCCTGGTGCCTCAGTGACTCTCCCAGACACTGTTTTAACACAACCTACAAAATCTCTTTTGGCCAATACGCAACTACTGCAGCTTGGCAAAAAGGTTGAGGAACTAGTTAAGTCTTCATCGGTTGCTCCCTTGATCAACCAGAGGAGAGATCCCCGACAGAGCAGGGATCCACGCCAGGCTGTGGCTGGCAGTAAATCAACTGATGAACCTGGGGAGAAAGAGGAGACATCTGCTCTGGGAATAGATTCTACTCATTCACAGCCAGTGGATCAAGAGCCTCAGCCATCTGATGTAGCTGAACTCCCAGACTCCTCACAAGATCCAGAAACATCAGTGCCTGAGGAGGAGGTGAAAAGCGATCTGCTACCCTTCTTGGAGTCAGACAAGAATGAGGTGTCAATTCCATTGTTAGGTGAGGAGGTGGAACCTGATATGGAGGCCAACTACATGAATGAGGAGGAAGCGAAAACTGAGGAAGCTGAGCCAATCAAGGCAGAAACAGAGATGGACAAGTATAGTATTTGGCCTAATGCTGCCAGTATTTTAAAAACTGGTGATGACTCAGAATATGAGGAGAATATTCAAGATCCACCAACCACAAGTTATCACGATGAACCTGCAGTCACCTCCACAACAACTTCAACAATCCCAGTAATCACGCAGAGCACAGCAGTGGTTGATAATCATTCCCATCACATACCACCTCATATGTCAGCATCAGGCTTTGACAGTGAGTACAGGCCTCCAGCTGACATTCCCCCACCGTCAAACTTCCCCCCTCCCCATTTGATACAGGGCCAAAACTTATTAATGAGGCCTCCACCAATGTCTCTGCCACCCATGCAGGGTCTTCCACCAATGTCAGGCCCCCCTCCTATGCAGGGACCGCCACCACCCATCCATGTTCCTCCCCCTGTGCGGGGTCCTCCCCCCATGCAGGGTGACAGTCATCAGCAATATGGCCCACCCCCCGCTGCATATCCTCCCTATCAGAACCAGTGGCCAGGAACCCAGCCCCCGCCACAGCAGCCTCCTCCTGGACCACTTCCCCAGAATATCATGCCACCCAGAGGACCACCACCACCATTCCCTCCAATGGCCCAGAGAGGCCCAGCTCCTCAAATATTTGATCCCTCCATTCCATCTCAGCACATTGGACAGCAAGGCCCCCCTCCAGGCCTCCCACCACCACCTGCTTTTGATGGACAAAACAGTTTGCCTCCGCCACGATTCACTGGTCCTCCACCGCCATTTAATTTCCCTGCAAACAGAGGTCCTCCACCACCTTTCACAGGGCCACCTCTGCCTCACTTTGACAACAGACTCCCTCCTCCTTCCCACTTCCAAGGGCCACGGGGTCCTCCACCATCTCAGTATGGTGACCACGGGGCTCAAATCCCTATGGTAGACCAGTCTCGAGGCCCTGCAGAACAGTACAATAAAGACAGTTCTAGTTCATTCAAGCTTAATGTAGATCAGAATCTAAATCCTCCCCATGTTTTCAAAGACATTCCCACTCCCCCGCCAGGTCCAGCATACCGGGGACCTCCACCTAACCAGTATGAAGACAGAAGAGGCCCACCCTCCAGTGGTGAAATAAGTGGACAGCACTTCAGTCCACACAACCAGTATGGGAGCTCCAGACCACACTCGTCACCACCACACCGAGGATCTTTTGATGAACACAGAGGCCCTCACACCCGTGACACTATGCCCCTACCTTCTCAGCGTTTTGGAGGATCTGAGCGATACCGCTTCGACAGGCACTCTGATGAGCCTAGACCGGTTCGCCACAGTGGGCCGCTACTGCCAACCCCTCCAGAGGCTCCCTTGGGTCCTTCAACTCGCGTGGGAGCCCACAGTCCAGACTTGCAAAGAGATGACCACTGGCGTCGCCACTCTCCTGAAATACGGAGGAGAAGCAGCACCAACCGAGAGGGCTCTGAACCCCGGACTGTAGATCGCTTTAGTCGCTTTGAAGGCAGCCACAGAGAGCCTGCCCCTGGTCCCTCACAGCCCTCAGAGGAGAGACCCAGAGAGCTGTCTGAGGACCGACGGAGGGAAAGAGAGAGGGAAGTTCCCCACCCTGGCAGGCCATCATGGGACAGGGGACAAGTCAAGCAGTGGAGCAGAGAGCGCGAGTGGGATCGAGCCAGAGAAAGGGACCGTGATCGGGAGCGTAGCCGAGAAAGAGAACGCAGCAGAGGGAAGGAGGGGGAGAGACACAGGGAGGCGGAGGGAGAGCGACACAGAGATCAAGACTCAGACAAGAGGAGAGAACGGGAGCGAGACAGGGAAAGAGAGAGACCCAGGGATTCTGACCGAAGGGATTATGACAGAGACAGAGGGAGAAACCGTGATCGTGACCGTGACCGTGATCGAGAGCGAGACAGGAGACGGGACAGATCTCGAAGCCGGGATCGTGACAGGGACAGGGACAGAGACCGTGGGAAAGACCGGGCCAGGGACAGAGACAGGGAGAGGGAGAGAGAGAGAGAAAGGGATCGTCGCGACAGAAGCAGAAGCCGAGAAAAGAGAGAGGAGAGAAAGGACAGTAAACACGATACTTCCAAGGAGAGTAATAAAACTGCAGACAATGACAAGAGCATGTAATAGTCTCTGTTTTAAGGACACTACATAAAGGTTTTTTTGCAGACACCTATATC
>JAPZDX010000012.1:24874907-24895662 GCA_029783625.1 Naso annulatus | reverse complement strand
TTTGTGTGTTTGTGTGTGTGTTCTTATGAGCAGGTTGGCACTTTCTTTAGAAGCCCCTGCCATTAGTGTATAAATGTATGTGTGAATGTATGAATGTTGACTTTTATTATAGAGCACTTTGAGTGGTCGATGGACTAGGAAAGTGGTATATAAAAGCAGTCCATTTACCACCGACCATGTTTTAGCTTTTTTCTGCCCTGGTCCCTCAGACAGTCAAACCCTGGGAAAACATTGTAGTTTCTGTTCAGATAACTTCCTGCTTTCTTAAGGTCAGGTGAACTTTATCATCATGGTTATAATAGTTAAAGCACAGGACTTATTGCGGTCATGCTCTGAAAAAACATCATTATTGACTTATGGTTTGAAATAGGAAACAAACAAACAACTCTGCAATGTTGAATTCCAGTGTTTTGTAGACCCATCAATCCATCCCAACCTCATTCCTACACTGACTACATATAATAAGATATGGCTTCCTCTTTCTGTTGCTAGTAAAGGGTTTTGTTACTTAAATGTCGTTCTACTTCTTGCTAGTTCTCCTGTGGATATTCAGTGTAGCCTATTTTTTATATAAGAAGCCAACCTGATCTTTTTCGTCTGTCTGATGCACCTGGTGTGTGAGGCTTAGTGATCAAACTTAATTATGGGCTTCAGCTGCAGAATTCCCCTCTCCTCCCCTCCCCGAGTGCTGAAAAGTACAAATTAAAAAATTTGCTAATCAGGAAGCTGTAAAGTGCCAAAAGCATCCAAAGTAATGGAAATGTAACTGCAGACACCATCAGGGCTCTCACCCCATTTTCAACCACAGATATGTTAATTTATCTGTGCCGACTATCGGGACCTCACCAGGAGCTTGTATTGTGTAGTGATGTTGTTCAATAGATGCTTCCACGACTAATTTTAAAAGTTCACCCGAACTGTGTTTTGGAATTAACAATTAGAAGGTTTTGAGCTTAATTAGTTCGAAATATTTTATTAAGTAATTCTCCTAAGCATTGAGTTTGGCAAGCACACAAAAGTCATGACTGAGCTATGGATAACTGTGTCCTGACAGGTTTTCATATTAATAATTATCCATACATAAATAGAGATCTTGTGATAACCTTATATGTTATAACTCTGGGTTGTTTGCTTGAAGATATTTTCATCTTGTTTGCTACTGTAAGTACCTTCATTTGGACTCTTAAACTCCTTTTAAAGGAGGAGTGATGTCACCTGTTTTTCCTTTTTTGGGGTCATTTTGCACAAGTTAAACTGTTGATTAATAACATTAACATAAAAAAGACATGCACTGACTGTATATGTTTGTTGTTAACCACTGTTTATTCAATGCAAGCTGTAAGACAGTTCTGTATAACTTCAAAACAGAAGTACAAACTTCCATTGAGGGCATTGTGAGTGTGGGTTATTGCAGGAACAGTTTTTGCAACATCAAGGCCCATGTCACACTTGTTTTTGAAGTGAAATAAACATTTACAAATAAATAATTGATTTTATCTGTATTATTTCGGGGGAAGGAATATGGAAATATGCATGTTTTGGGTTCTTCAAAGACATACCTAATGCATAAGTAATGCTTTCCACTTTCAAGTGTAAAGTCCTACTTTTGCCTCAGGTATTTCATTTCTCTGTGTTTGTATCTCCCTTTCCATTCTCTGCAAACACAAATCAAAATAAAATGAGGAGAGGAAAGACATGGAAATGCACATCAAAGACATGATCATATGACACATGAAGAATCAAATTAAACAGCGGCACTTCTCCTCATTAAAATGTTGCAGCTTTCTATTTTTTGGCAGCCCAGTCTGCACAGCCATCAGTCCAACACAGCGACAATGTTACCGGCACCTCTCAGGTCATGTGGAGTTATTCCATCAACAGCAATGACAACATGTGATTACGCAAAAGCTGCCTCTCGTGGCCTGAGAGCAGGGCAGAAGGTATGGGGCCATGATGGAGGAAATGTAATTCTGTTGAGGAGATTAGATTCAGACTGCTTGACCCCGCGGCAAAGCTTAGCTTTCGGCGTTGCACATCTGTTTGGACATTAATTGGCTGCAGTGGTTCAGGAATACTTTTTCGGAATAGAGCATGGCTGGAGATGGAAACAGAATATTAATAGATCGAGCGTGGTCTTTTTCTAATCGATGTTATCCTTCAGGCTAAACTCAGAGGTACAGGAAGCAATCAAGAAAACAATGGCAGGTACAAGAGTGATTTTAAGGGACAGCAGCTTTGCACATGGGAGGGTTGCTACTAGAGAGACAGGAGGGCCATCTGCGACCATTCTGATATACAAAATGTATACATATCCGAGCAAATATTTTGCAGCAATAAAGTTTAGATACAGTAGGTGTCTTGACGACATAATAGCTAATTCAATGTACACATAGGCCATAATATATGGCCACCAGAAGAACTGACTTTAATTGAAAAATGTCTCCAGCATTACAAACTTTTGTACTAAAACAGAAAAAACAGAACTGTGCTGTTGGTGTTTTTACCTTCTCTTTTTACATCTGCATGTCTCAACTAATTTACACACAACAGACACATGAAAGAACAGCTCAGTGTTTCTGTGCTGTCCTCCCAAACAACGTGTCTTAAACTTTGATAACACTTTATTTGGATAGTCTGCCTACAGATGTGTTATAGAGTATTTGTAACACTTCGATTAGTTGACATTCAACAATATAACTGTTTCACCTAACTGTAACTGTAACTGTATTTAATTGTCCATTTCATGAATTATACCCAAGGTTTGACTGATGTATTAATGTCATCCACACGTCTATCTCTTGTCAAAACATCATACATAATGTATATCCTTATCTGACAGTCTTTCCCTGCTTAGCTGGTGTTGAATAATGACACAAAAAGAGGATTTTACCTTTGAATAAAATACCCACTAGATTATTACAACAGACTGCTAATGAAATAGAAATACATGAATTTTAAGAAGTGGATTTTATTTCTAAGTGCCTGACAACTTAAAAAAGGAGAAACTGGTCCTGAGACTAAAGACTATTTCCTTGTACATGTGGATGTGTGAGTGTTGTTTTATGAAAAATGTGAATCCTTTTACTTGAGACTAATTCTTGGTTATTTAGAGTTCGGTTTATGTTAAGGTTGGGGTGCATATTAAGGTTAACACTGTTTGGCATGTTAAGGGTCTTGGGAATCAATGAGAGGGTCCCCGCAAGCAGAGCGAGACGTGTCTGTGTCCATGTTTGTGTCTTTAAAAAGAGTATTGAAAGAATACTGCCGATTGGAGAATACACGTCAAAACTGAAGACCTGCATTGACTTCTGTCGCATCAAGATTGACTTTGGTCCTCTGGGAGTGTGTTGAGATCCACTTGGTCGATGATTCAGCTCACCCAGAGAAGCACACATGTTGCCAACATGAGCACTCGAGCAGATATATCACATGGGCTGAATGACAGTGACGGCGACCAGCAGCCAAATAATCCTGTGTATATCACTGTACCACTGTATTTATTCACATTTTGGTCCCTAAACCGAGTAAAAACATGAGAGTTTAAAACTCTCACAGTTTATTAATTTATTTCACATTATGTATAGCTATTTAATTAGAGAGCTCCACGAACCTGTATGCCAGTCAACAGCTTTATACAACCAGAATTCCTTTGTTATAAGCAGACAGCTGAAGTGATGCAGTTAATCGGCCTGCGTCAACCTCAGCACCATGGGCAGATCCTTGAAATTAAGCTTCAACTTTCTGTGGTCTGATCCTTTTTTTTAAATCTTGGGGCATCTGGGGCCAGTCAGGCTGGTACCCGCCTTCCTCAACTGACCCAATCCCACCACTCTACTTTTTTTTTTAAGTGTATGTATGTGCTATGTAGGCATGTATATTTTCTTATATTATTTTGCATGCAGCCTCACCGCTCAGTGAGGCTGCATGTCATTGAGCTGCACAACCCTGCCATGACAGAGAAGACAACATCTCTCCTTGGCTCTTCATAATGTTCACAGTTTTGCTTTATTAAAATACAAGAGAGAGGGCGAGCAGGCTGAGAGCACGAGTGGATGACAGAGAGACAGCACTATTTTTTAAATTCTTTCACAGCAGTTAAAAACCTATGATTCAATTCTCTTTTTTGACAAGGGTCGCCATTGTAACTCCAAAACGAGGCTTGATTGGGTGTGCGCAGTGGAGATGTTTCATACATACGCTACAACACTAGAAGCATCACTTCACCTGCATGGATGTCATCTTGCTGCCGTGTCCCTGGTGTAATTCTTACAAGAGGAGCGTGTTCCACTGAATGTGTTCCATGAATGGACGAAGTGATGCTTCTGGCATTGTCGAGCTGCTATCAAATGTCTTCGCTGCGCCTGCCCAGCCGAGCCTCATTTTGGAATTACAACAGTGACCTGTGTGAAAAAGGCGAATACTGTGTAGTAAGCAGTAATACTGCGAGTCAAACAATCATCCCATTCAGAATAGGAGTGTTTTGAACGGGCACTGTAACGTTACAGTCTGCTCCTCTGCAGCACCATCGATAGTAGTTGCACAGAGGTGAAGTTGTTGGGCACATTAAATCTTAAAACTGTGTCCATCATTATGCTAAAGTGGACAAATGTTTCTTTCAAACACAAAACAAGCATGAGCAGTGGAAAATGAGACATGGGGCTTCTTCAGTCTCTAGTCTGCCTATGGCAATTCTCAATGCCCCTGTGCAATTTCAGATTGATTGGGCAACCCATCAAGGGGAAAAAGTCTGCATGTAGCTGTGCTGCACATATCCCTGAGTATGACTGGTTGATTGATAATTTTAATCAGTTTTCAAGCAAACATGATTTTTTTTTTTTTTTTTTTTTAGCTTCCCTTATGTAAAATTAGCTGCTTTTCTTTGCTGTTTTACATAATAGTAAAGTGATTATTTGTGGGTTTTTGACTGTTTTTTGTTAAGTAGACTGTTATGACATCACTGGGCTTTGGGAGACTGTGTTTCTAAAAACAAGCAAGAAAAATCATGCTTTGCCGCAGCCCCACATAATGATCTATAGGCATGTATGGCAGTGTTGTAGGTGCTATAATGTGTCAGTGTGGTTTAAAACTTTAGCCCCCTTGGGCCGTCTCTGACCTGGGATCATACTGTTGTGTTATTATGTCAAAGATATACTGTAATTATGTGGTAAGAATTAACATCATTACACTCAAGTAAAGAGTCAACGCTGACTCACCCATTCTGTACTGGCTTGTTCATTAAAATCCCCCTTTGCTCTCAGTCAGACAAATGTGTCTTCAGAGAACTCTGTAATTATATCTGAGATTTTCTCGCTTTTTCAATATTCAAGGTCCTTATGTTGTAGAATTTTGCAACACCATTTAAATAAATTGGCTTTTGTTGCAAATGCAATCTCTGTATGGCAGCCATTTGCTTGAGTAGTGAGTGCTTGAGGAAAATTATTGTTTTCTGAAAATAACAAAAACTTAATTTCTCTATGTAATCAGCTCTACAGCTGATTGTTGTGAAATTGTAGCCTGCTGACTGTCATAAAGGTTTTGTAGGAGAACCCTCCTTGTCTCTGCCCTGTGAGGAAAACAAATACAATCTGTCTTCATTTAAATGTGATCAATAGAAGTATGTAAACATGCTCAGAACTGAAAGTGATTGATGGACCTAAGTGCAGGGCAGAAAATAATAGTGCTTGTTTGATTTCAGTGTCAAACACCTTACAGCAGGCTACAGAGTCACTGCATAAGCAACTGGTCAGTGTGTCCCGATGACTACAAAATAACTAAACTTTAACTAAATACTGTGCAAAACATGTCCATCCATGTGCTTTTCTATGAGGCTAATAATATATAATGATTTTAAATAACTATTGATCAGAAGGAAGTACAGAAAGTATAGATATGTGAGTTTAAATAATGAGGTGTTGTCTTGGATTCCCAATTAAAATTTGAAGCACTTATCCTTATGCAAACAAACCTTAAAAACAATGGATCAGAGGCCAATAAAATGGCACCATTGCAAAATTCAACAAAAGTACAGTTCATTAAGCTTTGATTATTTCATAAATGTCTCAGTTTTAAGTGTGTAAGTGGTCTTGCTCCAGAACTGGTCAGTCAAATGATTCAAAAATACTCCAGTAAAGAAGCCACTACAACAAGTGCAGTTAGTGGAGACTGTAAACAAGCAAAGAGCATTACAGCATTTGGCCGATCTTTTTTTATCAGTTAAAGGCCCGCAGGTTTGGAATACATTACCATGAGAAATAAAAACATAAACTGACTCCAAAGCTTTCAGTACCGAGGCACAACTATGGAGGTAAATCTGCATCACTAAGTTACATGTTTTATATTGCATAGCATAATTTATATTTCATATCATTTTGTTTGTTCTTGTTATTTGTTTCAGTTATTGCTCTTAATTCTTATTCTTTGTTCTTGTCATCAGTGTGCTTGTCTTTTGGTTTTTATGCATCTATGTGCATGTTTGTATATGCTTGTCTTTTAGTTATTTTTCGGTATCTATGTCACTGCCTGTTTTTGTCTGTTTTAACTGTCAGTTTTTATGTCTATTTTACAGTTTTGTATCATGTGCACTGTTTCCTTAAAGCCTTACCAGGGACAAGGACTGCAAATCAGTTAAGGCTAGAAGTTCTTTATACATTGCATCAGTTGTACTTTGATTAGATGTAACGCTGCATATCGTCCCTGACAAATAAAATGATAAATAAAATAATAAATGATGAATCATAATGAAGCAGAGAACGGTCACCTGTCTGAAAGACAAGCATGTCTGCATGTCATTGCTCACGTACAGTATAATAGCAACAACAATATAAAAAAAAGTTAGCAATTCTTAAAGTTTGTTTTCAAGAGAGATTTACAGTGAGAAAAAAAGCAAGCTTACCAGAGCCCTTTTGGGGCTCTGACTGCAAAGGCTTTTCTTCTCCTCTGGTTGTTGGACATGACCTAGGAATTACTAACAGACCTCTGCCAGAGGATCTCAGACTCTATTCAGGCACAAGGGGTTGGTAATTATGTGACATAATAAGGGGCTAACCTCGAACGTGCTTTAAAAATAATCATTAAAATTTTATGATTCAAGTCAATGGATTCAGGCCTTTCCAACGAGCGCTACATGAAACAAAACAGTAGCAAAACATCAGTGATGTATCGCTCCTTTTTAAAAAAGATGTATGGTCCAAAAGCCCGTACATTCTCAGGTCAGGTACAAGTAAAATAGCATATTCACCACAGGGATGAGCCGAGGATAAGAGACACCACAGAGGTCCTTTTAATTTAGATGCTTTTGGCTGGAGAACAAATGTTTCTTGGTAGCTCTGAGACATTGTGAAAGCAGAACATTCGTGAGCAGCAAAAGACGTCCAGGGTGATGCCCTCCGACGAGTTTTGCAGTTAAAGGGCTAATGAAGCCTGGTTCACTGGTGTCTTATCCTTATTACTTTTGCTTATAATGAGGGTCAGGCTGTTAGGCCATTCAGCTCTGATCACCCTTATTAGGCACCAAGTGAGGGAGAGACCAAGCAAGAGGAAAAATACAGAGCTGGTTCACATAGTGAAGACTTTTTTTTTTCTGCTGCTTGTGGCTGTGTGTTTTGTTTGGATATAGGATGCTCTGAATGCGTCTTGTGGATTCTGTTTGAGTTTGTTTTGTTTCTGCAATTAACAGAGGAAAGTAACAGATCCATGAAAAACCTCTGATAATAACACTCGGCTTCACACATACACTCACCCATTTAGGCTACATAAACAAGCACAGCACTAACGTCTGTTGTCTGTTTCCAGCTCAGACTGTCTTACCCCGCAGCGTTAGATTCGACGGGATAAAAGAAGAAGAGTAAAAATCAATGAGGAGAGCTCTGCTATTAAAAGGTCCCTCGTGGCTGACACATGAAAAACACATACAAATAATTAAATAACTGCGCTTGACACCATATGTCAACCTGCTCCTGCACAAGTTGTTGAGGTCACTGTGAATTAATTGGAGCCAAATACTAATGAGCATTACAGAGTATGAAAGTATCTTACAACGATCGAAGATGATCAAAGCAAAGCAGAGTAAACGAGCAAACCGGCTTTTGAAAGCATCATTTTCACCATCGCATTTCAGACATGTTTTATCAATTATAACTGTAACACTACAGGGTTTTTTTTAGATTTCAAAGTGGGCTCAATGACTTAAGTAATGTTGGTAAGAGCTTCTATGAAGTCTGTACCCATAATGCCTTATAACACATTATGAACATATATAAAACATTATGAACAGACTTATAATGTGTTACAGGCGGTAATGGTTAGGGATAGGATTAGGGTTAGGCATGACTATGCTTATATCTGTGATTATACAGCACTATGGGTGCGTTATAATGCATTATAAGTACGTTCAAAATGCACATATAATTATAATAACATGTTATAAACATATAAAACATTATGAACACATTTATAATGCATTACAGGTAGTTATGGTAGGGTGAACCCTGCTTATAACTATGATTACACAGCACTAAAGGCGCATCATAATGCATTTTAAGTATGTTCGTACTGCATTATGGATGCATGCTCTAAATAAAGTTTTACCGTAATGTTTGTATAGAATGTTAACTCTTGTCGTCACATTACAAAGCTCACTCTCACTGTCTCTATTAATGAAACATCAAACACCTGGATGTACATCGACCATGCATCTACTCCGGCCTCTCAGCCCAAACCTCCCAAGCCCTTCACTGAAAGCTTTTACCTGTCACTTGATCCTGTGAAAGGTGGAAGTAGTAGCAGTGGAGAGAGACTTTGTGGTTTTGGAAGAAAGGAGAAACCTCTGTAGACTACATACAAATGCATTATATTACATGTTGGAAGCTTGATACCCTGCTGCACATGCTGGATTAAGGGAAATAGCACACGAAGCACTATCACGCCTTGTGTAGGTTTAAATGGCCAAAAACTCAGAATGTTGGAAATTTCAAGAGTGGATTGAAATGGATGGCATGCGAGGAGCATGAGGCGGAATAGACAGGTGACATGCATAAAGGGAAGAAGATGCTGAAGCTGCTTCACTTTGAAATTACAAAAGCCCTCTAGGTAAACACAGCGACACACTCAACTGGAGAGTAATTCTGCATCTCTTCCATTTGGGGAAAAGGCTAAGGCATATGGTAAGACAGCTGGCTGCCTTCACTAATGTGAAGAGGTGGCATGAAGCACAGGGTGACAATGTGAATTTAGAGAAGACTGCTTTGGATCTTTGTCGTGATGGAGCTAATTACATTCTAACTACAGCACATAAAGAATTTAGTGTCTCATGAACTACGGAAATACCCACTCTCTATTTACCTGGCTTTTTTTTGGCCACTTGCGGGGCAGTTAAAGCAGTCGTTAGGTTATTATCACGTCATAAAACTGATGTAAATGTGAGCATATTGCTTATTTACACATTCAACAAACACAGAGCAATATTCAGATTAATTTGGAGTTCTGTTTTTGGCCACATTGTGGGTGTAAATCTAATATTCAATCTCTTTTAGTTCTGACTTTGGTCTCCACCATTTCCTGCGGGAAATATCTGTGCCTTAATTAACTGCAGTCCTTTTTTTTTTTTTTACATCAGTGTTGTATAACCCCTTCAAAAAAGCCCAAACTTTTTTTCTCAGTTGAATTAAACTTTGATACATGCATGTTTCCTAAGTCAATATGTTATTAAACTCTTGTTAAATAACAAAAGTACTAGTATCAACCAAAACCATCGTGATGAGGATGCTGGAGATAAACTTTTATTTTGTATTGATTGTCGGGGCACATGTGGACAAAAGTGGTTCTGCGTCCTGTCTGAAAGAGCGAGAGCATTTGTTTTGGAAGAGAGTGTGAAAAAAAACACACCATTTATTTTCACAATATCAGGTCAACCATAAACACAAAATATTGAAATTACATAGAGAAAAATATCCAACCATAGATAGTAAAAAGAGAACAGTGGATCAATCAGGCTTGTAAACAACAAATCATCTCTCTGGTCTGTGTGCGGTAAAGCATTTTGTAGCGTTTCCGCTGACTAAGCCGCCCGGCCAAAGGTTTTGTCAAAACAGGATAGTGATCTTCAGTCTCCTTGCCAATGATCTCATTTACCGATGTAGGTAAGATGTGAGGAGTCAGTATGAAAAACTGTGACTGCTTCACAACCAGTTAAAAGTTCCCTTGTACAGACTTCAATCTAAAAATGTTGTGTATAGCAGCTTTACCTTCTGGATTTTTTGGAGGATATGATGGTAAAATTTTGCACCAGTGAGTGTGAGTCGTAAAAGCAAGTTTCGCATGAATCTTGTTGCTTTGTTTCATTACCCTGCCATCTTTACCAACGTGCTCAAAGGTTTTAGAAGGATAAATAAAAAGATTAACTGAGCAAGACGAAGCACTGACAGTAGCTGCGGAGACTGGCTGTGACCATAGAGCGACTGGGTGCATAATGTGAGGTGATGCAACATTAGTTCGAAAAAGAAGAAAAAGAAGAAGAAGGGGAAAAAAAAGCAATTCCACGTGACCACTTTGGTGGTCATTTGTAGATATTTGTTGTAAGTAATCTTCCTTTTTAGGGCAATATGACTGCTGAAGTTTGGATTGAACTGCTTTCAGGCAATCCAGCAATAAATGCAGTGTAGTAATGATACAGTATTGTTATATAATTTTTTTGCCTTTTTCTGTACAATTTTACTTTTTGTGTGTTCTGATGGTTTAGATACATCATACAGAACATTGAAAATACGTGCACAATGTCACAATTTCCACTGGGAAAAAAGCCCAAAGCCAGTTCAAACAACTTTGGAATGAGAGTTTTATTTTGCTTGTATCTGTCTTTGCTATTATGTCACCTGTGGGCAGCCTTATTGATAGAGTTTTCATTAGTAGCCCATGACTCATAGGTGTTGTGAGTATTTGAAAGGGGAGTAGATTTTATTTTTTCATATAAACCTAGAGATTTCTGAGCAGCCGTTATCTTTTGTGCTGGAGAGAGGCTGTATGTTTATTATTGAGAACAAAGAAATGGCAGAGAGAGAGAGAGAGAGAAAGAGAGAGACATAAAATAAAGAATACACATAGGCAGATTACCTGAGCACTGTAAAATGTGTCGAGCTGAGAAAAGTCCTGACGGTGCACAGACTCAGTGAGCACAGTCTGGCTGTAGAGAAGGGTTGCCACAAAAAGAGCTGGAGGACAGACTCTGCTCCCACTGTGACACCCAACAGGTAAAGACAAAGCTCCATTTCTTCACATCGTGCCCCAAATATGAGGCTGTGAGAGGGGAATACTTCCCCCGAAATAACACACACACACACACACACTCTGAATTTAAACACACAACAGATACACAAAAACTCCTGTATTTATTTGAAAAAAAAAACACAAGTGCCAGATCATAGCAGCAAAATTTATCAGAGCCTGTGAGGACATGAGGACAACCATTGGAACCTAAACACACACAACCACAGACATGCACGCACTCACACTCACACACACACATGCACAGTTACATAAACAAAATTACTCAAACACAAACAAAAAACCCAGACAGACTTGTACACACACACATAGAAAAAAAGGCTTAAGTAAGTTATTAAACTGTTTATTTAGTTTAAACACACATGCATACTGGGCCCTGGACATATTTTACACAAACACTGAGACACACACACAAAACCAGTCTAATCACAAACATACACACACAAACACACACAAAACATTCTGTAGTCTCTCACCATCACAAATTGAGAATTACATTTTTTTCTGACCAATGTTTATCATATTTTGATTTTGTATCACATTAGTTAAATATTTTCATCTCATATTAATTTGATTATTACATTCATATCATTATTAATTTTTATTATTTTTGTCATCTTTGATTATAACTAATGTTATCAAATCTTAATGTATAACTGTATAGCGCTTTGACTGTATTGTTTTGATACAGTCATGCCAATACAGCTTGTTAACTTGAAATTGAAATTAAAAGTGAATTGAGAGAGAGAGAGAGAGAGGGACTGGCCAGAGAAGAGAGTGAATCATGGAGGCAGAGTGGAGGTAGCAGCCTGAGGCCAGCGCATCCTGATGTCTCCTCTTTAAAGCAGGGAAATGAAATGAGAGAAGTGATGGAGGGAAGATGCCACTCTTCAGGGCCGGCCCTGCCATCTTCTTATCACCAGACGCAGCCTGTGGCTGGAGGGCCACACACAGACGAGGACTGTGGTGGTGCTGAGACCACAGGGGATCCACCAAAGCACGCTCAGGGTATGAATGATGTATGACAGAGCTGAGCTAACGCAATTCAAAACAGGCCCAAACTGCTGCAAATCAAGGTCCTGTAAGGTTAAAAGTTACCTAGCTTAAGGCAGCATACGGCTAGTGTTTCAGAGGTCAAAGGTTAATTGCCTTTTCAGCAGTCTCTGGGGTGGACTGTTGTGTAATGCAACTGCATTGTGTTTTCGTGGACACCATACAGTAAGTCCATCTCTCTTTCTCTCCTGCTCTCTGCATTGCAGACGTGCCTGTGTGGGAGGATATTACCACTGGCATAGCAATGGTGAGGTGACCAATTTCAAAAACACATCTGTTCAATTATACCTGAGAACCTCGAGATAATTAACTCTCTTCCCTCTGGCTTCAGCTGAATTACTATTGATTCCAGCAACCTCGGCTTTGCAGGATTGTGCATGCAGAGATTATAAAGTCATAAACTCGTCATTTGTGTTTTTCAGCTTCATAATCGGCAGACTATGGAAGTTTAATGTGGACATAAAACTACTTGTAGACGGTTTTATTAAGAAGTGGTGGAGCTAAAAAAGATGAATGGGAGACAGTAGATGGATGGATAGATGGATAGATAGGCTGATAGATTGATTGTGCATGTTATGCAGAAGGTAAAGCAGCATGAAAGGCACTGCCCTGCTGATGTGAGAAGTGGATTTACACAGAACAGACAGTTGCCATAGCAGCCTCCCTTCAATGATTCTAATAATGGCTGATAAGTTTGAAAAGGGGCGCCGATGGTGACGGAATGCTCCTCGTGTTGTTGAAGGTGAAATAGACAGAATGCTTTCTGTGCTGTAGAATATGAGGGGGGTGGGTTTCAATGACAGGCTCTTGAGGCTGAACATCTCACAAAGCAGATTTTAATGCCACAAATCAGAGTCATTCAACCGGGTTTGCCTTCAGTGTGGAGACTTTTCAGCACCAGTATATTTAACTTGGTCTCATTGATTTGACCCCTGTCAGCTGTTGCAGGTTATTCTTAAAAGTATAAAGAACATGCTCTGTAAAGAAAAAGAAAGCAGGACCTGCTTTACTGTCATTTTTAATGCATTGATGCAAGGGTGGGAGAAAGAACAGCAATAAAATCAACACTGCGTCATTACTTTGAAGAATAATGAGGAATTTCAGAATTTAAGTCATTGCTAGTGAAAAGAGAGCATCCATTTGCTGCTGTCAATAGCTCAAATTCCTACAATTCTCTACTGTAAGCTGCCCGATAAAGAAAAAAGCCAGATGGAGGTTTTCATCACTCTAGTGTCTTCATGCTGTACAACTGCTCTCCACACTGCGCTCTACAGAAAATCAATTTGCACCCTTCAGAATTAACCGTGTCCAATTCCCACGGATATGTTTATTTCATTCACTCCAAATGAGATTATAGACCGACAGAGTGACCCTGAAAACATCCACAGCAAATCCATTTCTTGATGCATGGCAGAGTCCGTGTATGGCTCAGAAAGTGGAGCATAAAGGCCGTCTCTTCAGTGTATTTCACCAAGTGAAAAGTTCAATGAGGCCGACGAATGTTTGAATATTTTCAAGACTACAGGTTCAATATTATGTCAAGTAATGACTGTAGTCGTCTATTCTCATGAAGTGTCTTCATTTGTATTTGAGGTGCTGTTTTGAGTAATTTTATCCGGCTGACCGCAGTGCTTCTTGAGGTGTCACAATTTGGTGACTGCATTCAATACAGTTCAGCAGTGTCTACCTCATATCAATACCCTATTGAAAACCAATAGAGTTGACCTTGTTTGTTTAAACTTAGAGGACCGGCTGCAAATAATTAACTACATGTCTTTTCACAAAAATGCACTGAATAATGTGCATCAGTCCTGCAGAAACCAAAGTGTGTCAACCACAGTACATTTAATATTTCCCAGATTACCTGCAACCAACAATCATGTCCAGTGCGTACTGCTGCCCTAAAATTAATTTCAGTCTTTTATGTTATTAGGCTTGGAGGGGCTTATTTTTGCTCAGCATAAAGAGAGAGCTATTCTATCTAAAAAATGCATTGAAAAGCTGAGCTGTAATAACTGGTAATTTTATTTTTGGGTGGTGACAGTCTCCCTGCCAAAGCCGCTTTCATTTCATGACTGGCAGGCAGAATGAGAGTGACTGTGCCTCTGGCTATTCAGAGAACGAAAAACACCCCCACTTTACCTGAACCAGTGCAGACTGGAGGCCCTGTGGTACCTCTGCTACCCACAATGAAATGCCAAAACCTTGACCTTGGGGATTATATGAATATGTATTATTAAGGTTAAAATGAACACTCACAATCAAAACCCAAGAAACTGAAAACGTCTGGTCTTACGTTTTAATGTCATTTGGAACATGAACATTTAAAACTGCTTAAAATTAGTTATTAGTTGTGGCTGACACCAGAGTCACCAGAGAGGCAAATGTTTTCCTCTGCAGATGAATTATTAAATAACCTTAGCTTTATGGAAACTATACAGCTGACAAAAGTCCATCAAGGCAGCAGAAGATTACAGTCCAAACTGCCTCAGAGAACCAGAACAGGGCAAAGGATCAATTCCCACTTCATTGGATACCAATTTAAAGTCACTCAGAGTGATTCACTTGGCTGCAGGGGCAGGTCCAGGGGCCCTTGTAATGAGATTCATGCTGCGTCTCTCCTATCCAAAGCCAGCACTGACATCCTGGATGTATTTATCCTCCTCATTCACTCACACATCTCATTTGCCATTGCATCACTACATGTCAGGAGTGTTTTTTTCATGGATGGAGAGCAGGTAAACAGGAATGCCAACAAATACTCTGTTAAATTGTGTCATTACTGTCCTTCGAGGAGAATTCTCAAGGACCGAAACTTAAGTTTTTTGAGATCAGTGGGATGACTTGTTATTCTCAAGGAGAGCGACTGGTCTATTCTTCGTAGATTAACTGTAAATTTACACAGCCCCGTGCAAGCTAGGGCTGAACAATTATTGAAATATTATTGAAATGTAATATGGCCAAGTGCTATATGCAAACAGCAAGAGCTGCATGTTTTTGGATTAAAGCTTAAATGTGTAAAAATATCCAGTCATAAATGAAGCATTTTAGTGCTTCAGAGAGGCTCCAGCTCACAAATCACAGGCTTTAGATGCAAGGAAACATGCTTGATTTGTACTGACCCCAGCAAAGATCATTCAGCCATTCAGCGCTATCATGCACTCACTCAACAGACCAAATAAGCTCTAGTGGACACAGTTTAGTTTAAGGAGAATAATTTGTCTTATAACTCTAACTTGAAAAGGTGTCTCATATGATGCAGAGGCACAGTGTGAGACCAACTCAGATCTGGAAAACAGAATTTCTACAATATCTGGATGTTTTCAAATGGCTCAAATTGCTTGTTTCTCTCTCTGTGACTGTGAGTGTGTGTGTGTGTGTGTGTGTGTGTGTGTGTGTGTATGATTACTGAGACCTGCTGAGAGCACCCCGGTGCACCCAGAGGGGTGGCAGGGGACAGATGGCAGGGAGGGACGAGAGTGGAAGCTGCCAAGCAGCATTAGTCACACCCATTACTCACAGACTCTGTGCTGGCAGACAACAAGTGACTGTGCCCCTGACGTCGACATAGCAGGAAATTCTCATTAACAATTTGCTCAGGAAGGAACAATGGGGGAGCAATTAGAGACGAGCAAAGAGGCATTAGAGAGAAAAAGGGAAGAATGAGGAGTGCGACCTCCTCTCTGCTGTCACTGGCTGCATCATCATGATCACCATCATCATCATCAACATCACCTTCACCATCATTACTCTTTGGCATTATGAACTCAGACATCGGTTTGGCTTCCCTTGGGTCTGTCTACCTACAGCAATAAAAGCATGTAAACTGCTGTCACTCTGCATGAATAACACTAGATATGTGAGGACAGATTGGGATGTCGGGTCGTCAACAAATGTTTCCAAGGTTTCGCCTCCTGCCACTTTCCCGTGCCTCTTCTGTCGTTCCTGAACGACTAAGGACAAACACACCCGATGCAGTGTTGATCCCTGCGCACAGAAGTGTGATCTAGGCCAGACGTTCATTTTCCCCTTTTAGAAGCCTGCTAATGAAGTCACAAACAGGCCGACCCGGTGGGACGTGCTCAGCCTCCGCCGCAAAGACGGAGGCTGACTTGAGGACTAATTGGCAGCACCCTTGTTTCCAGTGTAATTGCACTTATCTAGCGAGTCACCTTCGAGGGTCATTTAGACGCTCTGGATTAATTGAGCAGTGCGTTGCGGAGCGGAGGAGAGAGAGGAGCCAAGCGGAGCAGATATTTGGCCCATTACGTCGATCGCAAAACTTTCCCGGAGTCTGGCACGTCCGCTCACACGGGACACTTTCAATCAGTCTGCCTTAATCGCTCCTCCACTGTGACTAACAAATGCTTGCACCATTTTTCTTTTTATAGAATTCTTAGCGTTCATTATTTCACAGCCCTACTCCCACCCGCCCACTCTAATGGGTCAGATACACCGCTTTAAGAGCATGATGGAGTAATGACAATGCTTTTAGCCTGCTCATGTGCAAGGGGGAGATGTGGAAAACAAGCTGCAGAGATGGCAGACAGAAATGTTTCAAGTGGGATGTAAATGCAGTGTGTCTGAGAGGGGCAGCGCAAAGCTGTATGCTATATGTCCTGTGTAGAATTTCACATTTCTCATCACATCAAGGGCACATATAGAACCTGTCAAAATAGAAATCCAAAAAGTAAACCACAGTGTAATGAAACTCAGAGCTTGGGGAAATGGCCATTGTGAGTTTTTTTTAACTTGCTTTAATGGTGTACAAGGAAAGACTGAAATTCATTTTCAAGGTCACTCGTCATGTTTGAATGTGTCTGTGTGGGTAACACTCTGGTCTTGCCGTGCCCCCACCCACACACCCACACACCCACACACACACTAACACACACACACACACGAGCACGCACACAGGCATTTCATTTGCAGTCATTTTGCTTTTCTCTGCAGTTTGTTATGTGTCACTTTCTGCCAGTTTTTTGTCTCTTCGTTGTTGTCTCAGTTTTTTTTTGTAGGTGAGTCACACTCTCATTTATGAGATTGCTGTTGGTTCTGGCTGCACCTTAGTTTTATTTTTCTATTTACACTAGAGATGAAGAGAGGATTTCTGACTCTTGTCCAAAGTTTAACATGGTACAAATGTTGTTATAGCCTTAGCCTTTGAATAAATAACGGACTGAGAGGTTGATATGCTGTTAATTTCTTTACTTGTACTCCCTTTGTACCAATACAGAAGACACTTGTAAATAGAAAAACAGGAACTTTGAAATATCAACTTAAGTGCAAGCTAATCAGACTTCTTTTCACAGATAATACTGTTACACATCCATAAGGTCTAAATTAGCAATGCACTGATACGGAAATTCTAGGCCGACAGATACGGTTATTTAAAATAATTTGACTAATAACCGAAACCAGTATTTTTTAACATCTTTTGGTTATTTACTCCCCCTTTTGTGTCAAGGAAAGAAAGAAATTACAAAAAAGACAGTAAATATTGCAAATTTCGATAATATCTCGTATTGGCCTAAGCCAAGGGAGAAAGATGCTGTACCTAACCACCGGTGAAATAGCACAAAATGCCTAAAAATAAATTAAACGACTTACCAAACAACTTTTAAAGAATTGCGTCCTCTAGGTGCAAAAGAAGGTTTCCTTCTCTGTCTTTTGGTTGTTCAGTCTTGTTGTGGATACTCTGGTTCACATAAAGGTAGCCTCTTGTCTCCACAGTGAACAGCATTTCATTGTTGCTGTCGTAATCATTTATTTTCTTTTTTCTTGTGTTTGATGTCTCTTCTATAAATTGCTGATGTCTGACCCAGACATTTGGCCTGTGGACAAATACGGTGCTTGGCACAGATGCATGTACATCTAGGGACATTGAGGTCCTATGGTTGAAAAAAAGCAGTGCCAAAGAAGAGGGCTGTTTTATTTTTAAAATATATCCTGCATTTAAACTGATCTTGATTATTTAAGGTGGACTTCTTTTAGGCGGATAAATTTTTTGCTGCCGTCTCTTTTCACAGCAGTACATTGCTGCGCCTCTGTGTCAGTACTACTCTCAGCTTCTTTAAACTGGAACATGCCGAACGCTATCTACTGTAGGTAATACACTGATTGACAAGTTCCCTAAAAAACCCTCTCCAAACAACGCCAATATTCCAATATCAGTATTAGTCCACCTTAAATACCAATATGACAACTTGAAGAGGATTTAAAAGGATTTATTTGATACACATACGTAGTTAATGTCTGTATACCAAACATAATTCATTTGCTTTTGCCTTTCCTCCATGATGAAATACGCTTTGGTAACAATTGAATCTTCGAACACTATGTAAAATGTGCACGAATTTCTACCATTTATGTGGGTGAAATTTTTTCACCTTGAGAAGAAAGTGGCTGATGGTGGTGCAAAGGATCACAGTTGATCTGTGATCCATATGGATCACCCCCCCTCAGTTTGGCACGCATGTGATTATTTATGCTCTAGTCTGGAACGCAATGATTAGTTGATTGAGCCAATAAATAAATAAATAAAGATAGAAATAAAGATATAAAGAAATAAATAAAATAAAACCGTTGTGTGGTCACATATCGGGGCTCTGTCCGAAGAAAAGCACTGGGCTCGAGACGTCACTTGTGGATGTGCCAATCAATGCACAAAAAGGGAGTTACAGTGTGTGCACTTTTCTTTTGAGTTTGGTTTACTGTTTTTTGGTCTAGCACCTACTTTACTTCTGGATGTGCACGGCTGCCTTGCTCCATTTGTTTTGCAATATACTGAGCATGGCCACTCATATGACGTGACATTACCCTGGTTTGTCAGTGACAGGAGCAGAATAAAAAGCATGCTCAGCAACAATTTCTCCCTGCGGTCTTTAATCAGCCCTTTCCTGCAGGATCGTAATGGACTAAAGCTATAACCAAACCTATTGGGATGATTGCAGCGGCAGACATGAGGCCGCCGTGCTCCGTTGTGGAGAACAAAGAGTTTAAAAATATGGTGAAAGTGCTTGAACCGAAATTCCGTCATGCACCCACTTCCATATGAAGATCGTGCCAGAACTTTATGAAAAAGAAAAGAAAAAAAATGATCAAGGGATTATCCAAGGCATAGTCTTCTCTGCTGCCCTCACTTCATCACAGTGAAGTAGGGGATGAGCGGTGCAATACTGCAGACACACCAACTCTATGAGAGTCACAGTTACTAACTTGGCGTAGGTAGGACTACTGACAGGAGTCGCAGAATGGAAGCTAGAGAAGCCCTAAAGTAACATCAAAGTCATCACTGATAATGCTAAAACCAAGTTAATGCAGTAAATGAAGCGCTACATGCAGTGTGTTATCTTGAAATCTTTGTCCTTCGTATTTGCTGATCCAAAAAATGATCCAATTCTTGACTCAAAAACCGTGAAACAATCTGAACCGTGAATTTTGTGATCTATTGCACCCCGAGTGTCGGAGGGCCCTCATGGTGCGCCCGTGCAGCACAAGATGAATGCACCCGGCATATCCCCTCCCTCCAAGTAAGGGTATGTTCGGCAGTACAAAGGCAAGATGACGGGGTATTGTTCCGAAGAGTATTGTGCTGTACCAAATCGAACTGTACTGCTCAGCTGAAATGAGGCTTTATACCTCATCGAGCTCTTCTGTTGTTATCAAACTGTGGTTTGATATTTGCGAGGCTCATAAGCTCAGTCTTATGCTCAGGCCTGGCATTTAGTCAATGTCAGGGTTTGGTGAGATCAGCTCTTCATTTTTGATGGCTCAGCAGGTCAGTATACACTCCCATCGGGTTACCACTACAAGGCTCACAGCAGTAGATGTTGCACACAGTCGATGCAGCCTCACCCTGAATGGTCATATTTTCCTTTGTTCAGTTGCATGCATTGTAACCAGTAGTGCATAGCTGCCGTCGAGTGCTTGCTGAACAAACTGCAGGGCTTAACCTTCTCTAATGCTTTCAGATTGATGCATCTACTGGAGTTCTTCCTTCCTCTTGTCTTTGTTGTTTGTTCGTACAGCTGAATTAGGCGGGTGTCTCCGCCGTTTGAGGGGGAGATGGATGTTGATGGGCCTGACCTTTCATTTGCGTGCTCCACCATGCATGGCACAGCAGTAGAGAGAATGCTTGTCAACAGCCGGTGTGTGCGAGCAATATGTTTGTGTGCCCGCTGTAATCTCTTACTAAAACATCCGTAGCTTTCTCATTGCGAAAGAGGCAGAAGACAGATGAAAAGGGCATATTTGTGTTCTGCCACTTTGTGCAGCAGAAAAAAAAAACTGTAGGACAGAGCTTTGAACAGCTGCACCGATGAGAGAGAGAGAGACAGAGAGAGAGAGAGAGAGAGATCGAGAAAGAGAGAGAGCAAGAGAGCATTGACTGTAGCAAAATGTCAACATGATAAATCCAACCTTT
>JAPZDX010000012.1:24818654-24828675 GCA_029783625.1 Naso annulatus | reverse complement strand
AGTATGACTTACAGTGTGTAGCCTACATGCACAAAACACGCTTAATATGCATTTAGGACACCACGAGGGAGCTAATTAGCAAAGAAGGCTAAGACCTTAAAACAAACCAGCCTAAGCTGAAGTTATGAAAATCTAAAAGAAATCTACTTCAACAGACTAATCTTACCAACCAGGCTGGAACAATAAATCCTATTTCTCTGCCATCATTAATTATCTGAATAATATCATCGGCTCATGTGTTGGACCTGCGTTGGTGCAGCAGCTGTAGTTGTTCTGAGGTTTGTGCCACAACATCAAAGCCTCTATGAACAGAGCCAGCTGTTATGTTATTTACTGTTTACGTAGATAAAATGTTGATTTTTCTCTCATCAAAGATGTCTTCGAAGTTACTAGCTTGATGAAGCAAAGGGGAATAGCCAAAACAGTGAATGCAGATTATACCTTACACTGTTCTGTGAGTCTGATGTAAATAATTTATCTGGACAATATTCGGCACTGACTGTACTTTGATTTTTCAGTCACTGAGCAGAGTCATCCGTGTTGGCTTGCATTATGACGACCGACTGATGAATTCATGGCCGAAGGTAGAAGACGTCAATTTTGAAAACCTAGCACATTCATTTTTCAACATAGTAAGGTCAAGTTTATTTATATAGTGCCAAATCACAACAAAGTTGTCTCAAGATGCTTTAGTAAGTCCAGACCATACTCTAAAACATATTAAGTCAATTAGAACCAAACCACTGAGAGCTATTCCCCAGTTAGCAAGCACTTGGTGACAGTGAGAAGGAAAAACTTTCTTTTAACAGGCAGAAACCTCAGAAGAGATCCAAGCGTCAAGGTCTGAGAGCACCCGCTGGGTTGAGAGGGAGAGAGTCGCAAGTTGTATCCTACATTTATACACTTAGTAGAGCTATGGAGCTTACAGATGCCCTCTTCGGAGAAGTTGGCGATTTGGATATCCAAAAAGTCCACAGATGCAATGATGCCATCATCTTGGGGAAGAGGTAGAAGTCAGAGGGTGCCAAATCAAGTATAAAGGGCGTTGTCAGACAAGTTAAAACCTTCTTTCTGTATAGCTGCAGGGATACCATTGTTCCGAGAGCTTTATAACTCATTTCCATCCATATGAGGCTACGAGCAAGTGAGCAAGGACCTCATATTGGATGTCCATGTTGAAGAGGTGATGAAGTAGGCACAACAATGCCTCTTACATCTGAGACGACTGAAAAACTCCAGTATGAGTTCCACTACCTTAAAGACATTTTATCGAGGCACCAATGAGAGCATCCTAACTGGATGCATCTCAGTATGGTGTGGGTCCTGCACTACTTACAGCTGCAGCGCAATACAGAGGGTTGGGAGGACATCTCAGAAAATCTGCAGTTGTGAGCTCCCCTGCATGCAGGCCATCTATGAAAAACGGTGCATCAACGAGACCCGCAGAATCATCCAGGACTCCAGTCACCCTAATAACGGCCTCTTCCAACTGCAACCATCGGGCATTTTAATATTGATTTTAGTGTACATACGATGCGCTTCAACTCTCTTTGGTAAAGCACTTTCTCCTGTGCACTTTAGTGTGTTGGACATCATAGTTCTGGTCAAGAGGGCAAGACACACAAATTTTTCTCTTTTTGTATTTTTAATACGAAAAGATGCAACTAAAAGTGAATCTGAACCTGAGTTTAAAAAATCATCCCTGGTACTAGAATTAGATTTATGGAAATAAATCAAAGAAACAGGAAGAGTCAACAAGACAGAGCTCAACATGGTGAAGATTTTTTTTAATTTTACAGTCCTCCATTAGTGACAATCTTTCATTGCAAGTCTTTACCTTTCGAGGCTTTGTTAGATTTCAATTTAATCTCACGTTGCATGACTTCGCTCTTGATTTTCCCGTAGAACCTGTCGACCCTGCAACCCCCGCCCGAGCCTGCTGATTGGTCAGCGGTCAGCATCAACACTGACCTCTACCTGGGAACCATCCGCTCCTCCGTTAGCGGCCTCGTAGACAAGTTCCAGGAGGAGCTCAAAAGGCTGTACGGGAAAGGTGAGGGCACACTTTCAAGATCGGAGCATGTAAACTGAACTATTTTGTTAAACACACACACACACACACAAAAACAAATAAACAACAACAACAACAACAACAAAAATGACACATAAAGTGCAACATTGCAGCAAAATCCACTGTCCTGTATTGGATGTCAACCGCACTTCCTGTGCAAAATCCTATACAGGCATATGTAGGTCACTGTACAAGTACTTGAAAATAGAAAAATGACTCATCATTGCACCAACTGCACCCCCACCCCTACCCCCCACCCAAACCAGATTGGTTTTGCAGCCACAGCCTCACTGCTGATGCTTCCCTCCTGTGCTTTAAAGATGGTAAGATAGCCAAGTGTACAGCAAGAAGACTATTTGTCACTCAGCAGCAGTCCGCAGACTAGGGTGTATAATTACCACTTACTGCATAATCAGCTGCCTTGTCACACCCTCAGTGCTAAAACGCTTCAAATTCACATTCAAATTACTGAGGAGAGTATTATTTTTCCTTTCACAGATTTCTGACTTTTCCCTTTTACCATTTACTTTCTATTTCACTCCACATCTTTCTACTATTTCATTTATTATAGGTCTTATTGATTTAATCGCACCCCTCATGATTTTTTATTTATTTATTTTTTATTTTTTTATTTTTTTTGCAGAATCTGCGACTGCTTAGTGATTTTTTTTCGTCTAATGCATGGCTCCCTTTCTGCTAAACTCCGCCTGCATATATCTGCTTCTCACTCCTTCATTCTTTCCCCCTTCACTTTGCTGAGCCAGCACTTTGATAGGCGAGTAGCAGATGGTGGGGGCTTAATAGGGGTTGGGGGGCTGCAAGCCCAGATGAAAACAGTCAATATTTCATATCTCTACCTGGAAGGAGACACAGAGGGCAGTGCAAATTCAAATAGGGTAAGATGTATGACACATACACTGCTTTAACTGTCTTGCCAGCGGAGGATGCGGCAGGAGGCTACGTGGCTGACATTCCTGAAAGATTCCATTAATTTCAACATTTGCAAAAGGAACATGGTTTGCAAAACGATGGCAACACTTGCATTATGAAAAGTGGAAAATTGAATGCAATTACATTAGCATAAATCAAATTGTCAAACTTTTATGCCTGTGAATGCATTGTGCACAGTTTTGAATTATGCTGCTCGTGAATAGCAGCAGTTTCCCCCCTCTGATCAGGTTTCAGCCGTGATTATGTGCTGCTGGTTTCAAAGGTGTGTTGTAATGAAAGTGGATGGCTGTGGATGAAAGGGGTGTTTCCTTCTTTCCTGCCAAGTCCCATTCTTCCATCCGAAGTCAATCAGCCATTCAGCCCATGTAGATGGAGCTTACTGTTGGCTCCTCATATCGCTTTCCATTGCCCAGAGAATAACTCTTCAATCAGTTCACACTTTTCCCCACATCCTTCTCAGGTTGGTTACATCTGCTCTCATTTAAGTCTCTGCCATTCGCAAATGAACTGCAGTCTTCTCAGGGTTGAAATAGTGTCTCTGAATGATGTGATGTGATGTGATCAATTTTAGCTTGAAAATCATGAGTGCCAATAAAGATGTTAATGTTGCGACTATATTCCCCCATGCAGGCTTATTTCTATGGTAATACAGTTATTCATATATCATTTGTAATATTTGTTTACAGCAAATCGATAAAGGCCAGTACGCTGACTGCATTCAGCACCAGATAAAGAATCTTGGAAATGTATGTTGAAGGCATGCAATACAACTAGCGCGATATCAGGAGTAACTTTGACATTTTAAAAGCTCTCGGGGAAACAGGGCTCCACTGTATGACCACCATTGCATAGTAAACTGCTTTTTTTTTTATCAAAGAAGAAAAATGTGCAAATGAAAACACAGAGGATGGCATTATGAAGTAAACAATACAATGATCTTTCCATGAAAATGTTGTTGGATACACTCCTGTCAGAGAATCGCATCCAATTCTCTACGCGACAGTGAAAAGAGAGGCTGAGTATATTGTACCTGTCTCTCTGTGTGGCCCCAGTTAAATGCTGCTGGTTACGTTTGATCTCCACTGAAGCCTGCTTTTGGCTCCTTTACAAGGCCTTGCCACTTGGGTGCTGAACTGCTTCATTCCGGTTGCCTGCGTTTGTTTGTCTAACACCAGGCTCTGCTTTCACACAGACATAATTAAATCAAGCATAATCCACTATTTATGCATTCGTCTTCTGAATTATTCACACAACAGTTTTATGTGTTATTGCATTTTTTTCTTACAAAGACATTTGGAACTTGTGGGGCTGCCATTATTAAATATGACTTCCCTCAAGATTGTGTCTTTTATTAATTAAGCCCACCCCCATTGCAGTACTCCACAATGCAGTTGTGTATGAGCTGTGTCTGCATTTCTTTGCTTTAGCAAAATGAATTCGCCTAATGCAGCTACACAGTGTGTAATAAGAGTAATTATAGTGCCTCTAGAGAGTACATCAGCTTTCCAATAACACTGAAACATCAGGGCACACACACACACACACACACACACACCAAACAACAAACAGTGAAAAACACACTTTTCCACACTTTTCAGCTCATGCTTCAGCTATATACTTCACGTCTTCACGTCCTGGAACTTTTCTTCTGCTCCTTTTTTTTTTTTTTAACGCTCCCCACAGTTCCCCAACAATAGCAAACTACCAAGGTCACAAGTTCTTTCAAGTCTGTTGTCTGTCTTTGAGGCTAGCAGGTTGAGGCTACTAGCATAACATATCCAAGTCTCTGACTGAACTGTCGGCAGTAGAGTTGTATTCTGAGTGTTGCGGCATAGGCGCCTGGACAATGAAGCAAGTGGTGCAGTAGCTCTGCTGGTCTCAGCTGCCTTTTCCAATTTCTTTTTGGAATTCGGACGTAGCCCTTGAGAACTCCGCCATCCATCTGAGGTCCAAAGTTGGAGTACATTGCTACACAGGCTCATTCTGCAGATGTAGCTACCTTTTTCAGAAGAAACTGGCCTCTGTGGAATTCGCTGCAGCATAGAGACTCCATTTTAGTTTCCATCAGCGTACAATTCCCACACAGACACCAGCAGTTGTCACCAAGGCGAGGTGGCTCGTCCGACTCGGTCTCTGCAGTTAGCTGGCGGGCTGCAGCAGCCTCCTCCTTCTACACTGCTCACTGTATAAGGTCTCATATAAGTAGTCACTTCGATCAGATTCCACCAGTCCACTGTAAAAATCTTCTTCATAATAACTTCATCTTCATCAATTATTGCCATCTGTCATGATGAAACAGTTTTTTGTTCAGTGCTATAAGCAAGATGGCAAGACACTGTGTTGCTCCTGTGAACTAAGTTGTTCTCTAAATGCAAAAGTAAAATCTGTAGTTCAAACTGAAGGAAAATTGTCTCTCGGAATTTGAAGCCGAGAGCTGAAAACTGCACCGATCAATGACATTTTGGTGTCTGTGTTAGGTTCATGATAGAAAGACGCCAATTCTCTTTGTACGGGAAATGAAATCTTCCAGGACACTTTGTCTGGCACCAATTTTTTCTAAGCACTGGTTCCTTAAGGCATCTTATGTGACAGTTAGCTTGATTTCCAAAAGTTGTCTACCAAAGTGTTAACGTAGCTTATTTATGCATAGCTTCAAGCCTTTGTATGATTTAAATGGGTGAATTAAACTCCCCACCTCCCCAAAAAACACCCCACAGAGGCCAAAATAATTTTTGTACCAGACTGCAACCACGTTAATTTCTGGGATTGCAAAATATTTTTTTGATGTACATAAATCATCTGTTGAAACAGGAAATTTACATTATAATGAAATTTTGCTGATGAATAGGGTCAATAATTCCAAGTTGAAATTAGCTTTACTGTCCCCAAACCCTTTTCTGTGGCTGTATTGAGTCAAAAGGTCTACTTTGTCATTGTGTTTTCACTGCAGACTAAGCAGCCATAAGCTTTCAGTTCTGTAACCCCCCTTTATTTTTGTATAAATACTTTTGACATGGTTGAATTGACAGATTGTCAGACCACTAAATTCAATATAATACTGATTCAATTTAATTCCTCAGTAAAATGCTTTTCATGTGAGAAATGTATGGTCAGAGAGGAATGTTTGATTCTTTGTCTCTTCGGAATGTTTGTTTCTATGTTGACATCTTGCTTAATGACCTTCACACTTACATGAATAGAGTCTCGGTCTCTGAAGGTTCTTATAAAGATGAGCCTTGAAGAGAGTCGTGGCTCCTTTGATAATAATGAGCAACTGAGGCTCATTGAGTTTATTCTTTAGAATCTTTTAATATTTTGATCTTATTTAGTTTATTCTTTTTATTCATCAGACTGACACTGATGACTAACAGAATGCAAGTTATATCACTATGAAAATCAAAATATGCTTGAGAATTTGCAGTCATTATGTTTTGTTTTTATTGTAATAGTGATCTCAGATAGATCGGGTTAGGTCGTATTTGAAATATTAAACCATCTGTATTTTTCACTACATTTTAGCCTTTCACGACGTCAGATGTTTTTAAACTACAGGTAATTTTAATACACAAAACTATAAAATTTCTATTAATCTTATTGGTTTTGGCCATGAGAGGGAGTTTTTTATTCAGTACTGACTACAGTACTTGTTGTACTGACTGAAAAATAATTCCCGTCTTGCATCCCCATTTGTTTTTTATTGTAATGTTGGGCATTTTATATGGGAGTCTATGGGGAGCAAGTTGCTCTTGGAGTCTGCCTCATTTAAGGAACTGCAGATTTTGCACGTCCACGACGACTTCATTTTTCAGCCCTGGAGGTTGCCACTTGGAAGGGCTGAGAGAAAAACACAAGCGTATTCATGTAGGACCGCATCACTTCTAGAAAGATGCTGAATAAGAAAATAGGTTTTCAGGGCCACTAACATTGCAAATTTGCAAAATGTTGATATTGAATGTATCAGTTTGTTCAGTGACAACATATTTCATTTTGTTTTCCCAGCAGTATCCACTCATACAGCACAACATCCACTCTTAACAACTTAAGCATGGTTCCACTCACTGTACTTGTCATTAGGAAAAGATTATTGACTTTCAGCTGCTCAGAGTACTGCCGTCCACAGCTCCTCTGCCTGCAGCGCCTGCTTCTCTCCCTGTCCTCTTGCAGTTTGTACATGCAGTCAGTAGGTGTTGTGTGTGTGCAGGCAGGATGATGCAAGATATGCTGAAGCTCTCACTCCTGTAATTTCCTTGATACAAAAACTTGCTGTATACTTGAGCGCTCATACCATTCAAATGTGTTAGAAGTCAATCTCTTGATTGTAATTAAGCAAAATGTAAAACGCTTTCATTTCTGTCTAGGTATAATAATGAATATAACACATCATCCAGTCAGTCAAGGTTTCTTATTCTTTCTATTCTTGCTCCCATTCTTTTTCAAACTTTGTTTCTGAGAAAATTTCTTTTCATTTCTTAACAAATCTATTAATGTGACAAATACAAATGACGTGTGAAATATCTTGTGGGTAAGTTGCCTCAGTGCTTTTTTTCCCCTCCACACGGGCTGTGGAAGTCTGCCAAGCAGAAACAGACAGAGAGGTTAATTAGGCGGAGTAGATTCTGATGTTCTGGTTCAAATGAAAATCAAATGACATCCACCATCATCCATCATCGCCGAGCCACTCTCTGTGCACCTATCAGGCAATCTTGGTATATTGAAATGGCAGTCAAAAGGTTAGGGATACATGCCTCTGCAGGGGCTCATCCCTCTGTATTCAATATGTAGAGCAACCTTGTGTCATTTCGCGTGGACCACAGTCGTATAGTCTCTGATAAAAACTGACCTATTGTCTATTGATTTCTCCTTGTTTCTCCAGTCTATTCCTGCTGGAGGCAGAAGGATCTGCTGTGCCAAGCTGCTGAAATATGCGTGAAGCTCACTGGAACAGAGCACAGAAATATCAGCCAATCTTACCCCAAATTAAAAACTCAGATCATGGGTGAAATTGCTTGATATTCATTTTACATCCTTTGCTCCTCTCAAGATGCTGTGTAAATGTTTACCGTGCTCTTTTACTGATAGATAATTTGCTTCCGTGGACCTCAGGCATCTCTGTTGTGCACATATCAATATTTCATTCATCAAGGAGAAGCAGGTAAAAACAAAACAGCAGTTCCTAAAAGTCTGAGAAGGTTCAGTGTTGTGGAGTTTGTGCAGAATTTGTGTTACAGTTTAATGAAGCTTGCCTTCCTTTGGCTCTTTTCAGTTTCTCGGTGCGCATTAATTTGATATTCATACATTGAAAAGTACATCAGTCTTAATCTTCTGGGAAAAACGCACTCATCAAGTATTGTTACTGCTTGCTGCTCAAGTGTTGTTTTGTAAGAAGCTGTGCAATACTTAATACATAGAAGGTGTTGCCATATTTTCATTGTGTGGATTGCAAACAAAAAGACAATTCTTGTGTAGTTGTACAGAGTGTAGAAAAAGATAGACTTAATACAGTTCTGCTTCAAGCTTGGTCACTTAAATCATTTCAAGAGGCATCGAGAGATAATCAGCTGAAATACTGTTTTCCTTTGATTCAGCTATGTAATTGAAAAATCTGAAAAGCCTTCAAATATCTCAGAAATTCTTTGGAACCTAATGCATTTTTTTTTCTTTCTGAAAAAGGGTAATTGATCTGGAGAGGTTTGTTGATGTTGCTATGCTGTCACATAATTCTGGAAATGTCTGTGGAGTGTTTTTTTTTCTTGGTCAGCAGAGAGGAAAGTTTCACATTGATGGCAAATCGTATTGCTTCCCCGTGCAGTAGACAGCGTTGTAATAGTTGCATCATTAGTGGCATCCTGTGAGCACCATGGTGATGAACTCTGCTTGGCTTTTACACCTCCTGAGTATGTGTGTTAAAGTAAACTACATGCATACAGATTCTGTCTCACTGTGCAGTCATGGGGGTAAAATGATGAGTAGGCCTACAGCTGACACAATAATTATGTGTTGAAATGTGATATTACTTTAGATTCTTATTTGATCGACCACATTTATGTGCTTGGCAGACTTAATAATAGTAATTAGTAATGAGCTGGCAAAGTTATGACACATTATCGACAGTCACAGTAGCACCTAGGCCTATACACTAGGCTTTTAAAAATGTCAACTTCATTATTAGACTGAAGGTTTTGCAATCAATACAGTGTCATACCTTCATGACGTCATGGCAAAGGTACATGTTAAAGCAACATTACCTACAATTCAACTTAAAAATACAGCTTCAAAATCATTTTGACGGCAGGCTACACTCACTTGTAGTAGGCTGAATGGTATGTGTCAGTCACTCTGTGTCCTGTTGCCAGTTACTGTGCTATGTAACTTGGGCAAGTGGTAGGAAACTCGGTGTAACGCTTTTAGCCCTCCATCTCACAGTCCAACAACAATCAATGATTTTGGTGAAACGAAGATGTTTTGTTGAGAAAATGCCTTCTGGTGTTGTCTCTGATGTTTTCCAGATGCTCTTCAACTCTATTTATTTTGTGGAGTTTCCTGAAGCAAGCTAGCCTGTAACTGTTGGTAACTATGGCTGCTAGTTAGCTAGCTAGCTCTATTAGCTATCTGGCTAACTGACTGCATGGAGCACTGGGGAGTGTTTGTTGATACACTGCTACCAGAGGAGCCTTGGACCTTTAGGGGAGAGTTTCATGTCTGGGGCCAAAGAGGACCCAGTGAAAAATGCTTGTAGGGAGAAAGGCAGAATGGACAACAGGACTGGGCCAGGTGAGCTAACAGGCTCTGCAGGTTCTATGGATAACATGACAGAGGTGAAGATACAATAGGGGACGTTGATGGAGGAAGCCAAGCAGAGAAAAAGAGAGTTAGAGACAAGAGTAAACATTTGACTGTAATTCAGACATTGGCAAGAGCGTCGCAAAATAAAAAGCCACTAGACAAAGACTCCTGTGTCTGACTCCTCAGTAATATTTGCTGGCTTGCTATGTTTTGTGT
>JAPZDX010000012.1:24791791-24809404 GCA_029783625.1 Naso annulatus | reverse complement strand
AATCCACAGCAGCTCATTGAACTGGATTGCAGTTTCTCTCCATTGTTTACTTTCAAGGAGGCCATTGATTTGCATTCATTTCAATATGGACTGGAAATTGCAGAGGCTCTCTTAAGATTGGTTACCTCTTTTTATGCCTGCATTTATTATTTTCTGGCCTGTGTTTTCTTTTCCTAGAAATGAGTGCAAACTCCAAAGTGTTTTGGGGACATTTAGAAGCCTGTGTAGTTGACAGTAAAAAGGTGACAGACAATGAGGGGAACAGAGATGGAGAATGACAGGCAACAGATATCTCCAGCCAGATACAAACCAAAGGTACTACAGTGAATGGGCAAACCCGAAGGCTAGAAGGGCATCCTAATCTACAATTTTAACTGCATTACTTCACAAAAACATTGATAAGAGAAAAAGAGAGAGAGAGAGAGAGAGAAAAAAAAACAACCCACATTTTTTTTTTATGTCATTTCAGAGCCAATGGGGGAAGAGATTTTTCTCAACCCACAAAGAATCGTTTTTCAGTTCCCCAACTTTTTGGCGTATTAAGACCCTATATAGACAAAATGGCCACTGAACAGTTTAGCCATTGCCGCTATGTTCTTCGGATGAGATCTAGTAATACTTTGGTCTCCATGTCGACAAATACCTGTTGTTGCTTTTATCGGCAATGTTTTCGCTCGTTGAGGGAATATCTAGAAAGACAGCAGAATCAGCTTCTTGTACTAACGTTAGCCTACTACTTACTTTGAAGAGTCAGCAGATAAAAATTTTCAATGTCACAATTTATTCGAAACAGCCGTTTCCATCTCCCATTTTGCCCATCAGCTGTTTTTCGACAAAGGCAAAAACCACCTCAAGCGAGCGTAAGAACGTTTTTACGAAATAGCAGATTTTTTTCCCCCCGGATTTTGCCGTTTCGATTTCACATTTCTAATGCGATATTTTAAAATGTGCATCAGATACGTCCATGTCCATTGGAAACATGGCTAGTGTGAGGTTTTCATAATGTGTCCATAATGTGTTCCATTGTGCCCTAAGGAATAAACACTAAGTGTTTTATAAGGCAAAAAACAATATTTTGTATCGCTTGATCATTTTGTGATTCTGCAGATTTATATTGTGACCAATTTGGGTTCCTAACACAATTGTTGGGAAAAACTGCGTAACAAACCCTGAAAACATAAACTTGGAAATAGACGTTTTCTGGACAGTAAGAAAATGGAAATGAGCAGAAACCTTGAGGTAGGAAAAAATTTAAAAACATGATAGCATGACTTTAAAAAAGCTCAGCAGTTCTTGTAAGTAAATACATGACATTTTGCTAAAAGAATGGTACGATCCTTTAGCTTTTCTTCTTATTTATGGTGTCTGTGTGGTAAATTGAATAGTCTGTTCACGACTTGTAAGGTCATTTTTGAATTGCAATCTATCATTCAGTGCCCCTTTTGGTCAATCTATGTTGGCTTTATATGTTAGAGAGGTGGCTAAGGCTTTGTGGTTGACCATAAAAGACAATTGTTTAACTTACTCACAAATCTCTGCTGCTAAGTTGGGCTGAATAAATCATCCCATGCTCCCGTGGAGATGTTTGTCTGTGAGCTGGGTCAGGATTGGAGGACGGAGGCTGTGGCACACAGGCAGGCAGACAGCCGGGCCTTGAGTTGTGGTCCGTGCAGATCCCCGCTGCGGGCAGATAAGCCATGAAAAGAAATATTCCAGTGATTGCACATCGCTGTGTAAACCATCACCTCGCTCCAAGAGCCGGAACAGACACCTAGGAGCACGGACAAGGGGATGGGGCCTCAGCACAAAAGAAATTGATTTGAAATACAGTTCGGTCAGGATAGTGTCTCTTTAAGTCACTGTCAGCGCATATTTGAAATGGCAGCAGTGATGAGTTTCACCTTTTGCCCCTCGCCAGTCCTGAGAGACGGTGAACAACCCTGCACTGCGTAACTTAAACGTCTGTCTGACTGCGTATAACGCTCCATGTCGCCAAGGTTTTGTGACAAATAAAATGACATTGATTGATTTACAGTGTTGCAGAAAGCTTGTGTTTAGAGACAAATCAATTCCAGCTTTTCAGTGGCCACTTTAGAAATGCACAGGGATACTTTGTCAAAGGCAAATGAGACAAAAAATAATGATGATAACTTAATGTTTTCTCTCAGTGAGCCTCAAAAGAGATGGTTGTATTCCTTGACCAAGCACACAGTTTCTTTTCTGTTTAAAAGCTGTGCTGAACATCCTCAACTTCACACTGCCCTTTCAGACAGAATGGATCTGTTTTTTCTTTTCAGCCCGTGTTGTCTCTCAAATCAAAGGAGATGAACTTATCTATGAAAAAAATCGTCTACTATTGGGAGTCTTTTTCTTGCTTCATCCCTGGACTTTTCATTTAAAGTGTGGTTGTTCTATTATAATTTTTATAGCTGCTGCAGCCCATGCAGAGGGGGAAAAAAAAAAAAGCACGCGCTGTACTTTAATCTCAAAGATTAATTTAGGGAGGATCACGCCTCCATCAGCTATTGGCTTTCGGCATTGGATTTCCTATTGTTTAATTCCATCTCTAAAAGTTACACATCCAAAATGACTTGTAACATGACCCCAATTAGACTACAGCAGGGAAATCTGGCAAGGAGCCATATCTGCTTTGAAACAGCCAGCTTGGCGTTGGCTGTGCTGTGGAGAACTTCTGACTCCTAACCTACTATCCAAAGTGACAGTGCTTTCATAAGTGCGTCCAGACTCAAGAACTTAGAAGGAAGGTTGGGGGGGGATTACGTTTCCAGGCATTTGATAAGCGGGATGCCATTTTCCTTCTGACTCACGAACGTCTCTCTTGTCCTCCAGAGAGTCTTTCATCTCTGCAGCCAGGACCTGCAGTCTGTGGCGAGCTGATAGAATACAGGTGCACAAGATGAGCCACATCATTTCTCTTTATCTTGCTCGCCTTCTTAGCAAACCAAGCTACGCTCCTATATCCCTCAAACTCCCTACAACATGACATACATGCCGAGCCAATTCCATCAAGCAAGCCACCCAAGATATAGTACATGCCACAGCACAATGCTTTTCATCCTGTTTTGTAGTCATTCCCTCAGTGGAGGTAGTAAGTAAAAAAAGGGGGTTTTGATAGATGGGAAACCGGCTGTCAGGAGAAACATTATTGCCTCTTGTCAGAGCTTCCATGTGAATTTTATTAGTTCTAGTGTGCTGATCTCCAGTGAGCCCGGGTTACTATGCACTGGTATTAGCCTTAGTCTGATGCATGGTCTTTGGGTCATGGCATTTGGTCTCATGGAGTTTCATTACAACACAGATAGTTTCATTGCTCTACTATCCGCTGCTCGCTGAGAGACAGGCGTGATTCATCTTGACCTGCTTCCATTTAGACTGTGAGAAGCTGTGAGAGAGCGCGGGTCTTTGCTGCAATTCTAAAAGCTCCGTGCGCGGTCCCTTTTTTCCACTCTACCCAGTGAGATCACGCAGTCGATCTACATGTTCTGACAAAATAGAGGTGAGCTAATTGTGCCCTGAGTTCTGACCTTCAGACAGATCAAACCGCGATATGATCACAACTCAGACTGCATCTGCCAGAGCTGGCGGCGGTGGGTTAAATCAGGGAGCTATTATGAAAAAGAAAGAGGAAACTGGGCACTTTTGATGGTGTTAGCCAAAAAAGAGAGTCCTTGGCAAGGGATTATCGGATAAGAAAGAGACTCCTTTGGATGAGGAACTAGAGACTTACTACTGTATTTCTGGAGTTGAGACAAGGGCAAATTTAGCAAAAATTATTCATGGACAAAGATTAAAGTGGTCCCTCTTGCTTATCTCTGAGAAACCGTCTCCAAATTACCGTTTAACCCTCCTGATGGATGCCTCGCTTCACATAAACTATTAAAGAAAAAAGCAAAAAACAGTCTTTTGAAAAAATGAACACAACACGTCCCATTGATGACCTTGCATTCTGTGAATGCTATTTGCATTTGTTATCAAAAACCTTTTTTTTAATTGACCCCCCTCCCTCTCGATCAATGTGTATTAGCACTTTGCATCTCAGTGCACACTAACGATCGGTGGCCTTGATTAAGACTATATTGGCTTTTTTGTTGCAGAGCAGAAATGAACAATTTTCCCACCAGGAGACCTCTGTTTCACCTTTTAGCAGTGAATGCAACACAGAATCTACCAGTTCATTACAAAGGGTTTTCCCACCTCCTCTCAGCTAGCAGGATTTACATGCATCTGAATACAAATCAGGTCCTCAGTATTGAAGTGGTGTTTCTTCAGCACAAATTATTCACTTGCATGTTATCTGGCCTGTTTGTATTGTCACGAAATTGCGCACTTCAGTGTAATTTAGCTGGATTCTGAGGCAGATAATTGTGATTCCAATTAATAGAGAAAAAGGTAAGGCTCGGATGAAAGTAACCCTGTAAAAGAAACTGAAAGGGAGAGAAAGCTCAGTGCAAAACTCGCCTGTCAGAAAATAATGTGGAAAAGCTCAGTTTTGAGCCAATTTTCCATTTTCTTTATCATCAGGCTGAAGTTGTAGCTTTTCAAAGCTGTGATTGGCTTTGAGTCATGCCGAGCTTTTTTTCTTGCAAAAAAAGAAATACACTAGGAAATGAAAAGCAAGAATTCACACACTGTCATGCTCACGTCCTCCCTTTACCTATGTTGACCTAGGTGAAACCCATTCTGAATGTTTAGAATCTTATGTGCCACTTCTGGATATGTTGGAATTTCTCTGAAATTGCTCGCTATCCATACAATCAAGTCCTCAGATCCACCTGATCCTCCTCCTGAACACCGAGGCAGCAGGTTGAAGAGGATTGTTGAGGTCTGAGGACACAAGGACACACAAGTAAAGAAACAAGATTATCAGTGTTGGCCAAGTTTCTCAATAGAAGTAACGTACATGAGTTAAAATGTTTTGTTTTGTTTTTTTAAAGGAACAAGTAAAATTGAGTGACAGTCTCTGTCTGCATCTGGCAACACTTTTTGTGAAAAAATCCAAAAAAGACAACAGTCACATAATAAAATGAAGTTGTGCTTCATCTCTGCTCTTGAAACTTCCTCCTCTAACCTCTGCAGGCACCTTGAAATGAATTGCACATACTTAAGGTTAGAGTGTAGTTCCCCAGTAAACATTAGATATACTAATATTTCATGTGTAACATTAACCTTAGACGTTATGATAATGATATTAACCTATCTTGAGAATTAAAGCCGTTTCAGATAGAATGTGCAAACTCCCTTCCTCTGCTGTTGAAACCATTCATTGTATGTGTTGCTGCTGAGCAGAGCGCGAGGGTAGTCCGTGCCATCTGTGCCCCCTGTGCCCAAATTGAACAAAATTTAACTTGGGCACAAGACCTGCGCCATACCCAGCGGCGGGTGCGACGCAAACCGCATCCTATCTGAAATTTCCTTCATGGTCTTTTAAATTTAGAATAATTAATAGTAATTAATCATAAATATTAAAATTTAGAGTAACTATAACTATATGTTAACACGTGTAGAAGAAGCTTTTTGTTTTACTTACAATCCAACTTAAACAAAACAAGTTGATTTCTGAATGTGGGCTTATTTGTGGCTATTGTTAAAAAGCCAGCTAACATGGAAATAGGACAATTTTGGAGTCACCTGAAGCTCCATTTCACATCAATGGGAGCACATTTCTCCCCTTTTGTTAGAGGTCACTGCCTCCCAAACGTCCATCCCCTGTGCCAGGCTAACATTTACCAGATGAGTCTGTCCACTGAACACACAGAGGAAAATGACAGGAGCCCTCCATTAAACTCCCTAAGAAGCCAAAAAGCAAGTCCCAAATGAAACCAAATGACGCTCAGCACATGTTTTTTTTACACGATGCTTTTGCTGAATGGTGACTGATTAAAAATTTCGAAGAACTTGCCCTTCTTGAACTGCTGCTCCTCACTGTTGTTCTGCCTCACCTGCTCCTCATTCCTCACTGAGGCCCAAAGTGACACATAGCTCCTCACTTTATTGATGAATTAAGGCCAAGCAGTTTGACCTTGTGTTGCCACTTGACCTCACATGTTCTTCAGCACTCATATCCTCAGTCTACAGCACTGGAGGAGATGAAAAACATGGCCCAATCAAAATGATTTACGTCGGGCTCGACTAAACACATAGATCATTCTAAGCTGCTGCTAAATGCATCTCCAGAGGGCCACTCTGTATTGTGCTCTACAGCCTTTTCTGAAGCCACGGAGCTTTTGCTATTCCATGGCTTTAATTAAAAGACTACACTGTGGAGATGCCTTTGTTCTACAAACTTTAATATCAAAAAATGTCCCTCGACAGAGAGCGGCTTGGGCTCTACTTTGTCCTTTGGATTATTCAGCCTGGAATCTATATTTGATCAGAGTGCCTGCATGCTCTTGTCTTTACTATGTTCTCTTGTTCATTTTTGTTTAATGCGTAAACACACAGTGCACAGTATTTATACAAAAACACAGTATATTTTGTGCATTGTGTGTGTTTTTTTGCGTATATGTGTGCGGAGGCATCACTCCATCCAGTGGCTGATTATCTTAAATGGAGAAATTAAAGGATTACAAACCAGCCCAGTAATCCAGCTGTCAATCTCACGGCTCATTAGTAAGCAAAGGGGAAGGATGAGGAGGGGGAGAGAGAGAGACGTACACCACGCTGAGGGAGAGAGAGCGAGGCATACCTGTTTGTAGATGTAAAGATGTGCACTTGTCAGTCAAACAGACTTTTTTTTTTTTCAGTATTCTGGTATTAATTAACAGCATTTAATTTACTAAAACGGAGGTATGAATTTCACCTTGTGCTGCTGTGGTTAAATACATCACAGGTAGGCAAATATAAACAGTATTCAACTGTAAAATTTAATTTTCCACAGACTGTTTAAATATGAAAGATAAGACCTTTATTCAGTTGCACGTTTTGGTATTAATACGCTGAATGAAAGCAACAGAAAGCTTTGAAATATCTCTTAATTTCTGTTTAAAATGAGATTATTTGCTTTTTTAATTGTAACTGAGCTTCATGCTCACAAGCTGGCTGTTAGAAAAAGAAACATTGTCACGCTGCTCAGCTGCTTGGGTTGAGCACATTATACTGCATTAGGATCTGCACAGAAGCATGACTCCTTATACTAGCATCCATCTGAAGGATTCACATTGTTTTTGTACCGGAGGGCTACCAGAGTTTATGCGGGGCTTGTTGCATTGTTGCTGCTATTCACCATTTTAAATAGCAAATGAATGAGTGCAACTACAATGACGTATACAGCGGCATATAAACAGTGTGTGTGTGCCGCAGATTAGCTTTGGTGCTGAAAGATATACAGTGTCTCTGCCATTTTTCACCAGGCTCTGAGGCACATAAAAGAAACTGTTTGGGAAACGATGGCACCATAAAAGAAAATAGAAACACAAATCCAGACTCCATCACGGAAAAAAGGGGGGAAATTGCATCTCCTATGGTTGTGATGCTGTGTGGGCTTGATTGTATCAATTTGCCGCCTATTTTGATGTAAAAAGTGGGCTGTGTGCAGGCTTATTTGCTCATGCACAGTGACTGGTGGATGCCCACTGCTGAGAACTATATCTTATGCAGCTCATCTCATCATATTTTATTTGAAAACTCACTGTTAGCTGTTTTTTGTTTCGCTTTTTATTTGTCAGAAATTGCACTTTGCTCATTTATGTGCCTCTGTTGTGTTTCAAACTTTCCAATTAGGAGTTAGAGAAAGCCATTGTTTTTAATCTTGTCATATTGTTGACGAAGTCTCTGCAAAATTCTTGGTACCTGTTACCTCGTGAGATATGACTGGTTTGTTTTTGTCAGAAAAATATCATTGTTACCACAGCAGTCACACTTGCTATAGTCTGTTTAAAAGAGCTCATTCTGGCGAGGATTCAGATGGCTGATTTGGGAAACACAATACGAAGCCATGTTCCGTCCTGTTGTGATGCAGATTTGTCAGTGGGAGGCTGACAAATCTGCAAATATGCTTTGCTGACCAGAATAAACAGAAGATATTCTGCCCTAGTATGGTAATACAACGTATTCGGCAGCTCTAATGTCAGCAAAGAATTGAATCGTTATATGTTTTTATTGCCTACTTTGCTTTCTCTCCATGAACACATTAGCCCAGCTGTCTGCCCCCTGTCTGTCTGTCTGTCTGTCTGTCTGCCTGTCTGTCTGTCTGTTTCTCTCTCAAAACCCAAGGGAGCTCATCATACTCTCACTGACTCCCTCATGAATCCATTTCCTCAAGAACTCAGACACCAAACAAGGCACGACTTACTTGTCTGATTTATATTTAGTGCTGCATTCACACAAGAGCAGGTCACACACACAACTTGTATCCTACACTCATATATATACACACACACACACACACACACACACAGCTACACAATTAAATGCTTACTGTTGAGGTTAATTCATTGTAGCAGAGGCCCCTGTAGGTATCTGCTTAAATGTTAAATGTACCATTATACTATTAGCTTTGACCTCCAGATGGGTTTATTCTACATGATAATAGTCCACCTGCACACTTGCACTGTGTATTTATGATTTCTGCTTGAGAATGTGTACCTCCTTAAACTGCTGGAGAAAAAAAAGAACACCACTCTCCAAGTGTGATTCTGCCTCTTTGGAGCTTTACAATGCAAGTATTTCTTGCACATATGCCCCTAAAATAGATATGTGCATGCACACCTGAAAAATAATTCAAGTTTAAATTCAAGTACATATTTGGCCCTACAGTAATCTTTTGTCCTCTGTTGCTAATTGTTTAAAAACTACAAGCCGTTACGCACCAATCACAGTAGAGTGTTCTGTGCTGATGCAGTCAGCATCAAGTGTGAACGACGCTGTAAAAAGCATCATCTGCTTTGTGGAGCCACTGTCAAACTGCTCAGCTCCCAGGCTTCTCATTCCCTGGAGCCAACAGCAGCACAACTCCAGGGCTGTTTGAGAAATACTAAGCTGGTCAATTAGAGGCAAGAGGTGTCACTTGGGTTGATTTTTGTCAGTCAACTTTGGATTGAGCCTCAAACTGAGTGGGCCCAATTTTATTTGCTTGGATCATGAAGAGAGATGTTGAAATAAAGTCTCTTTCACTGGGAGCTAAACTGTGGGTTTTGTATTGAGCAGAGCAATCACTGATAATAATACACTGTGGAAATTCTTGTGTGTTTCTTGTTTGAATTACTAAGTGGCCATGTACTTTAAGACACAAGTCCTTTTTTAGGGTTGACTGGTACACAACTGAAAATATTATCTTTGTCAGACTTGCACTCTCACTGGCACCCCAGCCACATAGCTTACAATAAGTTAACTTTATACATGCAGACAGTGGTAAAAATGAAACCTATTCGTTTTTATCCTTAGAGAAAAAGAGTCAAGAAGAACTAACAACACATAGTAAATTGAAATGAGGAGTTCAGAGCCACTCTGCAGTCCACATGCTGAACTCTAAGCGTGCCAGACGGCCAACAAAAAAAAAAACAGCTGGACAGCTAATATCCTTCGCTTTAAGTGCGGGTAAACAAACACACAAACACACACACAGAGAACTCATTAATATGAATGTAATAAATAGTTTGTTAATAATGTGTGTACAAGTTGAATATTTTTCTCTGGGCCTTGCTTTTGTAGTGCTTACTCACTTCTTGACATACTTGTGCGCGATGTGGATAGAAGCTCGCTGCAAATACCCATGAGAAGATTATAGCCATCGGCTAGCAACAGTAAGAAATCCTCATGAAACATCATTACTATGCCAAAGATGTCCCAGTTGCACACACAAAGGTGTCTTTTGTTTTCTCTGCATAACAAGGTGGAGTTTTTTCAAAGGTGCTTAAGCCTGACATTTGCCATTCTGGTCTTTATGTAGCGAGAGGCTGGTAATTCACAGAAGTGCAGAGGAAAATTTAGGGGTTGAGAACCCACTTTTTTTGATTGAAATGTAGGAGCAAATCAATAGAGCCCTCCTTTTTCGCTGGCAACGTGCAATGCAGACACACGCTGGCAGCATCGATCACAGCGTCAGAAGAATCACAGTTTTCCTCTCCCGCTCCACTCTGTCTCTCCGTGTGCCTTTCTTCCCCTCTCGGTCTCTTTCTCTTGTCTCTTTTCACTCTGTAGCCTTGTATAGGTTTTCAGATAAAAATAATAGCTCTGAGAACCAATAGAGAGGAGAAGCATAGAGGAGGGAGGGGGGACGTGGTGTTGGTGACAGTGTTTGTGCTCTGCACCACAACCCAGCAGTAAGACAATAAGAGGCAGTCTGACTAACTGTGGCCTCTGGGGATAGAAGCCTTCTTATTGCCGTAAACAGCAATTTAGCCTGGGTAAAAGAAAACGGATGCAACCCTATTACTGTGTCATCATGAGTGCAGCCATGACAGGGCTGTGGCAAACTGAAAGATGGCTGTTACAGCCAGGCACGTCTTTAAATGCAATGTCAAATTTATAGCTGTGTAAACCAATTCAACATCAAGGCTAATCCAAATGACGGCATGTCACAGATGCAGATAAATGAAAGACGCTCACAACCATTTATATAATTTGGTGTTCATTTGGTGCCATGTCTGTTTGCTGAGAGCAGAGAGGTGGTTACGCTGATGGAATTAGCATACAATAGCTCATGTCTGTGCTTAAGCATGTAGCCCTTTGATTTGTGGCCCACAGGTTACAGGCTCAACATGCAGTAGTCATTTCTAATCTACCTTTCTCCATTTTAACCAGAGGACATGGAGAGGTTTGAACAGCCATCTAAAAGTATCATTATGAAGCAGAGAGTTAAACGTCCTGGTTGTGTAAGCTCCGCTGCAGGGATATGGGCCTTGTGCGCATAACTCACCTGTCATGAATAAACATTCACCGTCCGTAGATATCTGGTGGATATCCGGATTTCATGTGGTGAATCACAGTGTTATTTGCATTTTTGTGATACTTTTCCAAGATTATATTAAACTATTGAAATACCACACTACGCTTTGACCACAGCGAGGGTCCTGCCTGTTATTTTTAGCTGATAGCTTTGCATGCTAAGGTCAGGTTCAGGGCCTGTAGAGCTCATTATTGTAGAGCTAGGGTGGATGTTGGCAACAATACAAAACCCTCTTCCAGCGTCAGGCCCTGCAGCATATTAGATAAAATGCGAGGAGGAGTTGGAAGAGGGCCTGAACATCAGTACAGTTATATGTGTGATCAACATAGCGAGCATTTTAACAATTTATACTAAAGAGTGAAAAATTTACTTAAACATTATACATTTACAAGTGCATTGAACTTGCACTTGCCATCAAGATGTTTGCTGTGCACAGAGTTTAATAGCATGGCAGTCTGTCTCTTGATGTTGAGTCATTGCAAAGATGTTAATGTCAGATAAACAGTCTGCTGCTGGCATCATGGAAAATCATACAAGTTTATATATGCTAGTGAAATCTCCCTGTGCATCTTTAGTCACGAATCCATAGAGTTTTTGCATATGAACTGACTATATGTGGACCTCATTCATTTGAAATTGTCTATAGTTGCCCTTTACATATGTAGCACTTAACAGCAGGTGTCTATGTTGGGACGTTCTCACCTATTAGAAATACTCCATTTGGCTCAGGGTGATGGCATGTGGATAGAGCCAGAAGTCCTTCTAGGCAATTCCTGTCACTCAGCAGCCATTTTGGCTTATTATGGGGTGACAAGACCAAGTCTTGCTGTGGGTCTAAATGACTGGGGTGATTAGACTGGACTCTCACCCCAGTCTAAATGACTGGGGTGAGAGTCATAACTTCACTTTCAGTGGTCACCAGGACATAAGAACTACATATATAGTCGCCAGGTGACAAGAAACTCATAAAAAGTCTGATGAAAATGATTTTTTGTACTACTACACGTGCAAGGTTTAATGTCACTGACACTTCTTATGTCTCAGTCCATCGTGCCGACACAATGGGCTATTGCATGGCAGAAGATTGTCTTTTGGGGCGAAGGGAGGGGATATGTGTATACAACTTTAATCTCTGGCACTTTGGTTTGTCTCCTCTCTCATCACATCTCTGGTATAACGTGCAGAAGCAGCACATAACACAAACAGTACACTACAGAAATTGCAGTATCTGGTCTACAACACATCAATGCTGTAAATTCTCTAGACCTTAAACGGCTTTGTTCAAACATGAGCTCAAACAGACATTACATTACCTTGCACTGTAGGGAGCTGGTCCGTTGAAGTTCAGGTACTGTCCAATTCTGATTTGGCTGTTGGGTTCTCAAATACAGCTCGACTGGTTAATGTCACGGTGAGTTTAGGGTTGCAGTGCATGTGTGAATGAGACTTTAATCTCTGCTTGATGTTTTGATTTAACATTCCTGCTTGAACATCCACAATGTTGTCAGACGTTTTCTTATTTCTGCTCCATGAGACACATTGTTATTCCCTCTGTTCTTAGCACACATCTTATTAGATTTCCTACACTCTACATTTAAAATGTTCTTAGTATAGCAGAGGCAGCCTTTGTTGCTTCGATGAAAGCTTAGTGTAGCTCACTGGCTAGCCTCTTTAGCAGAGAGTCTCCTCTAGAGAGGTATTAGTCTGTTAGAGCAGCTGATTTCTGCTAACGTTACATATGGTGTGATAGCAGGCCTGTTAGCAAAAGGACTAGCTTAGTTACAGACTACGGTGAACAGTGAAGCTAAAAACATGGCGTCAGTGAGGTTTTCCATAACAACTTGGCATGTCAAAGCTTCAGGAAACTTTAATTACTTCAGATGAGCCTTGTGGAGCAATTTATGGTTTTACTGTTATTATTTTTATTGTTTTTTTGTATGTTTGAATCATGGTCACCATTAACTACAATTGTTTGGGAGATAATTGCAATGCCTTTTTCCTGAAAAACTCCAGCAGTGTTTTGTGGACTAAAAAACTTCCCCCGACCCTCCATTGGCATGAGAGTGAGTAAATAAGTGCTGAATTTTCATTTTTGGGTGAACTATCCCTTTAAGGCCCTGCCTCAGTATTTATCAGCGGTGGCACACGGTTTGAAAAAGTTAGCTTGCGTTCAGTGCGTGTGCTTCCCCTCAGCACATGTGGACACACACAAAACGTACACATGCCAGAAACCCTCCCGCAGTCATTTTACAATGTGAAATCCCAGTAAGTTTCTCAAGCCCTGCATTTTCATCCTAATTTAAAGTGGGTTTTTTTTTTTTTTTGTCATTCTAATTGAATCAAAGCTTAGCATTAATTTCTCAGCTGCCAACAGAGGGGAAAATGCAAAAGAATCGCTAACTTTGTCTTGTTAATTAGCATTCACAGACACTCGTAGCAGTGCCAAAATGTAAGCAACGCCCTGCAAGTACTTGAAGATGCTTTTTTCACAATATTTTCTTCATTATCAACCCCCTCCAGTCATCTGCATGTTTCTTATTCAGCAGCCACATCCACTTGTCACAGCATTTTAACTGTATGAACTGCATCCAAAAATAACCAGGATTGTTACAGATATGCAGACAAATTGTAGCATGTTTTAAATATGTTAGCGAATCGAACAGAGTGATCGTGGACGCAGAGTCTGTCACACATGAACGTACACACGACTCACAGAGAGAGACAAGACCATTTTATTTGCTGGTGTAATTCTATCAAGCAAAGACATCATCAGGAATAGGTCACACATGGATCACCAGCCTTAAGCCTCTCCCCTTCTCTCCTCTCCTCTCTCTTCTTCCTCTCTCTCTCCTCTCCTCACTCCTCCCCTATTCCCCTCTCACTTCTCCTCTATCCACTTCCTCTCTCTCCTCTTCTCTTCCCTTTGTTTATTGTCTCCCTTTCTTCCTCTCAGTAGACTTTTAGATCCAATTTGCAGTCCTCTCTGCGTTGCCATGTTTCTCAGCTTCAGTGTATTCACCAGCCTGAAGCTCAGTGTGAACTTCTCTTCACCCTCTGGAGATTGTGTCTGATGTTCCAGAGAGAAATGGAGCAAACGGGATAAGATGTTAGCATCGTATGTCCCTTTTTCACTATGGAACATGCGATATGTGGCGTACATATATGTGTGTTACTTCACATGGCGTGGATATGTGTGTGCGCATGAACGCTTGAGCTTCTCCCCATTTTCAATAATCTTACCACACTCCACAACAAGTCAGAAGCAGGGCCCTTGCAGGCTGCATTCTAAATACTCTCAAGGCTGGAGGCAAAGCAACATGAATTTCAATGAATTATTAAACAGGATTATTTATTTACTTCCTCCGCACCCTGAACCACCTAACTGGCAAATCTACATAGCATTTTTTCGAACCTGTGGCACATTTGTATGCATAATTTACTCTCAGGGATGAATATGTTCTTTAGGATGTCGAGTTTAGTCTATTCTCAGTACACTTTTGGGAATCAGCCCAATGGACTTTGAGTTGTGTAATAGTGTAATTTTGTGCTTTGACTGTACATTTCACTGTTTTTATCTCCACGAAGAGATGGATTTTGAAATGTTGATTAGTATCATTTGTATTGTGGCCATCATATAGTGCCTGTGAATATTGGTTTGTTTTAGATTAATGACATTGTGGGAATTAATTGTTCTGGTGGCTAAGGGTGTGCCAGATATATGTGTGTGTGCTTGTGTGTGCTTGTGTGTGCGTGTGTGTGTGTCAGACTGTGTTGGCTGTGGCAGAAAGAGATGAATAAGCGAGCAGAGGACTGGAGTCCTGCCAACCTGTGAGACTCCGACGCACTGCAGATGAGCCAAACCTCCAGCCATTCACATGGAGCTCTTCATGGCGGGGCGACGACATGCTCCCCGACGCTGGTGTGTCTGTCAGACTTTGTGTGCTGCTGTGTCGATGTGCAGTGTAATTCTGTCGCGTTTTCAATGAGCAGACTTTATTTCATCTTAACCTTGGTTTTATTATGAAGTTTAAATGAGAAAATCTTACCAATCTCATGGTAAACATCATTATGTATTTATAAAACCCTGCCTTGGCTCATTAACAGCACAGCACACATCAAACATGGCCCCTTAATAAATAGCTAACAACCCACGTATAACTGGAGCGCAGTGTGTGTGACCGGTGCAGATAGTACACAGATGAAATGTAAATCAAGGTAAATGAGCTGACACCTCTATTCCTGCCTGTCTGAACCGACCTATACAGCTTTCTTTACGCTGCCATTCATCCTGTGTGATGAGGCGTTGATGCGCGGTTAGAGACATCAGCTAGACTAACACTGCAGTGATCTAACAGGAGGGCAGTTAGATTACAGCACGGTCCTCCGAATGTTTCTGCAGGAGTGCAGCATGTGTGCTGCGAGTGTTTTGGATCAGGGCTGAATCAGTTAATGAATGGAGCCCTTGGGGATAATAAATGTAAATGAATTGTGTTGTTTTATACAGGCTTTCTGTGTAAATACTGCCAGTCAGGCACAGACAGCAGATTAATGAGTATGAATTAAAATCTCGTCAGATTTACTGTCAGTGTGCGATAGATCTGCTTATGCGCTTACATACACAGCACATGCATACATGTAAAAAACATTCCTGTGGCTCAGGAAGTCTTTGCATGTAGCTGCACTTGATGTGAATGTGTATTTACTGATGTTCGCTGTTGCAGTTTAATTGAGATGCAAATTTCCACTTAGTAAATATGCTAAAAGCGAGAGATTTTCAAACAGTCTTTCACTTGTCAGAATCTTCATCCAAAAGTCATATAATAAATGCAAAATCAGAAGTCTGATTCGCTTTAAAGTGAAATGTAAAATGGTAAGTGGAATAAGGCAAAAGTCAGGAGACCAAGTTTCAGAGGTAGCAAAAGTGAAAGAATCCCACCTACACAAAAGTTCAACTTGTGCAGCTGCATGATAGTTTCATGATACAAAGATCTGCTCCTCTTTTGGCTCTAATGGCACAATTACCACCACAAGTTTCCTGTTTTAAAAACTTGTTTTCATTACATCATGATATGTGTATGCATGATATCTAGTATGTTTTCACCATTACTTCTATTAATTTAATTACAAAGATCATTTGATCCAAATTATTACCCTTGTCATTTTGTGCACTTGTTTAACAATGAATGTTAAAAAAAATCTAATTATTGTTTTATATCAAAATGTCATCATGTTTTCTCCCTGTAAAATAAGTTATGACTTGTCTTTACATAACCATGATCCAACAGATTTCAACCAATACATTTACATCCACCTATCAGTCAATCTTCAACCTGCAGCACAGTTAGAAAAAACATGGATACGATTGTTGACATTATTATTTGAGTAATGATTTACCACTCGCGAACCTGGGCAGGTGTTGTTTTTGGCTACAACAGTTCACCTCAGTTGGTTTCAGATGCATCATGTCAGCTGCGACCAGGAAGAGTGATGTCTGGAAATACTTTGACAAAAAGGATGACAATAACGTTAATTGCACTATATATGGCATTAGCACATGGCTCGCTTGAACACTCGATTCTGATTAGTCAATTAAGCAGTGGTTATTTCCAGAGAGCTCACTGCTGCTCCGTAGGCTATTTTCACTGTTGCTATGCAGGTGCTTCCATGGTTACTACTCAACAGTTGATGGTAGGATACTGTAACCGCAGAAGCGCTAATGGAGTATTTCAGTAATATGTCATTTAATGTATTTGGAGTGGACAAAACACTGGATGTATGGCTGAAAAACGACATTTCCTCAATAGAGAAAAAGAAAAGACGTACGCACAAACACACTGACACACAAACACAGAGAGCGTACGGTAGAAAAAGCCTGGTCTGCCTTTTTTTATCAAAAAAATCTCTTTTAATCATTATTTTGTGTTACATTATTAAAAGATTTAGGGGTGTGCCATGTGCATTCCACTGTCGGGAGTTTTTTTTTTTCAATTAATCACCTGCTCACTATACATTATCCCTTACTTAAACTTGCATATCATAGAAGTACTAGTTTGATGCTTGCCTACCTGTGCTTAAAGCACAAGGAGAAACCTGCAGAGACAGCTAACAGGCAGCCTGGCATCACATCTTTTGTTCGCTCTGCCGTTGTGATGAAACCAAACTGGAGAAGATTAGCCTGCTAATAATGAAAAAGATGACTGGAAATGTGCTCCCATTAAGTTTTGTGGCAGGAGAAGGCTTCCGAGAGTTGATGGCTTTTGTCACGCCGGAGTGCAAGCCACCATCACAGTGAACAACAGCAACAAGAGTGAAAAAAATGTACGAGGAAAGCTCAGCAGATTTCAGGACTGGTTAGCAACATGTTGACAAGGTGGCTATTACTGCAGACTCTCTCTCACCACAGAGTCATAGCACGGACTACCTCAAAGCAGCTGCCAAATAGTAGGGCATGTTGGGGAAAGTGTTTGCCTGTGTGCATGACAACGTCAGCATTATGGTGGTGGCAACCAAGCATCTCTTGGTGTGGGAGTCTGTCTCATGCTTTGCACACACACTCCTGTTTGCAATAAACCATGGCTTCAAGGTAGCAAGTGTGAACCGACTCGTTGGCTCATGTAGCAGGCTAGTAGCTCATGTAGCCATGTTGGGAGGTCCATGTCCGACTGGAAACACTAGCGGAACCATTGTTAAGTTAACTATTTACCATT
>JAPZDX010000012.1:24729363-24739942 GCA_029783625.1 Naso annulatus | reverse complement strand
GAGTTAAACCGACAATAACATTTGTTCTGATTTTCAACTTTAAATACTTTGTTAGTTTAGTTGCCTGTGTTTGACTAGTGTGATTTTTCTTCTGTGCTGGCTAACAAGTTGCGGACTTTTTTACTTTTTCTATTGACCAGCACTTTAAGTAACACATCCTTCTCTCTCCACTCCACCGCCCAGTGGAACCAGCGAGACTCTAGGGAGAAGACAACCTCTCCAACGGCCAATTACACCATTAATTGCTTATCAGATCCAATTTGGGATTGCAGTAAATGAAGCAGAGTGTTCTCTGCTGTGTGTGAGTGTGTGTGTGTGTGTGTGTGTGTGTGTGCGCGTCTAACTGTGTGAGGCTTGACGCAGTGTGTTGCCCCTGTCATCCCCAATCAGTGGAATTGAAACACCTAATTGCCGAGCTTCCACTCGTTGCTTTCCAAAATATTCCTTTGTCTAATCACACACACATAGACACACACACACCCAAACACACCACAAACAGGAGAATGCACCAGGACTTCCATGTGGATACACACACAGTCACATCACTGCATACCCAGCTCATGTTCTGAGATATAATGTGCAGAGGGAAACCACACATGTGCATTGTTGGGAGACAGAGTAATTAATAAAGAGCATTATGTTTTATAGCTGCTGTCATTTGTGAATGTGCTGACACATCAGTTAATAAAGCTGGGGCTGGCAACTTATAGTTTTTTTATTTTGTTAAAATATCATATTATACTTTCTAGGGATGCAGGTGGCAACTAATTTCCCTAACAGTTCAACAGAAGTTTAAATTGCAACTTGTTGACAAGTCTATAAGCAAAGAAACGCTCAGAAAACCATTAGAACAGGGCACAATTTAATGCACAAGGTCAAATGTCTGAAATGAAAGTTTTGCGTGTATTTAGGAGCCATTTAGCCTAAACATTCTTCAACATGATGAATGTTACCAAGCAGTTAATGCTATTGTAATGTGTGGCACGTTGCGCCATTTATTATTAGGATTGCGCACGTTAGAAAATATTAGGCTGAACTCTGATCGGGACTTTACCGTTGTGCGACTTGGTTCGGTGTATTCAGGCTTATTATAGTACACTAACTTGTGGAAGCCTTTGCCTTCAACCAAACATAGTAGCAGCATATCACGGACAGTCATTTCGGTGATGACTTGTATTATCCTTTCTAACCGGTCGGCATCACAGGGTCTGTGGGTTGGAGTGGCAAATTTTGTAATACTTGTCTGCCGAGTGTTCCTAGTAGTTGCTTGCTCTCCTTGCAGTTTTACGTTTAGATGCCTTAGCTGAATGTGGTTTATATCATCGCTCCAGTCGAGTGGTTGTATGTGAGCTTTTGCTTTAAGTTGCAGTAGATAACTTCTGCAAACGAGCTGGCGAGCTAATGTGAGCTGTAGCGTGAGACTCGTTGGGAAGCAGATCCGCTGCAGCTTGCGCTTTATTTCGTTTGTTGTTCCTCTCTCTTTTAAGTCCAGTTTTAACTGAGACAAAACGGTTGCAGGGAAAGCTCCAGCAGAGTAAACTGGTCCGTCTCCTCTTGAGCTTGAGCCGACTGAATGTGTGGCGTGCAGACACCCTGTTGTTGGCAGAGGCGAGTCAGAGCACGGTGAGCTGATCAGCTCGTACCGACATTACCTGTCACTAAGAGGCGCAGCATAGACCAGCAAATTAGGACAGAGAGTACAGAGAGCATTACTGATTTTTCCTTTTTCTGCAAAACCTTTGTACCGGTGGCAACAAAAATGTCATGGTATATACAGGGCTTATTGAAGAACAATTTAGCAGCGAATGGTGTCATTTTTTAACCACTGTTACACTGTTTAGTCAGGCTATACACTAAAATGACAAAGTTAAGCCAAAAAAGTTGTCTAGTTTCACTTTAATCAGCCGACACACAACCTTGTTATTGCTTCCTACTTTAACAAAATAATGCCAAACCAAACTCATTTTTCTCTGAGTTTCACTCTTCCATTGTTAATTGTTCTACGTAGTTAATTAAATTATTACTAATCAACTAGTATTTCTGGTGCCGACTATCGAGGGAGTGGTCATTAAAATGTTTAACCAACTAGTAGCGTGCATCCCTGATCCTCTCATATATCAGTAATGGAAGAGGTCTCAGAGTAAGTCAGGATCATCCTCCTCCTTTGTATTTTTTGGGGTCTGAAAATTCTACTGCTCACTTACGCTTTGACCAATCAGGGCCACTCTATGGTCTCTCCACTCTGATTAACTGCTTCCTCGGTTTCATTCATGTTCATGGGAAATTTGTAACCATGAACCTGAAGTCTAGACTGACTTCTTCATTTCCAATTCTTTGCTATAAAACTCAATTTCCTCCGTCTTTTTGACAAGATTAGTTTCATTAGATTCTGCCTCATCTTGGTGTTTACTTTGTGAGATCCACTTAGTTTTTTGTCTTTTCTTTCAGTCCAACTCTTCACTCAGTTTCTTTTTTTCACCACAAGGAATTTGTGATGATAGAATAAATAATGAAACACAACTGACATAAACCTGAACTCAAATTGATCCTCTTCATCCTGCGCATGAAACCCACCCAAACTGTCATGAACTATGTGAAGATGAGGCTAGTTCGTCCCTGGCAGGTGAAGAGTTCAGCCTTCCTCTCTCCTCTACAACACAGATCCTTCTCCTTGATGAACACACACAGACGTGACGCTTCCACTCATTGAAAGACATACACACACATTCCTTGGCAAGCATAATACCCTGGCTGTTTTAAAAGATGTTTCATTATACCTGCAATTGACTTGTTGGAGACATAACCGTTGATGCATTCAGAGGTGTTGTGTCAATTTTTGATAGAGTTTCCAATTGATTTATTTTCTCGGGGGAAGTGAATCGATGGAAATCTCATTAAGGTAGAAGGTAAAGGTCATGGCAGACGTGTAAATGAACGCCCCAGTGGTTCTTAACACAGTCTCTATATAGTTTCAAGGATGCATAGGTGACTAACACACTGCAGGCTGCACACTGAAAGAAACCAAACTTGGTGTGCCTTTGCATTAGTATTGACTGAGGATGAAATCTCCCGCTGTCACAGCAATGATAACACACACATGCATTCATATAAATTTAACATCCAATTGAAACATTATGAGGGAACAATACGAGTCTTTTTAAATCAGGATTGACATTATTTTAATGTGCTACTGTGTACATAACATTTTAGCACTCATTCCAGCACTCCCTTCTCAAACAAAGTCACAAGATTGAAGACAATAAAACTCTCCCGGGTTGGTCTGAGTGGCTAGAAAAAAATGTGGTCAAATCCACATTAAATCATTTGGCCCAATCTTAATCGATGGATCACATTTTAAAAGCAGTGTTGTTCAAGTCCCAAGTGGTTTACCTGTTCAGTGCCCTTGATGTCTCCCTGGCAACCGGACATCAGTCGACATTCATTATGCTGCTGTGCACTCTTGTACTTTTATGGCACAATTTAAACTATACATGCAGTACACAGTACTAATTTACAGAGCTCTGTGTCAGAGCTGTATTATACCTGGGGCAATAATGTTACATAGACTCTCTTTAATGTCTCAAAAATCAATTGCTGGGCAGCTTGACAGGTCAGGTTAACACTGACAACAATAAATTGCTTTAAACATACAATATGTAACATGTCCACATTGTAATATTTAAGAACGACTTGCCTTTTTTATATATTTATGTTGAGCTGTGTGCTTACATTATTGCAAATGGTTCCAACTATGTTTAAACTTAGAGAAGTCTGGATTTTGTTGAAGGTGACGATTAGGGCCCGACCGATATATCGGTTTGCCGATATTATTGGTTGATATTTGCCTATTGTAGATATAGGTATCGGCGTATATGTTCTCCGATAAGTGCCGATATTAAAACTGTTTTTTTTAAGGCTGAAAAAAAGTAAGTCGTAATCGAAAATGGTGTAATGACATAGTTTGTCCAGCAGAGGGGAGTCTATTATTTAATTGGTAATAAGTGAAGTGTGAACTGTTCAGTGCACTGATGTTTGGAATAAAATCTGTTCTCCTGCCTTCATCACATATCTTTGTCACATGTATTTGATAATTACATTCAAAATATATATAGAATATCGGACGACTTATCGGATATTGGAATTTTCTCACTCCTAATATCTGTATCTGTATCAGCTCAGAAAATCCTGTATCAGTCGGGCCCTCATAACAATGCGTTTCATATTGTCGCCTTCAAGCTAAAGCTAGTCAAGAGAGGGAAAGGAAATCATCAAATGTGACTCAACACGACGTAAATAAATCTTTATCAGAATACCTGGTCATGTGTTGTTAAAGTTTGCCCTTATAGGAATGAACTCACAAAGGGTAACTAGTTTGCACTGCTGTTCACTCAGCACAGTTGGCGACCTGCTAGTGTAGCATGTAGCAGCTACTGCATGAGCCAGATAATAATTAGCTTTCCAGAAACACGACTCTGATTAAATGTTAATGCTCCTTGTCTGCTGATCTGACATTCACCATGTCAGTTTTATAAGGTGATATACTGGAGGCCTGTACGTCAGTGTTGTGTTTACAGCTGGTTTTGTTGCCCCCAAGAGGCCAAAAAATGAATTAAGGCAGGTTTAGGTTTCAGCCTTTGTCCATCTGTGTGATGCTAATATGATCTGCTTCTGTTTCCCTCGCGTGCTTTTGTTTCCTCTCACGGTCCAGAAATGTGTTACTTTGTGAGTTTGAGAGTGTATGTGTGAATGTGACTGCAAATGTGTCCATCTGTCTGTGATAGGCTGGCGACCTGCACACATTCTTTTCCTGTCGTTCTTCCAATGCATGCTGGGATAGACTCTTGTGGCCCTGAGAAAGCATAAGCGAGTGGAAAATGGATAGACAGAAGTGAGTCAAGCTGATTGCCACAAAGCTACATTCGTCAAGAAGTAATAAATTTTTTTCGAAGGAAAGTGCATCTAGTACTCCTCTTAACTGTTTCATCAGTTGTTCAGATATTGCGTGGACTCGGCAAACGTGAGGAAATAGCAGGAGCTGGCTCTTAAATGCAGCTGCCGCGCTTCAAGGCAAGACTGCTTTTCACTTTTTTGAAGTGTGGGGCTATCCGCACAGTATTGATATCATGTCTTAGTTTTTCATTTCTGCTGGAAAATGCAGTGAGGTCTCAGGGGGAGCTCGCCGTGTTCTCAACTGTTAAAAGAACCCAGACCTCGATAAGTCCCAGCGAACTCTGTGACTGGATGCCTGAGGGGACGAATATTTTCCAGACTCTGTCCTCCTAAAAGAAGAGTGTTTGGTCAAGAGCTGTTACCCATTCTATTCCCCTTCCTCCATGCCTACACTCATTTCCTCTCCTCTTTGGTGTCCCTCTCAGTCTCTCGCTCCAGTAGCAATGTGACAAGTGAACAATGATTCATAAGCAGTGAGTGCAGAATGGAGCCTATTTCCCATGTCTTGTCAGCCCCACTGAAATTACGCAGCACTGCCACACATCAAATCCCACAACACCCTCCTGCACACACATGCACACCTTGCTTTGGGATTGTTATGAATTTTTATTTCAGTGGTGTGAAGCCGGCAGCGGAAGAGACGACAGAGAGGGAGAGAAGGCTGTGATGTTTACACATCTCAGATAAATGGCCGTGCTGTTTGCTTTAATAACCATACTGAATGCGGAGGCTCATGTAATTGCTTGGATGTTGCTCTGATGGCTACAAATAATGGCACTCTCCGTGATCATGGAGTCAGTTAGGTGCTGGAGGCGTACACAAAGGGCTGCTTGCTCATACTCACTGCTCATGCACTTAACTGTATGCGAGAATTCCTCCATCCCTCGTCTCCCTTAGTTTTGTCTGGACCCCACCCCAAGGGCTTGATTTAGATGAAATGCCACTTTTAATGGAAAATGTGATGGAAGCAAAACAACAACTTGGAATATTGCTTGTGTAAGTACAGAGGCAAGTGCCAGGGCGGTGTGAGCGGCAGGGGCTGTTTCTGCCTTGATTGTATTCTTCAGGCATTCATCGGTTGCCTGTATGATGTTAGTGTTCTACCAAATGTAGCCCCCAGGCAGGCAGGGCAGCAGGCACGCTGCTGCTCTTTATAGACGAGCATACCGAGAGGAGGTGAGTTTGCAGCTCGGTCCAGCTGTGGACTCGCAGTGGAACATGTTTAGAGCGAATGGACAGTGGAGATAAGTGCCACAGCAGCTCATCATGTCTGCTTTCTCCTCTCATGTTTCCATCTTGCTTACTTTTCATCTTAATTGCTCTCATATCATGAATTTGTATAAGTGGTACATAAATTGGAATAGTGCTGCACGATTTTCAAAAAAATATCCAATTGTGATTATTAGGACTGATGTTGCGACTTGAACTGCGATATAAGAGGACATTAGAATTTTTTAATTCTTATACTCATTGTCATTAAAAAAAAAAAGATATTGCAATTATTACAGTGTTATCATTGCAGGGATGTTTACAAAACAAAGATGTTTTCTTAAGTCTGTAGAATGCAATGTGTGGGCCAAGACAACTCTGCAAAACCACAATATTTGAATTAAATGACACATTTCTCCTTTAACATAATTGTGCCTGGATGCTACTGGAAAATTGCAGTGGGCCACATTGCAGTATGGATTAAATTTAGATTAATTGTGCAGCCCTAAATGGAGCACGATAACTTGGTATTATTCTTTAGCCATTTGCCTTTGATGCTGAAACACTCACTTCACTCCTGCATCCAGCTCCTCCTCTACATCAAACCAGCGCGTACTCCACAATGTCAGTGGTGCCGTAAATGATCATGACATGTCACGGGCAACTCCAAGACCTCTCTTGGAACCTGTTTGTAGCACCGCAGATATTAGCTTCAGTATCATTTATGTGGAGTGCCATGAAGTGTTGTGTTTCTATAGTAACTCTGGCCACACAGAATTCCCATTTGCCAGCATAGTAATTAATTTATCTCTATTGATCTCTTGTATCCCTCAAGCTTTTCAGCAGGGTGGCCTGAAAGCTGAAAGCTACATCGTTGATTGAATGCACAGTCTATCATCAGAAGCGATCACAAATCAGTCACCACAGGGGAATCGCTGGAAGAGGGCCAGATTATGTTCTTTCATGCTGCAGTGGTAATGATTCATTTCATCATACAAGACACAAGTGACTGGTCGTAGGCAACAGCCTGTGCCCTGCTTCTGGTCATGTAGACTGTCATGGCAAAGACTCGACTGCAGGAACAGACGCTTACAGCGCCGCATACATATCCGACTGCAGCTTATTCTCCATAGTTTACATTTGATGCATTTTGGCATAGAGCGGGGAAGATTCAGCTTCAGGTTTAGATTTTTATAATAAGCTGTTCCTGCCATCTCCCAGCACAGTCTGACATTTACACAGAGCAGGGCAAATAAGTAGAGAGAGAAAAAAAAAAAGAGTATTTGCCCAAGGATCTTCGAGTTTCTTCTTGCCCCCCTTCCTCCTCCTCATATCTTTTTACACACGTAGACTTTTTATTTTCCAGGTATTAGGTTTCCTTTACGCTTCCTTAATGAGTAGGAGAAGCCCGTGGCAAACAGATGAAGAGAAATGATCTCATGTACTTCTCCAAAACATCTCAGGGATGCACAGTCCGAGACAAGTGCAGTTTAGAGCAAAGCAAATGTTTGCATAACAGCCATTGTACTTATCACCCATCCAGTGATACCGAGAAAAACATTTCAAGCCATAAACCTGCTTCACTCCCTTTGGTAAAACAGAAATTTAACTTGTAGTCATTTCTTCACTTATGTTTCTCAGCTTAACCCAGGGGTGCAGCTTTGTGAAATAAATAGCTATCAAAGAAAGGAAAATGAGAGAGAAGAGGCGACGGAGCTGAAGAAGAATGATAGGGGCAGTAATAGTACAAGACAACTCAACGGGAGGCAAAAATGTTGAACTAAAAAACAGCAGAAGCAAAACGGAGATTGGGTAAAAAAAAATAAAAAAAATAATGATAGCTCACCTTATGTCAGCTTCTGTGACAAAAATGACTTGGAAGTTTAGAGACTAACGTTGTCATGGAAACTGATTTTTGTGCTGCTGTCAGGCGGGTGGTCCTTTGTGTTTTTCCAGTGGATGACAATGCCCGCCGATAAAGATGTCATCCTGAGAAAAATAGGTGTTGGCCGTCAAAGGCCCTGAGTGCTGACATCGCCTGTGCTGAGCCGTATTGTGCTGGCCAGTCCGCTGAGGGTTCTACAGGCTGCTGTAGTGCGCCTCTGTTTTAATTGAATTTGAAGAGAGCTGCCCACAGGGCCTGTTTTAGATAACACACTGCAAGACCCAAGATGTGACACGTTAAGGACTGTGTCGAAAAGATACAGTTCTGCTTTTCATATTTGATTGTGAGTGTGGGATGAGAGAGACTGAGCAGCGTGGAGGCAAAAAAACAGAGAAGTGGACCGTCCTCCTATCATGAATTCAGTCCTTGTAACCACACAACTAATATACTCAAGGAGAAGGATAATAAACTCATTACTATTAGATCAGGATTAGAGGACGGATTGCTCTGTAATCCTTCTACCAACACTCACACCATGGATATCTTCCAGAATATTCCAGCATCTGTGTTAATGATCATCAACACTAGTCATGTGCCACGTTTGGGGGTCACACTTTGTTCTAGCATCCTTGCACGAGTGAGTGGGCTGGAGGCAAAAGTCCTGTTTATCATGTCCAGGCTGTTGTGCACGGGGGCTGCATTTTTAATTAAAAGTCGTCGTATCTCTCTCTCCAACATTGGGAGGTGTGATCACTGCCTGTCACTTCAGCTCAACGAAAACATGTTTATTTTTGGTCCCAGATTCATTTAATGGGCTTGTCAAAACTGATGAAAATTAGAGGAGGCAGAGGCGGCTGATAAGCCCCACTGTTATTAGATGGGCTGGAGCTGTTGTTTGTCTGCCTTAGTTTGTCCTGTGTTGTTGACGCATAAATGCCTGTGTGCAGCTAGCCAGCAATCGAAGGAAAATACACGACCCGGCACAACTGCTAATTCGTTCCCAGACACACAAAGTCAGATGATTAAAGTTTGCTTTGCACAAACTTTCAAGAATAAATAAAAGATTTGACACTTGTAGCTACTGAAGAAGCCCCACATTATTCAGCAGTGCCTCTACGCTGCAGTCTGAAATGTAGAACAGCAGAAGTAAACAGACATGGGAGAGCAGACAAACTCCATTCCTTATTCGCTTGGGTGCTCTCTATCTTTGTTGTCTCTCCTGAACACGGGAAAGAAAGCAAAAAGTTAGATTTTTCCAACAAATCCTCTGAGAGGCAGAAAAATGGTGCACCAGTGCTGCATGGTGTGCATCAAAGAGAGATGTGTATCACATAAAAAGTAGGACTTTTATATATCTGAATCCAAGTGTGTGCAAGTGTCACTGCAGAGCCACATGATGATAACTGTATTTCTCTCAGCGGCAAAATATTGGGCCGGTTGTATTGAAATAGATCAGATTGTAGTTTATAAGACTGAATTGGGAAGATGATGGAATTTTACTGCTTTCCTGTCAGCCGTAATACAGCACAGTCATATTTGCTCCACAGAGGGTGGTTTTATTAAAGCTCTTCTCACTGAGGTTATACAGACAGATGACAGCATGACATACGAATGCAAGCATCTGCTTCCTGTGTGGGCTTTTGTGGAGGACATAATTGCATAGTAGTTTTATTGTGTTTGTTTTTTCAAGTCAATTTTCATCTCATAAATATGCAAATGCAGCACATATGGAACATAACTGAGACCAAAGGGAGAGAGAGAGCTTAAAAAATGGAGGGAAATTACAGGAGTTTGAGAGAAAAAAATGAGGAGATGAGAAACAAAGTCAGATCTTAGGGAGACATTATGTGTTGTGCATTAAACTGTTCAGAGAGTTTTGTGTTATTTGTCGTTTTTATGGTTCGTCAGACTCAATGTCAGTGGGTGGAACTAAGCAAATGTGTGGCAGAACTGTGGCAATAATTAAGCAAACAGTGAGGGAAAGCAGTGTACAGAAGGGTGTAAACAATGCAGGTTTGTAAATGTCAAAATAAGCTTTGCAAATGTTTTACAATCAAGGTAATCCATTAAACATATATGTTGATCCTTAAAGAAACACACAGTGCATTTTGGTTTGAAACACTGAGGATAAACATGACTGAAAGAATAATTAAAGAGAAATAACTCCTCACCCGTCATGTCTGATGCCGAGCTCCATATTAAAAGTAACCAGAACTAGAGTGGCCATGCGGGAGCAAACCTACATGCATGACATCACTTAAAGTGGATATGAGTGTGTTGTTTTTTTAAAAAATTGTTGGCGACACACTGAATGTCACGTTGGAAGGATTCCCTGAGTGGCTGTGTCCAGCACTTAATAAACCCACCTTGAATCAACAACCTCTCTGGAACTCGGCTCTCGTCGTGCCACATTAGCCGAGCTCTTATTAGTTAAAGAAGCAGCACTAATAAAGGAACTTGCAAAGCTCCTCCAATAGCATCTGGCCACTTGTCATGAACATGAATATCATTTAGGGAAAAGAATGAATTTGTAAT
>JAPZDX010000012.1:24646837-24657280 GCA_029783625.1 Naso annulatus | reverse complement strand
TGATGGTGGGAGGAAACCAGAGCACCCAGAGGAAACCCAAGCAGACGCGGGGAGATCGTGCAAACTCCACACAGAGAGTTTGATGTTAGACGAGCAGAACTGGATTCAAACTCACAACCTTTTTGCTATGAGGCAACTGTGCTAACCACTAAACTAGTACAACAGACGAACTACAACTAAATGTAACCAGCAGGAGCAGAGAGAAAGCTCAACTGCCCAATATTTCTCCTCATAACATTGTAGAGGAGGCAGTAAGTCATTTAACAGAAGTTTGCTATGTGCAGTTCAGTACAGTGACTTCACATGATTTGAATCTGAAGTGAAACTTACCAGCGTTATCAGTCCGGTGCAGTGTTTTTGAACCGTGTGGCCCATTTTCCTTCTCCGGTTTGGTAAACACACACGGAGGTGAGCGGTTGTTATCTCAGCCAATCTCAGTGTTCTGAAAGTCAATAGTTATTTGAGGAAAGAGGTAATCATAATCGCATCACCTAACCACAACCTGTCTCTGTGTAATCAACATGGTAACGGCAGTGGGAGATATAAAAAGATCAGGATATCCTCCTCTTCCCCTACGGCGATTAAAACACAGACAGCGTTTCTGTGCACTTGCGTTGTGCAGACTCAGATAATATATAGAGAGAGATGCTGCAGTAAATGTAAGCGTTCGGATGGTGTGCTTTCAATGCAGAATTGGCTGTGGATGTCTTCTCTTGCAATGCTCGCTTTGCTGTATTGGCACCAGTGAGAGTGCACTGATTTGCTTTTAATCACGGTTTAGTTTCTCACCGTGTTGTTTCAGTCGCAGACATTAGCATACTTGGAATGTGCTCCATGATCGACCAGCTCATTTCACTGTTTAATTTTCCGGCATACAATACCAAAGCAATTGAAGTGTAGAGCATCTTTGGCCTGAGAGCCCTTTCCGCTGTGTTTATGTACTCAGGTTATCGCACCTCACACAGGTAGGGCCTCTTGTTGAGTGCACTCCAACTCGTGCTGATTTCATGGCACGTTGGTTTGCCTTCTCCAACAGCTTACAGCCCATCAGTTATGCACCACTGGATCTGGAGTTGACTGGTTGCCGGAGCGGGTTTTAGTGCATGCTCCATTTGCATTTTTACCGCACTCTCCCCAGATAGCCTCACCTGTTCAAGGTAGATTACAGTGAAGGCCAGCAACAAGGTGGAACGTAGGACCCTGGGGATCCGCTGTTCATTGAAAAGCAGCACTTGCAGGGTTGAATGGTGATGCTTTTCCTGTGTGCTTTAACTTTGTGATTATAGCCTGATGATGTTGACAATCCACACAGGAAAGCTGCACGTCTCAACAGGCAAATAGCAGCTACGCAAATTGCAATATTCTCTTTATACAGTTAGATTTAATTGTTATTTTTCCTCAGTTTAGCTTAGAGGGAAGAGCTCATGGGAGAGCAGTCTCCTTACTGAAGACGCGCACTGTGATCTCTTTTTTATCATCGTGAACCAGCAAAGGGAGCTGTAGCACTAAAGACATAAAAATAACATCAAAAGACCTGAATCAAATGTTTTCAGAGCCACAGTGAACACAGAATGGGCAATGAGCACACACTCTTATTGTAGTGTTCAGCCTGTTTGTCAGACTGATAACCTCCAGATGTCAGCTCCAGGGCTCGGGGGCTGCAGGCCGAAAGAATGCCCAGGCGCTGCGCAGGCTGCCTGGGAGCAGGGAGCTGCCAGCTGGCCCTCGCCGCCTCCGGGTTTCAGGGACACACCGAGTGACTTCTTGTCATGTGTTCGTGCACATACACACTCGGGGACACATACATCCACACATATGTTCATGCATTATTTTTACACATTCTTGCATGTGCACACATGCTTTCATCGAGGCCAGCACACATGATTTCCCTTATGTGCACGCAGCCATGACTGATGACACATACTGTATTCATACATACACACTCAGACCAAAAAAAATAAATAAATAAAAAAATCTAATCCCTAATAAGCAACTACCTTCCTGGCGGCACAGAGAGCGTGTTCCATTTTTTTCCCCTTCCTTTCTAACTCTGGTGTTGTCACAATGCCAACAGTCTGTCATCTGCCAAGCTGTTTGAAAGTGACAGTCACATGCAGCCGCTGTGCTGATATCATCCACAAGCAGACATACAGTGAAGGACTTTTCCCTTTCATTGTCTCGTCCGTGTCTGTCTCTGTGACTAACCGTCTCTCTTCTTCGTTTCTGCTTTGGCAACTTTTCCAAAGGAGTGTTGTGGCCTGACCAACCTCGTTATTGTCAGGCTTCACAGACTATCAGCACACCGAGTGTCGCATAGACCGACTATTCATTTGTTGTATTTTTCTGCCGATAGCCATTACGGCAGATATGGAATTTGTCATGGTGGTAGCACACGGACTGAATAGATAAGGGCGAGCAACATACATGTTCAGCCGTCCTCATGCAGTCCTGGTGATTCATTGTCATCTGCCAGACAGAGTGTTGTTTATCCTCTGTTGCATGTTTGTTTTTTTTTACATAGCTGTTTGTTTTTCCCTCAGCTTTTGTTTGCTTCAAATGAGCATCATCAAATATACACAGTGCCACAGAAACACACTCCCATTCACAAACAGAGACTAATTCCACCTGCCGCCCGTGGAGGGGGCTGGCAGCGTCCTGCCTCCCACATGCCAGTTGGTACCTGTGAGTGTTTTGGGTGACTGGCGCTGGAAGGAGAGTTATCTTATCTGGGAAACACATCTGGTCCTCATTCCTCTTTCTGTCCTCTAACCATCCACCCAGTTGCTCAGCTCCCTCTACGTCAGCCTCCTGCCCCGCTAAAACCCCCCACCCTTGGCTGTCCAGAGGTCTGCACAGAGCTTGCAGTCCAATCCTCTGAGCTGTGCATGTGTTAAGTTAAAACAAAAGATGAAAAATATACACTGTGTTTGCTCAGGTGTGGCTTACAGTCTGCAAAGCAGGTGTATATTGATAGGATGAACTGCCGGCCTGTGTTTGGCACGGCAAAGCATCTGTAGCTGCTCGTGTGCACGTGTCTTCACCTGTATGACTGTGCTGTGTGTGTTCCAGGTGGGATAAGCAGGAGGATTTCCACTGTGCTTTAGGTGACAGCGGCACACTGCCAGTGAATGTGTGTGTGTGTGTGTGTGTGTGTGCGTATGCAGGGTGCAGGGACAACAATAGGATTAGGTGGATTACAGCAATACAACCGTCTTACACAGGAGGACACCATAGAGGATCGGAAAAAAAACACTCAGTCTTTTACACACCCTTCTAACCCTTCCTTCACAAGGCAAGATGAGGAAAAATACAATCTTCCCACTGCAGCTATAGCTGGAGGGGTTTTATATACAGCCATAGAGTCACACATCGAATCTAAGTTGTCCATAAGGGGACCTGTAAGACGTTCATATGTACCTTAGCTTCAAAAGATCTTAGCTGCTACTCCTTGAAATAGCTTTTTTACAAAGATAAGAAACCAATTTTAGTTGTTTTTTTTCCTTAAATGCAAAAATTACCAAATTACCAATGCAAAACACCTAATACAGTTCTAAGTAACTATCACCTTTAGGGTCACCCTCACTTTAGGGAGTATTTTGAGGCCCGGTGTCTCCATGCACAGCTTCTTGCTTTCTAACTATTAGTTTTTCTTTTTTATCGTCTTAAGTTTGTTTATAACTGAAAAGTACAGACAAACATTGACAGTGACTTTAAGAGTGTCTGTTATAATGTATTATATGTAGCTGAAACTATTTTCCAATATTAGTTCCTCAGTGGACATTCATAGCTCAAACAATCATAGAATTGCATGAAAAAAAATTTACAATACATTAAAAAAAACGTGCTATAGTTCAGAATTTGAAAATCAGTGCATTAAATTGTCAAAAACAAGAAAATTCATCCATCAGAAAGACAGGTGAGTGTGTTGAATATGAAATTTGTTATAAAATATGCTGACTTATTCATCATGAAAAAGGAAAATATCAGGTTATAACCAACCAGTCTGTTTGTGTAGAGATTTTATTAAAGGTAAACACAACGGGCAGCTGTGTGGCTATGCTGTTATCAACATATCTGTGCTGCTGCCTTCAGATTGTGCAGGGGCTGAACTTCATGAACTGAAGGAGAAGCTTTTGATACAGTGACAGCAGTAGAAACTCACACACATTCATTCTTACATCAATGCAGACTGCTTCGGTGACCTTTTCCGCTTTAACCACATCGTTTATTGTGCTGCTTTCGGGTTGGAGAGTGACTGATTGAATTAAATTATCATTATTAGTTATTATTCTGCAGCAAAAATTTAGTTCGAAGTACAATATGCCAGTCAGTGAATATAATGTCCGTGAGTGAACTTGTTTTTCCCTCCGTTATTTCCAGCAGTGTGTTGGAAGCATTTTGCCCAGCTGCTGTAGATCAGTGCCCAACAGCCTGAGCAAATGATGTCTCTGATTGTAGGTACTTTTTCCAACAACAAATAAATTCAATCATGTCACTGAAATCTGAAATCAGCCTGTACGGTCAGGCCTCAGTGCCTTAAAACTACATAAATTCAAATAATTTGTGCCTTTGGTCCTGCTTTGTTTTGAACATCTCTTTGTTACCTATGTGAAATCAGCATGCAATTCAAAACATTTCTTTATTTTCTGTAATATTTACACAAAAACTAATGATAATTGGTCCTCCGCTCTTTTTCCATAGTGCAAAAACAATGAAGTTGATGTTTTAGTTGATACAAAGCCCCTGCTATAACCATCCAAAAGGTCTACATATGTTAAACACTGTTTTATGAAATGACGTATCTGTAACTGTGTGTGACATTTTGACTCCCTCAACTTCTGATCGCTGCAAGGGCAAAATTGCATCTCTCCTCTGCTCTCCTCCTTGCACTGATATTTCATCAATACCTGTTTAATCTGATGATAGGCTCCTGTCAGTGCAAAGTGTCACATTGCTTTCCATCTTCAGCAGGGATAAAGAGGACAGGGACGGATGGAAATAATGTTGCCCACCTGAAAAATCTGTGCAGGGTTGCAGACAAAGCAGCCTCAGTGGAAAAACCCTGGCCATGTAGCCTGAGGGAGGCCTGGCTTTCTTAAACCAAGGGCTTGGGCACGCTAAGTGTGTCTTGCCAAGGGCCTCATGAAATGTGATACAGCAGCATTCAGAAAAATGTTTGTGTATCTGTGTTTGCCTCTCTGTCACTCTCCTGAAATGGGTTTATTGTCAGCGTGACACCCAGTATTTTAGTGTCAATTTTAGCAGAGGGGAAAACTTGTCATTTTACAGCATTTTATAGATTCATCTCCCAACCTGTCAAGGCAAAATAGCTTTCTTCAAATGATAGCGTTCACAACTTATTCAATGTGAGATGCGGCATGATATGATGTGTTTTTCTCTTCAGGTTGGCATTGAAGAAATGCTATCACGAGTCTGGGAGTCCCAACCCAGAGTTATCAGGTTTTCTCGAAAACATCAGAGGAGCTCCTCTTCCAACGGGCTGAGGCGACAGAAGAGAGACTGGGTCATCCCGCCTATCAATGTGCCTGAAAACTCCCGAGGACCCTTTCCTCACATGCTTGTCAGGGTGAGTGACAGTCTTTATATCTATAATTTCAGCAAGTACCACACATCTTTTCCCAGCGTACCTGAAAACCTTTATATAACTTGTCCTTGCAAAGAACAACTGAGATTCCAAAAAACTAGGTATCCAACCCATATATTTTTTCTAAGTACTAACTCAGGCCAGGCAAGAGAGAAGAGTGGGGAATATACAGTAATATCTCTTGCAATCACCATGAGGCCAAGAGACTCAACATTCTGGTATTTTCTATCAAGCACACCCAGCAGGCTAAAAGCGCAGCTCTTGTCTCCGATTTAAGTCATGATGCCATGCCATGATGTCTACTGTGCCTCTGGGCACCGCAGACAAGCAGAAAAAAGACTTTTGCTTGGAAAGCACACAGAAACGCACATCATGCTTGGTATCAAAAGAATAGATCCAAGGATTATGTGTGAGTGTTCTCTCTCTGTGGAATTTCTACACATCTTAATACAGCTGGTGGACTAGATTTCAAATCACAGTACACCTCTTTGTAGATTACAGCACATCGAAGTTGACGGGTAATCACGACATTCATATTGTTGTGAGTTTGGGGAGCCGGAAGAATCCCCAAACCAGGATTAATTTTTGTTAAAGAAATGCTTTTGAAGGCAGGCAACTTGATTAAGCTAGACTTTTGAAACAAACAAAGCAGTTAAGCCTAATTTTTATGTAATCTGTTATGATGCATGCTGATGATTTCAGTTTACTTGAGTTTTTCGGAGGAGGCACTAATATGCATTGCCTTACAGTTATACGGCTTAGTTTAGCATATGCAAGGTTGCACATTAAGTACTGAGCACGCAAAGCAGAAAAATGATGCCAATTCCTCTGCTTGCTTAAGTGATTCAGTTTGAGTTTTTAGTATTTGCAGTATAAAGAGGAAGGGAACAGGAGGAGAGAGGGGGCGGTGGCATGCAACAAAGGTTACTGGCCGGAGGCACACAGGGAACGTTACTCTAACATGATATGTGTATTAACACTCACCCACCGGGGACCAGACGCACAAAACTGAATATTCATGAATGAAAGAAATGTGCACACTCGGTCAGATTTGTAAAGCTCTATATAAATATTTCTCTTCTTCTGCATGAATTTTACTCATTTTAAATTTGAATAAAGAATAACTCTTTAACCCCGTTACTGCACTTTTCAACATGACCAAGTAACGTGGGAACAGTGGTCCTTTAGCAGCAGTCTAGCCATTAACCTCTCTTAAACCCATCTCAATAAATTCTCACCAAATAAATCCACAAGAAACAGGAACACTGTCCACTTTTGTCTGGTGCTTGCCTCTTTCGGAGAGTTTAACAAAGTTAACTTTCTTTTATTCATTTGAACCAAACACTGTATTGGAGCCATCTCGCACAAAGCCCTGACAGTAATCCGTGAAGCAGAGGGCAGAGCGGGGGAGGGGGCTGGCAAAGCCCTGTATGCATGAGCTGGCATACCAACATAAAGAAGTCCAGTACGTATTAATGTCACTGGAAAACCCTGTAAAAAAAACAAACAAACAAAAAAAAACACTGTATAACACAGTATGGAGAGCCAACCAAAACAGCCTGCAGGACTCCCTCACAAAAGCATGGACCTCAATATGTGATGCTTAGGCATCACTTAACACAAGTATCTGACATTGTAACAGCATTTATAGATCAGAAAAGACAGAAAAGTATAAAGCTTCACTTTAAGTAACTGCTTGAATATCAGCGCACTTCAATATCCCTCAGTCTCTTGATGAGGCAAAGAAAAAGTGGGATTTGGCATCGGTACACAATGATAATTTAGTGTGAAGCATTCAAATAGACTTTTCTCTTTGAATTTTGCATTAAATTATGATTTTACAGGCACAGGGAAATGATCAAAAAAGAAAAAAACAAAGCGGAATAAATGAAATAATAATACAATTGAATGCTTTGTAGTGTTTCCTGCAAAAAGTAATTAATTTGCAATGAAACTGACCTACAACCTTAAAGATTAACAAATTTTAAAACAATATTGGATTTTGTCTTATTTTATTAACTTTCATTTTTTTTTACCCTTTGATATAGTGCTGCTTGTAGAAAAACACATCTTGTCTGGTCTGAAGTGTGTGTAAGGGGCGAACATTCATCTCCTATTATCACCAGTCTAATGGCATCAATGGTTTTTGTGCATAGATGTCATGTGTATATCTGGACACAAAAGCTGCTTTCCAGCTCAGCGACCATTTGCTGTAAAAGTGCGAAAGTGTAAAACTTTTCCATTAACCTTGTGAAATGGTTTCTGTTGTCAGAGATTGCCGTTTTAAAGAGGTGGTTAAAGTTTCTGTAGGCAGTTTGAACAAACTCAATGGGAAACCTTCCACCTCTCTCAGTGCTACATTGTCTCACACCACACCACTAAGCCCCTCCCACCAAACCTGCCAGCTTGAAGCAGCTGCAAAAATCTCCCGTCCTGTTAGGCTCATTCTCCTCACGAAGAGCTCAGTCTCTGTCATTGCGACCCGTCTTCTCAAAGACTCTTCTTCAGTGCTTCAAGCCTCAGGGCAAAGAGCCCCAGACCTCCCGCCTGGGACACACTGCCTACCTGCACCTGCACGTGATCACTGCATCACTGAACTGCTGCTGCACTCCTGCAGCTCACAGGTGTCACGCAGACAGTGATGCTGCTTTGTCACCGTTACTGCCACCCTGTTTGATCTGTTTTTACATTGAGTTTCGCCTTTGACGACAGCCATCAATAACGATGATGACATGATTTTTGTTTTACTGGACTGCCACACATAAAGTTAACATGTACAGCTTTATGCCAGTGAATATGAGGCATTTGAAGGACAGCCAGTAGAAACACCCTCTTTCTGAAATGGCTTAAAATTGGCCAAAATCTAAATTTTCTTTAGCCTGAAAACAGAGCAAAGAGTGCTAAAGTCAAGGTTTTGTATCAGAACCTGAATTAATATGCTGAAAGGATATTATGACACCGTAACTATACTGCCCACACAAGCCTTAACACTGTGAATAGGTCGTGGTTTGGTTGGGTTTGGGGACCAAAACTTCTGCTTTTTCATTTTGATTCCACTTTAAATTTCACTGGGGACGCAAAACTTGGTCTCCTGGGTGAAGTTCCTGTTCTTGTGTTCTGTACTGTGCTGGGTGTAGGGCTGCAACTAACGATTATTTTCTCTATCAATTAATCTGCCGATTATTTTATCAATTAATCAATTAATCTTTTATTCCATGAAATGTCAAAATGTGCTTAAAATGCTCATCTAAATTTCCCAGAGCCCATTGCGATGTCTTCAAATTGCTTCCTTTGTCCAAACAGCGGAAGGACTTACGATGAAATTATTACGAAGCCTGTTGCTTTGCACGCAAACCCTTGAAGAGTACTCAATGTGTTAAAAAGTGATGCCAAGGAGTCCTGACCAGCATCAGTGTGCGACAACTTGAAAGTGACAGGTAACGGTTTGACATAACTGTAAATTTTAAAAATAAGGAAAATCAAAAGCAAATTTCCCATGGAGGCATCATAGTTTGAGCTCAGTGCTGCTGCCTCTCTAAACTGTCCTCACTTGATGCCTCTTATCAGAGTCCTACACAGTCATGCAGCTTTCTGCTGGCATTTCCGGTACACACACACACACACACACACACACACACACACTCACAAAAGTCCCTTACGCCCATTTGTACATTGAGGCTTACACTCCCGGATTACGGAAATCGCCTTTCACCAATGTGTCGGCAAGAGGGCAAATTTTCCACCAAAGCGTGGAAGCACTCACCCTCACATAACAGCGGGGCAGTGCAGTGTCAGGGGAGGGGAGGCATCAAATTGTGCTGCCCCACTGGAGTCATGGACCCTCTTTTATCCCCTTTTCACCTGTAGAGTGTTGATGGCTGGATTAAACCTTAGGGGCTGCCTTTGTGTGTGTGGCCTTGTGAGTGTTGAGAGTTGGGTTGAACTGACTGTGGTTGTGATTGCATGTGTGTGGCTGAACATCCTCCGGCTTGCATATACTTTATGTGACACAGTACAGATGTGTCTCAGCCTTCAGCCAAGAGCTGGAAGCAGTGCACCGTGGGGGATGTGACTCAGGTTGTTGCTTTGTGAGCTTGCCTGTCCTGTCGCTCTCTTCAACACATCTCTCCGTTCTGACAGGCAGCCGGGGAGAGGAACAATCGGGAATTCGTGCTTTATCTTGCTAGTCTCAGAAGTGGCCGAGAACAACCTTCAAAGCATATGCACTTCATTTCAGGACACACAAGCTCTCCTGGGCTGCTGAAACTCTTTGAGTTTTCTTCACCTGTGTTTCTACACTCGAGCCCTCGAACAGTGGGGTTCACTAAGTTTAAAAGGGGCAATTAACCCTCGGAGTGTAATTACAGCTTTGCAAGTATCAAATGATGCAAATGACATGCACAGGGAGACGTGTGGTTTCTCTTTGATTCAGTGAGTGAAGAACTGGCAGCCTGACACAGTGTACAATGAGAGGCTAATGTAGCCTTGTTGCTATAGGATGTGTTTGATTAATAGCAGGCAAAATCCAGTTCCATTTACAAAACAGTCTTTGTTGTTTTAATTGTGAATAATAATTAAATAAAACAAATAATTTATTCCTACATTGTCACTGGATTACATTCACAGTGCTATTACAGGTTAAGTTGCATTGGATTTTAACATCAACATCTGGTAGTCTTCTAGTTGAGCCTCTGAAATCTTTATTCCTTGAAACAAAAACAATATGATCTCCCTCTCTCTCTCTCTCTCTCTCTCACACACACACACACACACACACACACACACACACACACACAAAACAACAATGTACAAGAGCACCAATCCGCTGGCCATTTCCA
>JAPZDX010000012.1:24592171-24611607 GCA_029783625.1 Naso annulatus | reverse complement strand
CAGAGGTTCATAAAGGGATTTGGCGGTGTATTGTGTTGAAATTTTGGATCAAGTCGCGAGTTTACTTTCACTTTCGCAAAGTTACCCACTGGAGCTTTAACCTTGTTTTCCTTCAGACAAACACTGTGGAGCAGTAAACCCATTTTACATGCAGTCTTGCCATCTTAGCTGGTTAGTTCCAACAGCATCTGTAATGTAGACTTCAAGTAAGGGATAATTGACGAGAAGGTGTGTGTTAAACGGTTTTCGAGGCACAACATAGAATGAAGAACTGCCCAACGCAAAGCGTTGTCTCCTTACAAGTTCCAAAACTTTGCAAGAGATTTACAAACAGACGTTATTTGGATAAACTGACCACATATTAGGAATCATTGTCGTTACATTCTTGCCTAAAATCATTTTTAAACTTCATGAAGAGATATATTCACACTTCCAGTTTGAAATTAACAAAACAATTTCTTCCAGCCTGCTCCACTAGGTTATTGGCTCCACCCTTTCTGCTATGTAGCCTATTTAATATATCATTGCTACTTTTTTTTAGAGTTTAACTGGAATGTTGAGTGATTTTCAGTTTCAATCGAACCGACTGGCCCACTGAAGAGGAAGTGTTGTTTCCACAGGGACAATGTCTGCTGATAGGTTCCAAGACTGAGCAGTTTTCAATATGAAAAATAAAATGACATTCATGTGTAAAATCAGTGGCTTGCCTCTGTAAAGAACTAGACGGTGTGAATTATGTTAACACTGCTGCTCAAATTATCAACGGATGATTCAGAAAGGATCATTTTTGGCCCTTTCAAGCTTTAGAGGTGCTCCGACTGTCTGTGAAAAACTGCCTTACCTTTTAAGCCTGATTTACGCTTCTTTGGCTGCACATCAAGTCTATACGCTGTTGAGAGCATTTATACCTGTGAGTCAACATGCACGTGTTCTTATGCAACAAAGCTAAATGCCACTGTGTTGACCTCCGGGATGTGTTATTTGTTACCATAAACAAAGGCGCGTGCAGCTGAGCAGATCATGTTGGAGTTGGAGCTGGTAAACGTGGAATATGAGAGACTTTAACATCAAGAATTGCAACTAGGAAAGGAGAAAAGACTTCAGAGGAGGTGGTCTGTACAACCACTGAACCGTTTGAGGCAGAGGGAGGTTGAATTGTGGAAAGGCGAGTCTACCGAGCGCACCAATCACAGTCGTTGCAGTCCACGTTGCTGCAATGTGTAGTTACATTTCTTTGGAGCTTCATGTCAAGCTACAGCGGAGGGCGCATGCCTGCACGGAGGCTGATTCAACGCAGAAGCATAAATCAGGCTTTACAGCAACAGTAACCATTGAAATCCGAAAAAACTCCCTCCGTGTCATTCATGTATTGCACTTTCTATGTCACAGACAGGAGTAGAGAGACTTTTTTAGGGTCTAACTTTTTGCCTTTCACGATGGAAAAGGCTTCACTGTTTCCCTAAAAAAAAAAACTTTGGGGTTGGCAGGTAGAGATCCATTCGCATGGCCATGACGCAGGAACAGTGCTCGAAGTAAAAGATGCAGTTGATCTGGCCTTTGAATACTTCCTGCTTCTGACCTCTTCCATAGTGGCTGTCTGTGAATGGTTTGAATGCTTTGACTGTGTCTTGTGTCCTCGGAGAGTGGTGGGCTCCATTAGAGGCTCTTGTGTGAGCACTGTGTGTCCCCTTTATCACTTCCCCAAAGATTCTCCGGGTTTCAACCTTTCCTCTTACCTCCCTTACCTCTCAACATCTACTTCTACCGCGGCCACTCTTTCACCCTCTCTCTTCCCTCCACTGATGAGAGTTATTATCCTCTTACACTGTCCATCCCCTCCTGCTTCCTGACTTCCCCTTGTACTTTTGCTTTTAGTGGTCTTGGTAAACCCTCTCACCTCTATTCTCATCTTCACTTTCTTTTTTAGATTTGCAATTTCCTCCTCTGCCTCCTATCTTTACATCTGTGTTTGTCTATTTCCCTGTTGCTGCTGTATCCATCTATCTCAATCCATCTTCCTCGTTTTTCTCCGTCTTCCCTCTAATAGGGAGGCAGATGTTGACTCTGGTGTACTAATTATTAGGCAGCAGATAGACCTCACCGGTGATCTGGAGTCACGTGAGCAAAATGGCCAACAGTATGTGCGCCTGCCACCGGTTAAATTTTGAGCTCCAGCAGTTTTGGCGAAAAAGCAATTAGGATTTGGAATTAGTGTTCAAATTAAAGAGGAATTAAACAGGCTCAGAGATTAACCCTCTCAGGCATGGCCACACCTCTTTGGATCTGGAGCTCACCATCATCATAACACTGAATCCTCCTCATTGAAATGAAAGGCAGCTGCACTGACATGTGATTCAACATCCCGTCCTCGCTCTCCCTAGGGACTAAAACGGTTGATTGTATATGAGGCGGATCCGGTGGAATAGCAGTAATTGTCTCTCTTCTGCCATTCTTTCCTTTCACTCTTTTCTTTTCCTCGCCGGACAAAGTGACAAATCATGCTTTGAAACTTAATGACGTTTGAAATAGAATTGGAAGCTACTATTATCCTGTCCATACGGGCTGTCACAGAAATGATGATGCCATCTAGACCCAATTATGGGAATGGAGACACCTGTAACGGCTCAGACCCACAAGGGAGCGCCAAGTCCACCATTTGTGCAGCAGCTCTCCTGCTTTCAAAGTTTATGACTTGAGAGGTGGTGAGCCAAAAATACACTTTATTCTTTCTCCTGTGCTAATTTTAATGATTTTTGATGTGATAATTAAACATTACTGCTTTGTTGCCTAAATGGCATGACACTCACCACCCACCATCGTGCTACTGGTAACCACAGGGCTAGTTCACTGGTGATTTAGACCCTTGCTAGTGCCCACTAACGTCAAAAGGTGTTGTTGCTTTTTTTAAAACAGGCATAATTTTTTTTTTTTTTAAGTTCAGTTTTTAGTTTCCAAGTTTGAATGTTAGTTTGCAATTCATTTAGACAAGAAATGTAGGAGTTATCATCACCACTTTTTTCTTTTCTCACCTTCTTTTCATAGTTGAGCTCATACGTCCTTGTCTTTGTCCTCTTTAATGTTTCTCTACTTATTCTACATCTACTCAGAGCATGTTACTGCTGAAGCACTAACATGCTCTTCTCTCTTCCCTCTGTCCCTCTCCTGCGAGCTGACGGTCTTCATCTCCCGACAGCACCAGCAGCAGCCTGTAAATGGCCGCCTGATGGAAAGTGACATTTTCACACAACCCTGTGAGAGAGGCGGGGTGATCTCTCCTCTTTCCAGCACAAAGTGCTCCTAATTGCCTGGACGCATTTGTGAGCATCAGCTGACAAACTCGGGCAAATCAATAATTCTGCTCGGGGAAGATGCGAGGACACAGGTCCTCTAACCCTAATTCATGCCGCGAGGAGACACACACACACGCACATGCATACAGATGCAGACGTGTACCTGGCAGAAAACACGGGCCTACATACATTCTTTACCCACATACTCACCTGCGCACACTCCCGCCATCTAACCACCTCTGTGCTGTCTGCCTTAAATGGCAGTGTTTATCCGTGATTCTAAGACAAATAGGGAGAGAGCATCGGAGCATTAAGGGCAGCCACGATGCCGCTGAAGGCTGAAATAATGGATGGTGGAAATGGCAGAAGACCCAGCGCTGCTCATTACTAAATGGACTCTGCAGAGGTGGAAACTCTGCCCCACTAGCTTGCTATGTACAAAGGACAAAACAGCATAGCTTAAAATAGGGGCTTATTTAACAGATTGTGTTTTTGTATTGTAGTCTGTAATAGTTCTGCCTCCAAAAGTTGCCTGTTGAAGAACAGAGAATGTCACTGCAATTTGCAAAGTCTGATTGACTTTTCCTGAGCTCTCTGCCTTCTCTTTGATATTTTCTACAAATTCATTTGGAGTGATGGGCTTACAAGAAACAGTCATTACGCCATATCTATTTTCAAACTGCATGTGTGAGAAGGACTTCGAAAGGCACGCTTGTATTTTAATGAATGTAACCTGCTTGTTTTTATGTTGTGTTTTGCGCACTGCAATCATTCTCTGCTTTTTCAAAATATCCTGCCTCACTCTGAGTCTGCCTGGCTGACAAACTTTCTCTCCGCAGGCTCATCCGTGATGCAGGTGACAGCCGCCGACTCGGACGACTCCACCACAGCTAACGGCATGGTGCGCTACCGCATCCTCTCGCAGACACCCCACAGCCCCATCCCAAACATGTTCACCATCAACAGCGAGACCGGAGACATCGTTACAGTGGCAGCTGGCCTGGACAGAGAGGTCAGTGTCAGCTGCATGCGTTGTGTCGCAGGGTCAAAGAAGGACATAGCTTTGCCTTGTCCAAGTCAAACTGCAGGCTGTTGAAGCGTTTCAAGTCCTGAGTGTGAGCTGATTAAAATCTAAAATTAATGGGAGCACAGTCAATCAATTAAATGCACGGTCTGTATTCAATTTTTTTGGTCTTAATGGACAGTTCACAGTATACAAACAGTCAGGAAATGAGAAGAGACAGAAAGGAGTATCCTACGCAACAAATGTGCTGTGAGAATCATGTTTAATTTTTGGTTAAAACAAAAACAGTTTCCCACGTTTCTTTAAGCTAAACTAAACTAACTTTCATTCTTTATACCAAATGAACAGAAAATGTTGCAGTTGCTCAACAGAGGGCATGAAGGCGCCACCCCACCACTCCTTTAGAAAGAATTTAAACAGACCCTCATTAAACATAAGGCATTTACATATGTGTTTTTTGAATGATCAAGGATAATATAAAATAGTCAGTGATTAAAATGTATAATACAAAAACCTTGACTCTCATTATAGGTTATATGCACTGTGTTTCTCTTCAGTATAGGAGCTTACAGGGTATTCAGCTAATTTACACCACCACACAACAGGTGGCAGCAGAGTGCAAGTGGCTCGTGAAATGAGCCAGGTGAGCTGTTAAACGCTGAGTGTTGCACGGGCCTGGTGCAACAGAAAAAACAGATAACAACAACAACAAAAAAGAAGAAACAAATTTTGGCTGCCTCTCTGAGAACAGCACATATGAAACAAGAACACTGCAGGAAAAGTTGCCTGACCAGCTGGAAATTGTAATAAAAAACAGTCAAAAGACTTAGGAGGACAGCACACTTGCTTTTTTGAAGTTGCTGGTTTGCCAAGAAGTTTTGGCTGCAGTGAGGCTAATGCTTTATTTTGCTCCCCTGCCTCCTTTATCAAACAACAGGAAAAAACCTGGCACAGCTTCAAACAGGTGTGACCGATTTAAAGCATTCCCCAAAAAAAGGTAAAAAGGCACAAACACACTAGAAGCCACATTGGAAAGTCAGTGTTATTTTGCATGTTTGGAATGTAAGCCGTGCTGCCCAGCCTGGACCATTAGTTGTAACAAATAAGTGTCGTTACACTCAGGCTTTGGGAAGTTTGCATGAGAATTTCTCACAATTTTTGACCACTGTTTCAGTCATTTTTTAAGCCAGAATGTCAAACATTTGCTGTTTCAACTCATTATGTGTTAGTACTTTCTCATTTATATAGAAAAGAAAGAGTCTTATGATTTGGAATGTTTGTCGGACAAAAGAAGCGAATTGAAGACGTCACTTTGTTCCCTGGGAAATTTTGATCATCTTTTTCCACATTTTGTTGACGAGAAATCATTTCGCTTTCCTCTTGTTTGCATAGATAGATAGATTATCGAGTTTTTAATGCTACTGCTCTGGTCGCCAGCTATCGACTTGCTCCCCGTGTCCAACCCACTGAAGAAGGAACTTGAAAATGAAACAGCCGTTTCTTTCAGCCAGTTGTTACGTCACACAGCGTTTCTGCAGACAAAACTCCTCGAGCAATAAAACATCAAACACAGCTGTTTAATGTTTTACATCAGCTACTGTACTTTCTCCATGGACAGAGAAAGTTAATTAAGGTTTAGCCACAATACAGGCTTGTTATCATAACAGATGCTTTCCACATCCTCACTTGACATTGACTTTAATTACTTTATCTGGTCTGAGCATCATTACAACTTCTAATTCGAATTGTTAAATTTTCTAAATATATGTCAAATAATGGACTTAAAATGCAATTAAAACTGTTAAAAGTTTGAATTATATCTTCACTAATTTTTCAATAAGGATCCCTTTTGTATGTCATTTTAGCATCTGCTTTCTATAACTAAGTACATGCCTTTTCAGTATACACTATGCATATTCTCTGGTTGCACAATACTATGCAATAACAACATAAATATCTCAACCTGCAAATTTCAGGGCTTCCTAAATCACAGTTTGATCCCTGAATGTATCTAAACCTTCGTAAAAATCTTTATCAGCAGTGTTCCCCCTTTGAAAAATGTCAAATGTTGAATGAACTAAATTAATTCATACATTATTGTCTTTTGCCTGTTTTCTTGCTGTGTATAAGTATAAATAAATGAATAAGATCTAATGTCTGACTGTGTAGCCTAGGGCAGATTTAATGGCAAATCCAGCACCTTTCTGCTGACGAGGTCATTGGAGCTTTTGCCTCATTCTCGTCTTTTGTCTCCTCCGCTGTGTGTGTTGTGTGCGTCTGTTGCTTGTTGTGGTTGTTTGTCCAACCCACACACGGCCGCCACAACAACACACATTATCCCTGCTCCATCTTCCATCTTATTCTTCTAATGAGAAAGGTCACGCAGGGTCGGCTTTTGTTTATCCCAAGCTGCATCAGGTGACTGTGGGCAGTGGTGTTTCATGGCAGATTGTTCACCCTGCAGCCTCTCTCACTTTTCCTCTGTCTCTTGTTTTCACTCACACACACAAACAGTCCATTATCTCTCTGTGGTGTAAGGTTAAAAAAAAAATGCAACTGGCAAAATCAGGGAAACGTTCAAACTCATATGCGGATAAATGAGGATAATCTCATCCTCGTAACTTAGTTGGCTGATTTTACTACCAACATAAAAGCACCGTTAAGTGTGTCTCATAATGTTTATATTCTGCGAAGTCCCACTGGTCCCTTTCGGCACCCGGCCAGGCAACTCTTTAGAAATTAAAACAGGATTTTTCCAAAAGTAAGGAGAGCATTTTGGAGAATAATTATGGTCAAAAATCTTAAGAACAAAACCAGGTTTTGATAAGAGAAGAATGCAATACATCAATTTTGATTCCTTATCCAAATTTTGTACTGAGCTGGCATGTCATGATGGAGAGATGCATTTGCGGGACATTATAAATAAATCCAGTGAATGGGAGCCAGCTCTGTGTCCCTGTTTCCAGCTTGGCCCAGGCAGCAGCAGGAGAAGCTGATGTGAGTGAGGAAAAGCTCATTAATCTGGACACATCAAGCCAGGCTCAGTCCCACCTGCCTCTGATCCTCCCACCAAAACTGGGACACACCTGGGAGTTCAACCACCTGCTGTCAAGGTCATCAACACAAACACACAAACAGTCTTAGACACATGGGCATGTGTGCGCACACACACTCCCCCATGCCATTCTGTTTGCTGTTCAGAAGCAGCTTGACTGAGAAGCAGCAGCAGATCTGGTGAAAGAGATCCTGAGACCCTGTTTAGACGGCGAGAGTTTTCGCATCAAACGAAACACTTTTGTTGCCGTTCGACCTTTCTTTTACGTGACAACAGCATGCTGGCGCCCCAAGAACCGCAAACTTTGAAACCAGGTTCCAAAATGCAACCTTCTTTCCAGCTGTGTAAACTGGCACGCCGCAAAGCCTGTGAGAGCGGTGACTACACCAAGTCAATGCATTCCGCAATAGCCACAAACATACTCTGATTAAACTCTCCACAGTGCACCCAAAGCAAGTCGAATATGACGACAAGTCTATTGAGGCGACTTCAAGTCTTCATAGAATAATTTTAGAAGTTAAACTACGGCTGAATTTCTTTAATTTGTGGCTCTGGTTAAGATAAAGATACACTTAGCAGCAACAGCTGCCGATGGTATGTCATTACAAACTTACACTGCCAACTACACATACTACACACATACTACAGCACTTTCAGTTGTTCATATAAACACAGATTCTTTTTAAAAAAATGCAAAGGAAAGACTTCTGTTTTTTCAGAAGGGCTGCTCTTGTCTAACACGGCCTAAGTGTCAAACTGGATCCATGCACCCAGAGTGGTGTATACACTTGTTGATGCAAAGAAAACATGAATATGCATACTTTCTTTATTGACACCTCAGCCCCTAAGAACACCTTGGAGGCACATGCTTTATATTCTGGGTCTCCTCTCCTAATCCTCATCCACCATGCTGGTGTCTAATTAGAATGTTCATGTACTAATTAAGGGGTGAAGCAGGGTCTCTCATGTTGCGGAGACCGGGGGGTACATGGAGGTTAGCCTCGTATCACTTACCTCTGACACTGCTGAATACCAATTATTCTCCCTCCCTCACCGCCCACAACGGCTTCCCCTTCTGTGACCTCACATGCTTCCACATACTCCTGCCCACAGGCTGACAAGCTGGCGGAAGCTGTACACATGTGTGTTGACTCCATACACCCAACATTTTGAGTGGAATTTTTCATGTGCTGTGGCTTAATGTCTTGCATTTGTGATGTGGTGCATTTAAGGGTCTGGAGGAAAGAATTTAATTGCAGTAGAAGATGCTTTCAGTTAGGATTTATACAATCTTGTTTGTGTGTATTTCTGTAAATGCCGCACTAATAGACTCCTCTGTCAGTATTCCAATGGGAGAAATGCATATCTAATGAAGCACAACTCTGGTGCAGCAGGTAGCAAGTAGAGTGGGAGATGTCAGGGTGCCACAGCTGGCATAAATGTTGTCCCTTTGTGCCCTCTCTCCATGGCTCCGGCTCCACTGGCAGGCAGCGCTGTCATCTTTCATTACCCCAGGCTGTCTCAATCTCCCATGAGCCCTGGATTGGAACAGTTTGGCATGGTGTGGTGTGGTGAGGACTGACGCCAGGCTGTCCACCAGTCTGATGCCAGCTCTACATTGGACTGTCTCGCCACCGATTAGGATGTTGCCTGGACTGCCTCAAGCACATGAGTGCCCACAGCCTTTAGCTCCATTAGGATCTGCAGAGTCTGGGGATACAGACTGAGAGCAGATATCCTAAATGGATCTGGGGCTTTATTGTTTTGGAGAAACACTGAGTTATGTTAACTCGCACCAAAGCTCCGGGAGCCAGACAACAAAGCCATTAGAGGATTGTGAGCGGGTTGCTAAGTGTAGGATATGGATGCGTGTAGGTGGATGTTGACTGCTTATAGCAAGCATTCAATCAAGAATATATCCACTCCATATCCACCTTATTATGCGCACCTGGCGAGTAGTAAGTTGGACCTTTTCTTTTTTTTTCCTCCAGAAAAGCTTGTATTATTTTTTCCACAAAAGCCATTCTAGTTTCAGATCATGTTTTTCCACCCTCTGTTGCAGATATTGCTTTTCTGTTTTGGTCTAGGTCAGGTATTCACTTGCAGCAGCTCTCAGATTATTAATTTTTACCAAAGCAGCATTTTTGCAGATGTTTGCAAATTCATTCTTTTGTCTGTTCTATGAGTGTCCTGCTTTTCCCATGGACGAGCCTTTGATGACCTTCAGCACCTGCCTGTTCTTTTAAGAGCTGGATGTTGTTTGAGTACAAAGGAATTCTCTTAGTATGTCTTTGAATGTTAGACCCCATCGGGACTCTGTAAGGAGGATGAATTTGGGGAGGAAATAGCAAATAACATATGGTCAGATATTTGCATTGCCTCAGTTTTAATGCAATGCACATTTTACACCAAGTACATCTAAAATCTATATCAATATTTTCCCTCACAGGTGATCAATGCAGATCTTTTCTGCTATTCTTTCCTATGATTTGATTATACACAGTAACTGCTAGACAGTTTCCCATCAGAAAGGACTGTGTGTCTAACAACAAGGTAAAGTGTTAAAAAATATTCACACATGGTGTAAACTTCAACTGATAATTTTTTTGTTTTTGCAATAATCTTTTTTAAGGCCCTATTTTCTGCATTGCCCATCTGCAGGTGTCCACAGACTCTGGAAAAGCGGTTTTACTTATACTTAAAACAATGATCCAAGCCAGTCTGGCCAAAAATGTTATACAGTGTGCACATCGCAGTTAAATAATCGAAAGATGATAGAAGAAGTTTCAGTGGCTACACTTCTTAGTTTTTTGTTTTTTTTTTCCAGCCAGACTAACGTTATTAATGTTGCAGCTACAACTCAACCAGGCAGAGACAACGGGAGAAAAAAATAAAGGCTCTGCAGACAGGACAGAGAGCACATTCTTACCTGAATGGGAGAAATTGTATTATTTTGTTGTTGCTGTTGTTGTTGTTGAATGAAATGAGAAATGACAGTGTTTTCTACAGTAAAACAAGTCAAGTCAAAACATTAATCTATTCACACATGTGAAAGAGTTGCTTTGAGAGGCCACAACAGAGTACAAGTCTGACCTGAAAAGGATTGTTGACAGCAAAGACTGACAGGCGTCTCACTGAGCAAATATGGGCAGAAAAATACTAATAAAAATACTAATAAAAAGACTTGGAAAAAGTCAATGTTGCTGTTGTAACAACTGGACTGGGGTGTGGAGCAACTGATTACTTTGGGCTGCACGAGGAATGGGCGGATGACGATTTTTACGTCACGCATACCAGAGCGGGCCCTGGCTTACGTGGAAAGTATGAATAGGCCTTTAGGTTGCTGATCTCGATCTCCATTTACTGTCACTAATACACTGGCTATTCATAAGAACCTTACACAACCCTCCAAAAAACCTGAACTGTCCCTTTAAAGCCAGGAATAAACCAAATGTCCAAACCCTTCCACAGGATTCCTGATCTGTTGTGACCAGATTTTGGTGACCACATGTTTTCTTTTTATTCTTTGATAAGAGAAGAGGAACCTGACATGAGCTGCAGAACAAAAGCACTTGCTTCTATCTGGCAATACAGTTTTTATCTGTTTGTCACATGCTGGAGCCAGCAAGTCTGACAACATGTTCATCATGCTTATATTTACATAATCATGTCCTGTCTATTGTCTTGTAATTCTCACTTGGACGATTAACCGAACCTCATGCCCAGTCGTGTTGCGTGCTTTATTCTAAGCAGCTTTATTCATATGTGACTCACAGCCTTTATTTATCCAGTATGTGACTCTGAGCTGTTTGCGTAAATGTGGAGGCGTATCTAATCAAATTGATTCTGAGTTTATATCTCAGATTTACCCACGTATCTCTACATGGGATTCTGAGAAAAGCTTTTAGAGAAGACTCCACTGCTTGCAATAAGTCATCGCTGGCTTGTCTTCTCATGAAGTCAGTCTTGAGCAGTTTGTGTCCTCAGAGCAGCCTGATAGGCTTCCCTGTGAGGAATGAAGAAAAGGATGGGTGAGGAGGATGGAGACAAAACAGACTTTTCTCTATACTTTTGGTATTACCGAGGAAAATGTGGGAAAATAGAAAATAACTATGTGGTTGTGTCCTGGATTTCGATGTCAGGATCCCCTCAACTCTGGGTACACCGCTTGTATTTATAGGTATCGCAGTTGTCCACTGGCAACATGGATGTGTAACTGAAGTAAATTGAACTGATGTGAACTTAACAAAAATGTAATGAAGCGAAATCGAATAGCATCAAATCAAATTGAGTAAATCTATATGAAGAGGTCTGAGCTGACCTGAGCTGAAACTGTGGCGAGGTCACTGACCGAAGGGTTACTGCAGTAGAGAGAGAGTGATTAAAGGGAGGAAGGGGGGCTAGTCTCTACACTTTAATCTACGAGTAGCAAACGGCCCCTGCACTTTAACTTGTGGCAGGCCATTTGAGCCAGATTGTAAGTGACAAACTAATGACTCCGGCCAACAGGAGTCTGACAGACCGGAACTCAATCCACAAACGACAGCGACAAAGTCTCTCACTCTTTACCCTGTTTGAGGGGTCCTTTGCAGTGCAGGAGGTGAAAATGCACACTCAGCTAGGCATAATTAATTCACCACTGTACATGTTTTGCCAGAAAACCACTCCTTTCTGCTTCCTTGTTCAACATTGCTTTACACGTTCTGACCATTATTTCCCCTGCTTTTTTTTTCTTGCCAACAAAGTCTCACTGGAGCACAAGTCCATTTGCTTACAAACCATGAGCAGCCAGGTTTTTTCTCCCACCTGTCATGCTGGCTGCTTGGCTTGACTTGTCGAGTAGCTAACATTGATAGCCTGCAGCCATTTCCTAGTTCTTTCTTTAGTCTCCTGGATAGTAAACTGCCTAATTTGGTCTTTGTGAAGAAAGAGATTGGGGTTTTATTGGCGGCCGGGCTCTGGGTACAGGTGTTCCTGTGGTCTCTGATGGCTTTCATCCTCCGCAGATTAAGTCCCAGAGGCCTGAGGGCCTGTGGGGGACTCTGGGCTTTTGCTGTTGGTCATGAGACAAGAAGCTCTACTTCCTGCCAGAGCTGGACTCTAATCTAACAGAGAGATTTTCTGTTCAGCACTTCTATAGGATTCATTAGAGAGCCCTTATTGGCTTGTTCGGGCAGCCACTTTTGGACAGCAGAGTGCTTGGCTCTGTGTGTATGTGTGTGGGTTCAGTGTGCACGTGTATCTCCGGTGTAAGAGTCTGACTGTCCCACCTGTTCCCACTCACTGAAGCGTTAGCGGATATGTGTGTGTGTGCACTAGAAGGGTCATAAACTCACAACTACCCTCAGATGAGTGATATAACGCTGCAGGATAGGACGCATCAGCCACACCTCCCACTGTGTGACAGCTCCACCTGCTGGCTCAGCTCCAGTCATTTCTCCTCACCTGACAAAAGGAAAAGGCGTACATCAAAGCTTGAGCCTATTAGCTTCCTACAGCCATCTGGTGCTATTTCTATATTGATGTATGCAACCGGATCTAAATGAGTCTGCAGAGAGACACATTCATTCGAGGCTCTATTTACTGAGGCGCTCTATGAGAGGAGATGGTATTGATATTTCATTATGAGTCTAATAAAGGGCAGCCAGTATTGAGTTTTCATTAATAGGCTCGGTTTGGTGCAGATTAACATGTCTGCGCACTTGATAATAACTTAGAGACGGGGTTTTAACTGGTTCGAGTGATCAAACAATCAACTGCACCGTCACAACTGAAAAAGGAGATGCGGAGATACACAGACAGGCAGAAAGACAGACAGAGAGACAGACAGATAGGGACCAGACAGGCGGAGAAGTCTGAGCGACGATGATGTGATGAGAAAGATAGCAAGAGATCAAAAGAAGCACGGAATGTGAGAACAGAACAAACCAGAGGGGGAAAAAAAGGGAAAAAGCCACGACTCAAAGAAAGAAGGAAAAAAAGGCAAAGCAGCAGCCACCTAAGAAGCAAGCAATAACTCCCCCATCAACAACTTCAAGACCTCTGCACTGGGTTTGTTCTCGTTGCTCCAGGCAGTCCCTGACAGCGGCACCACTAGCCGTCAAGATGTTACAAAGCGCGACCCAGGGGTGAATACGGCAAAACTAGCCCAGACCATCAACAGCAAGCATTGTGGATGCTGAACAAATCAGCGGGCTCTGTGAGCGGAATACTGGCCCGTCCTTTACGTTTAATCTCTTTCGCTCTTTCCTTCTGACACAATAGAGGTTTGAGCCAAATGGATTAATAAGAAGAGAGAGAGACCACATAGCAGATAGGCTTATAAACGGAGAGAGAGAGTCCTCTTCCCTGTGGTGAGTCAGGGGACAGACTGAACTTTCAGCACCATGGACAGCGTCACGACGCCGACACAAAGCCGGACTGTGGCTGCACCGTCTCTCTGCCGCTTAGTGTTGCAGCTCTGTTTGAACAAAGCCGAATGTTTGATGGTGTTTCTCGTCATGGTATCGGTAATATACTGCAGTCCACTCCTCCTCACTGTAACTGGACTAAATAAGGCCCGTCCACCACCTGGCATTATCTGCAGCACTGTGGCGCATCTTAAAGTGGCGGCACCTCCATTAAAATGAGTGATGAGCCAGGTCTGTTCCCACAGCGGAAAGCCAAGACTTTTAGGCAATAATGGATGGGCTTTTTACAAACACATTGCTCCCTCACTGCCACTTTGTGTGTGTCTGTCCGTGTGTGTGTGCATGTGTTATTGTGTGTGCCGTTTACTATCTGCTATTGAACAAATAAGCTGCTTTAACAGACTCCAGATGTCTCCTGTGAAATAAGGGAAGATGTTTGTGTACTGGAGTGGTGGTTGGGGGGATTTTCATTCATGTGTTCACTTTCATTCATTCATCATTAATTCATTTTTATGACTCGCTATATCATTTCTATATGTAAAATATATTTATTTACATATTATTTTGTTGATTAATTCCTTTGAACAGGTTATTTACAGCGTGTAATCTATCAGTTCCTGAGTATATTTTCTCGTTTTTGCCTTTTTTTCTAACAGAAAGTCTCCCAGTATACCATCATTGTCCAGGCCACTGACATGGAGGGCAACTTGAACTTCGGCTTGTCCAACACAGCCACAGCCCTCATCAGCATTACCGACATCAACGACAATCCCCCAGAACTGACAGTCAGAACGGTGAGTCCTGAACTTTCCCTTACATGTTTTTGTGTAACGATATGTATGAAAATCATGAAAAAGATGGAAAGAGGGGACGTCGATGTCTTTTTTTCTTTTGCTGAAGGGAGGACAGGTTGACTGTTTGGGAAATTAGGGATCCTTCAACTATTTTCTTCCTAATTTATAATTTTGTAGGTCGTTCCTTTTACATATATTAACAAGATAGCTTTTGAGCACTCTGAAGGTAGTAAAAGAGCACTTCTGAAATGTGCAAAGTATGACAGGCTTGTCTCTGTGTTGTGGCTTTAATTTTCTCATGAGAATCTTATCCTGGTTCACTCATTTAGTGGTTGTCATAAGATGTTATACATTACTTTTTTTTTTTTTTTGTCTATGTCAAGGGGCTAGTATATTTTAAAAAAGATTCAGCCACAGTTCCTGCCCAAATAAATCCTCATACACCGGGGCCCCTGGACTTTTTTACCCACACCAGCCCACCACAACCAGCCTGCCTCCACCGCACCCACCCCATCCACATTCATACAAACACACCAGCCCTTAATACCACCACTTATAAGTATAATTCAAGGATGCTCTAGGCTACTGTAACACTAACACATAGCTATTTTAAGAGCAAGTGAAAGGTTTGTCACCAGCAGGCAACCACTGTGAAGATACCGTAATAGATTTGCAGCTGTGTGTTATCATGAGCGAGCTAACCTGTTAGACGTCCCTCCTGTCCCTTTCTTACCGCTGGCGTTATGCTTGGAGCCTGATCCTGTCTAAAACCAGGCAGGCTAGTACCAGCGGCGTCCCTCTGACCCTGGGCCTTGCCCTCAGCCTGGTGGACAGACACTTTGATTATGTGTGGTGTAGCTTCCCTTGGCATCAGTGATAAGAACAAAGAGTGTCCTAACAGATGCAATCTGTTGATCTAGAGTCATCTGGAGGCACAGTGTAACTAAAATTAAAAAATATAAACACAAATTGTAGCCTAAGTATTTGACATAAAAACGCTGTAAATGTGTCCTTAAATTTTTCAAGTGTAATTTTTCCACTTCTGCACACACACAAAGTGTGTTAATTTTCTTAAGTAACTTAAACATCCAAAATATATGTAGAGACCGGAAATATTTGAGTGTCTCAAACTCACACTCATAACTCTCCTTTGAGGTATATCACAGAATAACTTAAACGGTGTTTTGCAGAGTTAGCAACTTATTCACAGTCCACACTTGTTGACATCTTTCACAGTCCGCACTGAGATCAAACGCACCTTGCTCCGCTTTACCAAGGGTGCAAAACATCCTCTGACTTGGTTCGCCACATTGTTTCTCAGGATCACTATTTAATGTACAGTTCTTTGCCGAGTCCAATCCCACACTGATGCACATGCTAACCCCTGCAGAGACGACATATACATTCCGAACAGGTGAGACCCCCAAACTGACGTGTGGACATCATCTCCCACTAGTTTCTCTCGTTTAAGTTTCACTTTCATTATCTATACAAGTTTTGGGGTGCGCTCTGGTAACCCTGTAACATGAACAACAACAGAAACAATAAAAGACGGACAGTTCAGTGGCCACTTACACGTGGGCTTGTGATTAATCCAATGAGCTGATGACATTGCTCATGTGGCCCACAGAGGGACTCCCCACCGGGATTTTTCCTGGCGCTCCCGATGGCCAGTCCACCCCTGCTCACACAGTCTCTTGATTACATGTCTATGTGCCTGAACAGGGAGGTCAGAGGTCAGATTCCACCAAACACTCTCACCTCAGTGAGCCTGTATGTTATTTTAACAGCTGCTTACTTCGTTGTTCTGCTGCCCCACTATTTCATAGAGCCATTATGCTACATTATAGTTCATGAAGGTATATCAATCTTAGGCAGAAATGATTATGCAGGCCTCCAAGGAAAGACTGCTCCCAGAATTTATTATAAATATTATAATATTATATCTAGTCCCTGCCAAAAAAAAATCGTGCAGTAATAGCTCAGGTGAAATATGTTTTCTGAGAACATTGAGATGAAGGGAGTTTATATACGACAGCTGACAAAAATGTGGGATAAGGACAAATACAATCAACACAGTGACAGATGAAGACACACTGCGCATGGAGAGACACTGTGAGCAAAAATTAGCTCAGAATCAGTTTTGGTGATGGGAGGTTCTCTCCTCCCTCCGTACATATCTGTGTGTTCATTGCCAGTGGAGCCTCTGGTGGCTGGTGCCTGTCTGCAGGTGTCTGGCTCTGGTCCCCGACACCTCCATATTGACCTGACAGGAAGTCTGACCACAGCTGGCCCTCTTAACTACGCAGCGGGTCGGGTTAGGTTGTTCTGAGAGTTTTTTAAAGGTCTGTGATGAGGAAACAGCAGCTGAAAACAGCCCTTTTCACGCAAGAATGGCAATGTATGCATGTCTTTAGGTTTCTGCATCTTTCCCCATATGCAGCTTGTATTCCCTATTCCCAACCTCGTGATAGAATGGAACCAAATGCTGACCGCAGCTCGACAGACCTACAGGATTGTAGCTGCTATTTATGTAAGCGCTTGGATTTCTGAGATTCCAAAGAGAGACAGATGCTGTCTGCAGCCAGGCTCAGAGGCAGAGCAAGCAGTGTGTCCGCGTCACACACTGTGATCCCCGTCTCCTCGGCGGGGCCGTCGGCAGCATGCGTGCCAGTACAGTTCCAGCCGCATGCTTTGATAAGAGCTCCCCAGCTGTCAGGGGTAGAACTCCACGAACAAGGCTGCCGCTACATTCAGAACTGCTCTGTCCCCCGTCTGTGGCGCTGGCTCTGTCAGCACTCGTCAGTGGGGAGGAGCTCTGGACCAGAATCCTCCTGCTAGCCAGCAAAATGGACATGTTGCGCTTCAACAGACACACAACAACAAGTGCACGTGTTTCTGATATATACAACACACACTGATGCTCATAAAGTGCTGCTCAAAAGTTTGAAAACCCTCTAGAATTTTCCCTGTTTCTGCATAAATAATAAATCTCAAATGTGATTTGAACTTGCTAAAAACACACGAAAGGGAACCAGTGAAACAAATAACGAAAAAAAATATTCAGTTTTTATGAGGGCCGATTGAGGCAGAAGGAGAGTCATACAGCTCTCATTCCATGCATGTGCAGTTTAACTCCGAGTGATTTTGCAGAATGTAAAACTTTTGTAGCATTTCTGTTTCGGGTAATTGAAAATTGCAGCGTCGGCCTTCGTGCATTCATCCCCCTCTGCCATGTTGGAATTCAGCATTCCACGTCTTCTTCCACCTCCTCTGGGGCACCCTCACCTAGCGTTGCTGTGGCGTCCTCGTGGAAATACCACAATAGTTATTAACGTTGATCTTTCTGCGTCAGCACTCAAAGAATTGAACTGCACATGCATGTAACAAGAGCTGTGTAACTTCTCTCCTCTGCTTTGGGCCACAGACTTAGTAATCATCCCTCTTACCTGAGTTTGTTGGAAAAGTATGTAAACCTTTGCTGTTGATGTGATCCTCTTGAGCGGCAATAACTTTAACCAAACATTTTCTGCAACTGTTAATCAGTCCCTCATATCAGCTCAGAGGAATTTTAGCCCTTTCCACCTTACAAAACTAGTGCAAACTCAGGCATGTCAGTTTGCTTCTTTGAATTAACTTCCTTGAACCGCTCTTTCCAAGTATTTTCACCACTTTTCTGTTGGATTGAGTGGTCTAAAACCTTTTTTTTTGCCTTAACAATTTTTTTTTTTGGTAAACTGACTCAAGTTTACTGTTGGGCTTCAGTTGCCTGGAGTTTGGAATGATTTTTGATGGATGACCACTTCAGGGTAGAGTAACAATGATTTTGAATTTCCTCCATCTGCCTGCCGTTGGGGCGGTGAAGGCAAAAGTATTTAGGAATTGTTTTGTAACCTTGTCCTGACTTTTTGGTTGAGTTCTGCTGAAATCACCTTTAACAGAGGCATTGTACATTTTTACAAACTGTGGAGTCATTAAAATAACAAAAAAATGAGTTCATATTCTTTCATTGGGGTAGAGACAACTGAACTCATACCTGATTGTCATCCCATTGTTGAAGCACCTGACTCTATTGTCCCTTTAAATGAACTGATAATCCTGGAGCTTCTCATGATTTTTCCACGACAGACATTAAAGCGACATCCACATTACTCTGTTTTAAATTTAAGACAGTGCCTTAAAACAAAAAAGATCCCCATCCCTATGAGTTTAAGCACGTTTGAAGCTCTAATCTCCATCCAAACAACACGCCTTAAAGCGCACATCACATGACCTTTCAGTGTCCACGAACTAGTACTTGTTATCACACAGCACCTGTACATCCAAAGAATGTTTCCCCTTTCTGTCATCTTGTCTGTGAAATCAGCAAGAGGTTGTTATACTTCAGTGGAGTTAAATCAATGGTTGCCATGCAGGCATTGTGATATACCATGTGTTTCGTAGAGTTTGACGAAAAGCTCCTTCACTTCAGGCTCCATGTGCGGTGTTTTGATGTAATCTGGCCCCAGGAAGATGGTGATAGCCCTGCAAACTTGTCAGATAATGGCAGAAACTTCTCAGGCTGGTTCAGACGTATTGGCGGTTTTCTGGAGCCTTCGCTCGTCACTTAAGTAACATTAATAAAAGGTGCAGGTCACCTTTGTGAAAACATCCATGGATGGCCTCTTTTTTGTTGATCCCTCCACATGTGGAAGCATTTTTTCACTGAGGTTGATCAGGGCAGATCTGGATGTGTGAAAGTTTTCTTGCAATTCCTCTGGAACCACAAGACGATAAAGTTATTCAAGCAGGCGCTTGTTCTTCTCGCTCTCACCCAAAACTGACGCTAAGTGTAGGGCTGTTGGTGCCGCTGAACATGGGAAC
>JAPZDX010000012.1:24577420-24587933 GCA_029783625.1 Naso annulatus | reverse complement strand
GCTCGACTTGAAGAATCTCAGTCGACTGCAGGGTTCTCAACTGATGATTCGAATCATCTACTTTCAGGGGGCAGCCCTAGTAAATATCTCATTACGTATGGTGATCTTTATTGCTGCGTTATTTGATTTTTTGGCCACTTGGGTTGAGCAAACAAGCTGTGACATGGCAACTGTGTTAGCTAAAGCAGCTTATCTGCATATCAGGCAGAAATGGAACGACAGTAGCAGTAATTTGGAGTCCAGTTTGTGTCCATCTGATATATTTAAGTCTCATAGTTGGTACATTTACATGCACTGTTAAGTCGAGCTACGGTTATAGCTCGAATAGGCTATTTAATTGGACTACTGTCCTTGTCCCAGTATACCAGCGCTGAGGGAGAATCAATGTATTGTCGGACTCCGCTATGGTAGGGGGCGATTAGTCCTGTTCAGCTAGTTGCTACTGGACCTTCTTCTGGTTAGCCAAGCAAACTACAAGCAAGTTAGAAATCCATGTGAAATGGTCAACTGGACAACTTTACAGCTCTGTGCAGTCTGGGTCCGGTTGAGGCGTTTACATGCAGGAATAATTTAACTGTCAATCACAATATCTAAGTGTGCTAGCTCAACTTTGAGAAATTTGATTTAATATGATTTCAGTCAGACTAACATGTTTACATCCTTTTTAAAAGTCCATTTTTAATTAGACTAACACAATAAATTGATTTTCTCTGATTTCATGTAAACATACTGAGTGACTCTGGTTTTGGCTCTCCTTTGCAGCTGAATCACAGCCACCATGGCATCATTTCCAGGCCCTTCAACTCCACCAGTTCTAGCCATTATTTCATTTTTTGCTTTGTTTGGCAGTGCAAGCAGTTAAACATTTGGGTAGAACTAGAGATTTTGACTGCTCTTTCTCTGCCCTTCTTGCATGATTAGCGTACTATAGCTTTGGCACTATGTTGCCTATCCTTGAGAAAGACTTTGTGCATGCAAAGTCAGCACACCTGTAGACAGAGTGCATGTGGATAAGAATGAACTGATGTATACAAGCGGTTAGGCCATTCAATTCTATATGCAGGACCATGCAGCACCAGAGCAATAAACACTCCTGCTAATGGGTAACATACTGTGAGGTGGGCCTTTTTTTGATTTAGCTCATCTGTTTTGAAACAGGAAGTAATATGGCATCCGCCTGGTAACAAACAATCTTACATTGCGGCTAGACAGAACACCAAGAAATGCTCCTGAAAACATTTTTGATCAAAGAATCAGCAATACAGGAACCCAAGCTTTGTGAATATTTGATCTGCACTGCCATGTTTTACAGGTTTATTTGAGTTTGGTGAGCTTTTATCTCTCATTCTGAGCGAGAGAAAGTAGAGAGGGAGTCTCTCTCTCTCTCTCTCCCTCTTTGTGTCCGTGGAAGTGGGGATGCAGAATGTGAAAGTACAATCTGTAGTTTAAACAGCCCTGCAGCCAGCAACAGAATTTTTGCCGGCAAACGAGCGGGGAGCCCTGGGTGCAGAAGTTTACCGCTGATCATTTGCATATACAACCCACATTAAAACCCACATTTCCCTTTAAGTTACATGCATTAAAATGCACTGTAGAGCTAAAGGGAACTTGACTCTGGTGATAATTATCTGTGGGTTCATTACTGAGGGCAACCCCTATTACTCACATAATCATTTGCAATCATTGTTCATTCAAAAATATTATTATAAATACATTTAGTTATAACCAACGCAGCAATACATTTTCTTTCCATTTACCAATTCTAACTTCCTCTGCTACATATGCATACAACATGCAAGTAAGCTAATTACAAGGAGTGACATAAGCAATAAAGACAAACGCCACAAACGCAGAAACAAATTAAAAACAAGGTCATTTAATAAGGAAATGAGATGAAGTGTCACTTGTTAAAAAATGAATGTAGGATAGATTAAATAACACCATTTATTGTGACAAAATATTTCTTGTTCCACGCTAAAATGTTGCCATAGGTTCTTTCCTTTTTCATTACATGCATTACATGCAGTATCTGTTATTTTGTTTATTTATGTAATTGTGTTTGTTTCTTAATTTATTTGTTTGTTTTGGTTTCTGTAAGGTAAAAGCTCAGCCATGGCTACAATCACTCTACATGTCAAACTGCCATTTGTTGTTCTTTCGATGAAAATGCAGGTTCTTAGATACATTTCGGCATCAGATAAAGTTGTACAGTTTTCAGAAGTGGGACTTGAGTTCAATATCAGATAAATCTATGAATTTCTAACATTTTGTCTTCCGCTGAATCTGAGTGCCAGCGGTGTTTAATCTGTGGTGAGCGTTCTCCGCAGTTTGTCCCTATTCTGCGACAGTCTCAATTGACTCGCACGCCCGACTCCGGTTGCCTCCCTGTTGCCAGGCGACTGGTGTGAAGAGGTCATCCTGTAATGAGTTGGACACTGTCTGTGTGCCCTCCTTAGATCCCCATCCCCTTCTTCTCTTCTTCCCATTGATCTCCCCCTCCATTCTTCCTAACTGGGATGACACATGGCGGGCATCGTGCCATCCAGGCATCGACCCTTTGTGATAGAAACTCCCACGCGCCCACTGAGGTCCAGCAGCACCGTTCTACTCCATAGGCAGGCCCAGTGAGGGAGATTGATTTTTGGCTGGTTTCTTAATGTCAGTGAGACGGCCTGTTCTTACTGACGACCCAGTGGAAATGTTACTAAATTGATAGTGAGGAGGCAGTGGGAGATATACTCGTATATAAACTGAACAGAGGATTGAGGAATATCCACATCTCAGGTTTCTTCTAACAAAAAGACATGTCATGCAAACTAAGTGGACTGAGCTCTTGTGCCCTTTGAGAGAAGGAACTCCTCTTTCACTCTCTTTTCTCTCATCCCTCCTGCCGTCCCCCCCCCCCTCGCTCCCGCTGACCCTGTCACTTTCTTCTCTGTCAGTCTCTGGGTCTCTTATTGATGGGACCTCAGAGCTGCTGTCTTCTCCAAAGCAGCTTGCCAGCAGACACTCGGCTCATGCTTAGACAGCCTCATCTCTGCTGCTGCTGCTGTATTCCCAGTAGGTGACCTCGGTTAAACCCTCACTAAAGCACACACAAAAGACACAGAAATGCACAACCGTAGGCTCACAAATGCACGCAAACACGCAACCAAACACCCGCCAAGGATCAGTGAAAGGCCTGTGCGTGAGCAGTGAAAGGGAAAGGAGCCAGCTTTGGGTTTCTTTCTTATGTTTCTGGATTTCTTGCCTTTTTTTCCTCTCTCTCTCTGTGGTGGAGAAAAGAGCGATGTGAGCCTAGCCTTTGTGCCAGCTGTCTTCACTGCTAGATGGGATCTGAGTGGCGGCGAGAGCTAATTTGTGCATATTTCTGTTCTTGTTAGTATTAGAGTGTTATCCCTGTAGAGCGAGGACATGTTTGTGATGTCAGACCGTGTTGGTTGCTCCTCTAGTTCTGCTTTACATCTTAGTTTGGAGCTTGGCTTTAGGATGAAAGTTAAACTGCAGCCATTTAGTGTTAAAAAAAAAAAAGAAAGTTGAACTCTAAGCAGCACATGCTGAGATATTCTGACATTTAGAGTATTTTTTTTTTATTTTGTCTTATGTACATACATACCTATTCAAATATATACATATATTTATATATATTTATACATACACACCTTATCACTGATATTCCCACACAAATCCTTTACACTCACAGTCACTCATTCTGCTATATACTTTGCCTTGTAATTATTATTTTATCATCATTCTTGTAATTCTTTTTTAATACTTTCTACTTATGTACTGTTTCCATTGTGGAGTGTCTCAGCCTAATTTCACATAAGTGTACTTGTACCACCAGAGTGACAGTAAACATCTTGAATCTTGAATGTCTGTGCAGCCCACATAGAAGAAGCAGCACTGCAATTCCCATAATGCAACTCAGTAGCATCATTAATAAATCCTTCCTGCCCCCTTTATTTCCCCTTCTTTCAGACCCCACATCTTCAGATGATAATGATATAATGTTATCATATGAGACAGAGAGACAAAGACAAAGAGATGAAAAACAATAATGCAGCCTATGTTTTTTGAGCTGTTAAAAAGGGCGCAGAGTCTCCAGGACCCCAAACACAACATGGGGATAAAGACTTAATGCAGCTGTCACAAGTATAGCCAGGCACTTTGCTCTGCCAGCCTCAGATGAAGACAGCAGGAGGTGACATCTTGTTGGCACAGGAAGGAGACAACAGAGCCACACACGACACGCAAACACCAGAATCTAACCTGCAGAACAACATCAAATCCTGCCTAACACTGCATGGCAAGCTCTTTCACCAGAAATTATATCTGTTCTCGAATGTTTATTTTATGTTCTCTAAAAAAAAACAAATTAAAAATGTGACTGGTGGATTGCTGACAACGTGCCCCTCAAGAGTATGTGTGTCTTTGGCTGAAGGTGGAATTAGTTTTCCTTCGTGCCCTCAATGCCTTACTCTGATTAAACCACATTTCCCACACATCACATTTTCCAGCAGCCATACTTACATTTAGAAACTGGCCTCTGATCTCGCTCACTTCTCCCTCTTTGTGTGCGAGTGTTTCCGACCCTCAGCTCCCGTGGTGACACGCTGACCGTACATGTGCCGTTACTCATTAGACCTGAGAGGGAAGCACTTCCTCCACTCTGTCAGTTGTTGAGACTCGACATAGTTGTTAAATGAATTTATATACTTTAATTGCAGCTGTCACTTTCCACTCCGCTGATGTCACGACCGGTGACGGTGATGAGAGCTGCTATGGCGGCTGTGTGGGTACAAAGAGCAGTGGAGTTGTTAAGAGTGCCGCTTGGCTGATCTGCATATGGCTTCGGTTTTTCATCGGTCTTCATGCTAATGAGCCGCTGCTATGATAAGCTCGGTGAACATATGTTCCGCTCTCCATGTCACTGTAATATTTCAAAGGTGCTTGGCTGGTGTTGCTTATTATGGTAATGAACATTCAACTTGATAATAGGTACTTTGCATCTACAAATAAAAGATTCAGAGCTGCAGAAATTCAATAGCGGTAGGTTTGTAATGTGTGAAATGCGTTTCTGTATGTTTCAGTTTGGATTTAATGAAGTATGTGGCTGTCTCTGCCTGTGTTCATGTGCGTGTGTGTACAGGTACTCGAAGCTGTCAGATCCAGCTAACTGGCTGAAGATCAACAGGACCAATGGTCAGATCACCACCATGGCACTGCTGGACCGAGAGTCCATGTACGTCAAAAACAATGTGTACGAGGCCACATTCCTAGCATTCGACAATGGTAAGTCTGGTAAGTCGAGATGACCGTGTGTGTTGTGATTACCCGATAAATAGTTATTTTATATATATATATATATAGTATTTTATATATATATGTATACACAAATGTAGCCACAGCAGCATTGGTTTGGTCTAGACCTGAAAAGTCTCTACAGTTATTGAATAGATTGTTAGGAAATTCAGGAAGGACATTTAGGACCCTATGCAGCATGAATCTAAATAGTTATGGTGATACTCTGATTTTCCTTTAGCTCCACCACAATGGATGGAATGTTGTGAAAATTTGGTTTCGCTCAGGATGAAATGTTCTAACTTTTTTTGATCCCTTAAAGGAGAAGTTTGTTTTTTGCACAGTAAGCCTTATAATAAAGATAATTCCAATCATATACAACGATCTACGGCATTATGATGACAGATGGTGCAGTCACAATAACTGGAACTCATTGCTGATGTCACCACTAGCTGAAAACAGCAGAGGTTTAGGGGCATTTCAAGTGCTTGAAAAATCCATTGAAAAAGATCGTTTTAAAAGACAAGACAATAACTGAATGTTTAGTGGTGTCCTCTCATGTACTGACATTAAAACATGAAGTTGAACAACAGCTTTTAACCTGGAAACGGCTATTTCAATTGCTTCAGGAAACAAACAAACAGCCGTTTCTGGCTTATTAGCCGCTGTTTGACTTTGTGTTTTAGTGTCGGTACATGAGAGGACACCACTAAACATTTGACGATTTTCTCATCATTCAACACAACCTTGTTCGATGGATTGTCAAAGTACTTGAAATGCCCCTAAACTTCAGTTGTTTTACACTAGCAGTGACATCAGCCATAAGCTCCAGCTCTGGTGACTACGCTGTTCATCATAATAATGCTGTAGAACATAGTGTATGATCGTAAACTTATTCTAAGGCTAAATGTGCAAAAAAACGAACTTCTCCTTTAACTTTTCATCAAGCATCATCATCAGACCACAATTGCACTTAATCCAATACTTTAGTTCATGACAAAATACCTGTAAAGTTTACAAATCGCATTTTCATCAGTGTCAGTGTCACTTTTTGTTCAGTGCTACTTAGACAATATATGCATGTTGACGCAGTAAACAGAGATAGCTTCACACATCATTTGGATGTCAGCATTTTGCTTAAAGCAAAACTGTGTCTGCAGTACGTGCACCTGACATCTCTGCAAGCACTGAATGTTTTATTTGTTTGTTTGTTTTTGTCATTGTGAACACATTGCATCTACAATATTATAATATTGTTAACAATACATCAGTCATCGTGTAACTCATAAGAAAACTGTCACTATTTGTCATCATCGTTCATCATCAGAATCAAAGTTCTAAAACACAGGCGGGGAATGATTGTATCGGTTGAAGGGCAATGACAAAATAATGTAACTTATTTTCCAGTTTATATTTTTCATTGTTCAGGCACTGATCATCAAATATAATTTATTATATATTCTCTCTGTACCTTCAGGGAATGTGTCACTTTTTTTCTTGTCATAACAGTGCAGGGTTACTGCTGAGGACTGAAGACGTAGCAGTAGCTAATTAATGGTTAATGGACTGCATTTTTATATCAGTTTTATAGTCATTTAACCCCTCAAGGCACTTTCACAATACAGCTCGGCATTTTCTCATTTACGCAGACATTTGTACCCTAATGGAAGAGGCTTTGATGGCACAAAGAGCCATCCTGCTCATCATATTCATGCAGTACAGTATCTTGTCCAAGGACACTTCACTATGCAGGCTGAACTGCAACAGGTTGAACCATCGTGCTTTCAATAAGTGGACCACTCTTGTGTACACTAGTTATGCACTCAATTAAGCAACACATTTAGACTGTGTGATGTGTATTAGTTTTGTCATTTTCCCTTTATTTGACAAAGGCCAAAGCATATTTACACAGATCTAACAAGTGACACTGTGAGCTTTGCAAAACTCATTATGACAAAACTGAGGACATAGCATTTCACTGAGTATTGTAATTGTTGCAAGGTCTAAACCTTCAAACACACTGGCTGTGTGGGCACTGCGTGCATGTGCCTCATTGAACGGTTGAATCCCCACGGTGACTGTTTGAGCTTGTGCTGCTGGTTTTGCTGCTTTTGCCATCTTTCTATATTGAATTAGCTTTTAATACCGGCAGTTTGTTATGTGTTAATGTGATTTTTACCCTCATTCAAACTAAGACAGGGAGCACACTGGAACACATACTCCCCCCACGCGTGATGTTTCTGTTTTTTTCACCTATGTGACATTATGCACAGACACAGGCATTTTGTAACTGCAGTGAAAGGTGTAATGTGGCTGATACGATGTCCATATGACAACCAACAGATCATTTTCGCTGTCCGTTTTTGCCAGGTGTCACGCATTCAAAACAGGCCAGAGCCTGATTATGTAAATGAGGCTTGCCTCAGTCTCTGTGGCTGCTCCAATCTGTTAATATGGAAGTGAAAACACAGCAGGTCCCGTATTCCACACAGCCAGTGTGCTGTGTGGAATACGGGACAAACAGTTGTGGATTTTTTGCAGGGAATTCCATGAATGAAAGTACTGTATCTGTTAGGTACAGCAAGCGAACGCTACTTTCCCGAAAGATAACGTTCAACGTGGGTGAACTGTGAATGAGTTGGGAGTGCTGTTCGTATATGATATACTGTGTGTGAATATGCACTGACCTTTATTTCGTGGAAAAATAGAAGACGACTACGTTGGAAGTTTTGAGAATCAGCCACAGGTGCTTCAACAATGTACCAAGCTGACGTACTAAAGCAGTACAAACAGAGGTGCTTGCTCTCTGTGTAAGTAAGAGGGACCCAGGTGTTTTTTTACTCCAGTGAGAAATGAGGGATTGGTTGGCCTGAAGCAAACCAACTTAAGCTCAAAGTGTTGACTGCCTATTGATCTGGAGCCTAGTGTCAACAAGGGGATATCTCCCACTTTGAATGAAATTCTCTTTACTTATTCTATTCAAGCGAAGCGTAAAGCAACAAAGCACCCAGCCAATCATAACCGACAAGACGGTCGATGGGCCTTGGGGCCTGGAGCAACAGACCTTTACATAGTTGATGCACCCAGTTACTGTCTGATAGGGAAAAAAAGTTGAAATACAACACTGATGAGCTGCTGGGGTAAACTCCATCTATATGGCACCGCATCAAGAATTTTGTTCTGATGCTGACAGACGGTATGCAGGGGGTTGTCAGCTGAATGTCAGGGCTACAATATATCACTGCAGTTTGTTCAACAGAGCAGTGTACGTACTTTCTTCATCCGTAGTTTGCCTACAATGTTAACATCAAAAGTGGTTTCACATGTAAGTGATTGTCAGCAGCGAAAAAAATATCAAAGTAAAAGTAGGAAAACTACCATAACCACTACAATTTTGACATTTATTATAAATATATTGTTGTCATTATCAAAAAAACTCATCTAAGTTTTAAATTTTATGATGTTAATTTAAACCTTATAACTGATGTTCTAATGCTTAAATGAGTTAAGGTAGAGCTACTTCCTAAGAAGTTTCCATGGAGACTACTTTAATGTAACAAATCGCTGTACATTAGAAGCAGATCTGTTTTATGTGTAACATAAACTTCACAGTAACTAGGAGTAATAGGGGTTAAAGGTTCCCTCTGAAATGTAGTTGATTACAGATATAAGAGGTAATTGAGGTACTTAGCTGACACTGTGTTATAGTTGTGATTTTTGACAGGAGCGGAACACAAGGTCTTTAGGCTTTGTTCCCTCCTAGCTTTTTTTTTTTTTTTTTTTTTTTGATGAGCTAAATAAAATTAAATAAATCAATTATTTGTACAGTATAACAAAATTGGAATACTCAAGTAAAGCACAAGATTTATAGATGCACTAATGGTTCAATTTCCATTTGGTGATTGTTATAATTATCTGAACAAGTCCAATTATTATATTTAAATAATTTACCAGATTTTGCCATAACAGCAGAGACAAAAGAAAAAAATCAAAGCCAAACTGTGCACTGATTCTTTAAAACACATTAGAGTCTTTTGATTTTTGTTTTTCAGCCATTTGAACCAAATCTGAATAAGAACAAACACTTCAAAATGATGGAAAGGAAATCATTTGGGAGTCTTTCTTTTCCTGATTTGTTTTGCATAATTCACTGCCCACATGTCCACCATTGCTTGAAAGACTTAAAGCCTCTAGAAACTTCACATTTTAAAGATCTCCTCCGCTAAGAAATGTGCTTTTGTGTTTATATGTCAGACCTTGACTATATTTTCTGGTATCTGTGCTAAATATGCCACTAGAGAGGTGTTTTCAATTCCTCTACTGAGCACCTTGCTAAAATCTGATGAGATTCACGTGTACACCGGACAGGCCAGATTTGGTACGTCAAAGATTCTCAAGTCAATCGTAGGCAAAGAAACGTGAAACCTCCGGCGCAGAGCAGATGTGTCAGAACAGAGAGGTACAGTTTGCATTAGCACAGCTACTACTACTGCCAGTTACAAGTTAACAAACCAGTAAACAAAAATAAAAAAGGTTAACAACACAACATTCTAATACATCTGCTAGCCTCACCTGAGTCTTGGTCTGAGAGCAAGCAGTGGTGGGCGGAGCATCAGGCACCGATAGATAGATCCCTAATTCCAAAACGTAGATGTGCTTCCTGCCTGTTTTCAGAGTTTTTAAAAACATTTCATGAAGTAAAACTATGTTAAACAAAATTCAAATTAAAGCAGTGTATTTTTCACTTGCTTTAAAACATGTCTGGAGAGAATTTATTTCCAACATTAATCAATAAGTAAGTAAACAGGGAACACTCAAAGTTAAATTTTGGAGGAAAACATCATTATGTATTACTTATTACAAGGGTTTAGTACTCAAAACCTCAGCTAATCTGCCTCACTGGGACTGTTTGGCAGTGGTTTGAACAGGTTTGACATAACATATCCTTCATTCTGCCGACTGGGGTACTCTCAGACCCTGAGCTGGGGTTGGTAATTCTGTTTAGAAACATTTATTGTCATATTTGTAGAAAACCTGTCTGAAAACTTTGTGATTGACAGATATACAAACAAGCGTTATTTGGATAAACAAACTACAAACATTCTGACCTAAAAATATATATTATTTTTACTGAAGTGATAAATTAGCAGTTCTACGACAATAGGCCTCTTCCCTGCTTTGCTCCATGGCTGTTGTGAAGATAAGAGAC
>JAPZDX010000012.1:24507362-24519051 GCA_029783625.1 Naso annulatus | reverse complement strand
CCTGAAACTGCTTGAGAAAATACTTTTTAAATCCCAAATTACAAAAAATATGTGCTGTTTTTTTCTTTTTTTAAAATAATTTTTTGTTGAAATTTTATCACTTTCTACAATTTTCCCATCTTTTGCTACGTTTTCTACAGGTGTAAAACAAAACTTGGTCCCTTTTACCCATCTTTGTTCAATTTAAAACATTAATGTTTTGAGTAAAATGCAATTTTAACAGTAATACTGAATGTCACATTTATCATGCTGTACATCAGCATTAAGGATTATATTTCTGATTACTGCACATGTGTGTAAAAGCATGAAGTGGGTGATCTGCATGAATCATTGTGATGTCGTCAATGAACGGCAGCCTTACTGTCTGTCCGCTGATGGTTGGCAGGTGGTTGTTGCCGTCAAGGACATGAATGACGACAGTAGTTGAACTGGACAGACTGACCACTTCACCGTGGTCTTTAGCCTCCACCAACACTGTAAACTTTTCAGCCACCTTGATAAAAGCAGATTAAAAAAACTTACATTTTTAAGGAGCTTAATCAATTCTAATACTAAATTGTCTTCACCTTTTTTTTTTTTTGAAATTTGTTTACTGAGTGTGATTTTGTCACTGAGAAACATATTCTGTATGTACTTGATTACTTGATGACATAGAAGACGAAGAAGAAAAAGAAGAGAAAAATATAAGTTTTAAATTTTATGAACTTCAGACTGTCTAATGAAAAAAGACTCTACTTGACTTCAACTTGGTCTTAATGACTTGTGACCTGACTTAGAATTAAGACAAATAACACAAAAGACTCGACTTTTTTAATAAAATATTTTACATTAAGAGGTCACGCTTTATTTTTTAAACATAGGTGATTTCTAATAAAATGTATGCAACTTTGTCAACCTACTAGTATGCAGCAGGCCAACAAAGACCATTGAACGGGCAGTTGTCATGGAGGGGACTAATCGAAGAATTATAAAATATGGATTTGATTATAAATTATTGATTCTGTTGTAGATGAAGGTAGTGAAAATGGGAAAAAAAATCAGTAAAACAACCACCACAATATCCATCTTGATCTATCAACAAAACCTAAAAAGAAATATGTGAAAGTGTCTTTTCAGCTAACTTTTCAAGGTGTCAAAGCTAACCATCGCTAAGGTTAAGGTATGTTAAATTTGGAATTCTAACTGATTATGCGTTTTATTTTTTATTTTTATTGATTGATTGATTGATGATTGAATGATTTATTTATTATATATGTGGGGCTGGTCTGGGGGCAAATAACCATTTATATGTGGGCACGACACTGGCTAACACAGCTGCATTGATCGTGACTAAACGGTTACAGGTGTAGCGTTGGCCTTCTGATGACATGCCACTGTACTGATATCAAAGTGCCCTTTTTAGAAAAAATCCTTATATAAATGAATAAAATAAAAAGTAAAGTGCCTCTTTAGTGCATCTTTTGATTAAGTTGTGTGCCCGCTCAGTAACCATCACCAGCAGCTGTGTTGTTACAGCTGTGCAAAAAAAACCCTGTTTACTCAAAATCCGAGTATGCTTGTAGAGACTCATTGTCACTTCCACAAAATGTTAAATATCAGGAAAATTCAATAAGCCATTTTTCTTAATGTTGAAAATAAAACTTTTGATTTTCAATGTATTTTGACCGATTTAAATGTGAAAACTGTGAGCGATCATCAGAATTTCAAATGACTCAACATAGCACTTGACTTGAGGCTTTAAGGTTAAGACTTGAAACTTGCTTGTGACTTGCACACGTGTGACACTCCCGCCTCAGTTAATTAGACAGTGTTTCAAGCAAGCATGCGTTACATCGATGACTCGCAAAAAACCACATGCCATATGTTAAATTCTCTTGCCTCGTGATCGAAACATCCCTTGAATGAGATTTTTCCAGACTCATCAATGAAGAATTCGGTGTCTGAAGGATTTGGAGACACAGATTTGATTTCATAGTGGAAAGTTGAGTTTGGAGTCCCTCTTTGGTCTCTGTCAAAGGCCCAGACTGTCAAGACATCAGAGCCTGAAGGGAAATGACAAGTAAATGAAGGAGTATTCTTAAAAGACATGTATAGGAAACAAAAAAGAAAAAAAGGGATATGTGTTTTTGTTCTTGTTTTTGTTTTTTTTTACCTTGTGCAGCTCCCTCAGCAATTTCAATCTCATAAAGATCCTTCTGAAAGCGCGGTGGGTTGTCGTTGATGTCCATAATGGATATCTCAATTCCTAATTTAGTGTCAATTAATGAATCTGTCTTTCTCGCTTCAAATTTCAGCTACAGATTAAAGGATATCACACACAGTTAGTCACAAAAATATATTAAAAAAAAAAAAAAAAGTTACGTAATTGCTGCCCTGCAGCTGTGTGCGTCTGTTAACCAGTCAAGGTGCAGTGTACATTCAGATCTGTCCAGACTTACATAATATATGTTGAGACATGTTTGATTCCAGCGAGTAATTTCCACTGAGAAACACACAGTTTCTTGAGGGAATGTTTGTACAGAGGAGTGATCAAGATCTTTATCATATGATGATATAATAAGACAATTAGCTGAAGAATAATATCAGCAAACAAATGATCAGCGTAATTTCAAAGAGACCACCAAGATTAATGTCTCCATTCATTCATTCATACGATCTTTAATGCCGTTCCTGAGCTATGGTATTGAGTAATGGCTAGAAAATTGTTTCTGCACGACATTATGGTGTCACTGTGAAGTTGACCTTGACCTAATCTGTTCTATTCCCTTGTGTTAAATTTTTATTGTTAATTTAATTCTAGTGCTTTTCCTACAGTAAAGTACAGAATGCACAGACCTAACAATATAAAGTCTCCACAACTGTCACCAGTACACAGGCATAAAAATATGAAGTGTGATGATGTTTTTGGATACTATGATTGTGGTGTGAAATTTAAGAATTTCAAGATTTAAAAAGAAAGATTCTCTGGAGCCAGCCAACACTCACATATAGGCTACATACATATATTTTAAAAATGCTTTTAAGCCGTCTCTAGTGCGTTGCTGAAAACTCATGAAGGTGTTGCTACAGCATATGACAGTTTCCTATGACAGTTTGTGCGTCCCCACATAGAATTTTACTTATGTTTCAGTCATATGTGTCAAGTCTAACCTTAAGCATTTTTCTCTCCTCGTAGTCCAAAGCCTTGTGGACATACACCATGCCAGTTTCTCCGTTAATGGAGAGAACTCCATTTGGCTCCTCATCCACTCCTTGCCCAAAGAGTTAAAAGTGCATCAGAATGTCCCGCTTGATGTTTACCTGCAACACGACGCCAAACACTTTACATTCAGCTGTGGGGAGCCTGAGACTTGCTTTAGTTATTATTCTTGCATTTTCAGATAGATAGAAGATAGATAGAAAATCGAAAGAATAAATTTTGAAGAATAAAATTCAGGTGTCAAATAAAGCAATGAGAGACAAAAACGTCACATTAGAGATTGTCTTCAAAACTTTGCATTTAAATGGTATTTTTTTGTTTTCATTATAATTAAAAAGGTGCATCAGTTGATGAAATTTGGTACTTGAGAATGAATAATTTTTTTTCCTGTGAATCTTTCCATTTGTTGATACAATGCATGTTTTTCTTCACCCAGTGGTTTTCTCACCATGCCCAGCTCATATGGGAAGGGCCCTGGATTCTCCTCCTCAACTGTGAAGGAGTCAATGATCCAAGACCTTTTGTGGCGGCTTCGCAGCTCTGAACACGTTGTGCTCGCCATGCAATAAACCTGAGGAACGAACAGCCGATGAAACTTGAAGCCCACAGTCTTTACAATGACATGCAGTATGCGATGCAGGAATGTTTGTTTAAGGCTGCAGTTTATTAATCAAGTCATCCATCCATCCAGAAATGAACTCATTGTATTTCGTAGCTGGTAAACCAGTTCTCATGGAGTGCACAAACCAGCATCGAAACGATAAGATCACAGAAGGTGACTGTGTGCATTGTTTTTCTGAATGCTTTAAAGAAAGACATTTTGCACAAGTAATGTCTGACTTTTCAAAACACAACTGTGAGAACAGATTTATCCACATGCAAACATCAAATGTTCAATATGTCCTGAGCTTATAAACCAGCAGAGTGCTGGGAACTGATGTTTTAAAAAAAAGAAGGAGAAGAAGAACACAGACAGATTTTTACATATAATCAAAATCTTAAAATCTTATTAGGTATTTTAAGGTGATTCGTGTCAAACTTTTAGCAAATGTATTTCTTTCTAATAAAAAATGAAATATTCCTGTTAAAGTAATGCAGACAAATTAAAATGGATATCTTTATAAAATATCAAGTGACAAATTTTCAGACGGATTCAAAGTTGGTTTTGGTACGTACCAGAAAGAGGAGGCAGAGCATGATGCTTGCTCAGGACAACCAGCTCGGAGTGTTCGAGGTTGGGCTTCTCTCACATTTGAGCAAAGAAAAGACCCAGCCTCCTCTGCTCCGCACACCCACTCACATGAAAATAATCACAGGTTACCGCGTGTGTGTGTGTGTGTGTGCGTGTATGTGTGTATGCGTTTGCATGCCATGGTGTGTGTTTGCATATCACAGTATGCTCATGCAGTTTTCCTGGAAACAGAACAATGCTTGCAGTACTAAAGTTTTTTTTGACACACCCTCTCATCTTAACTGACCCATCTGAAGGATTTGCCACAACAATCGTTGCTCTTTCTAAAACAACAGTGATTAGACCTTCTTTTCACTTTTTCTGCATTTGACTCCTATGATTTAACACGCATCACATGCTCTGAGCGCTTTGCAAACTTGACATTGTCGGCGGCTTTTTTATGATGCTGCCCTGCAAGTTCTGGTGGTGGTGCAGTCATGCTTCCCCTGAAGCATCATTTGTTATTTCAAGCTGCTAAGCACTTGTTTGCGCTCACCAAAGCACACAGTGATAACCAGAAATTATTGTGTTGATAGAGGGAGCTGAGGCAAAGCTCTCGATTTACCAGTCCATCTACGTTCCGGTGTTCACCTATGGTCATGAGCTGTGGGTCGTGACCGAAAGGATGAAATTGTGGATACAAGCGGCTGAAATGAGTTTTCTCTGTGGGATGGCTGGGCTCAGCATTAGTGAGAGGGTGAGGAGATGCCTCGGACATCCGGAGGGAGCTCAGGGTAGAGCTGCTGCTACTTTGCGTCAAAAGGAGCCAGCTGAGGTGGTTTAGGCATCTGGTTAGGATGCCTCTTGGACGCCCCCCCTTAGAAGGGAGATCCAAGTGGGAGGAGACCCTATGGGAGACCCAGAAATCGTTGGAGTGAGCATAAATCTCATCTGGCCTGGGAACGCCTCGGGATCCCCCAGGAGGAGCTGGAGAGTGTTGACGAGGCGAAGGACGTCTGAAATGCCCAACTGAGCTTGCCGCCATCACGACCAAGATAAGTGGAAGACAATGGATGGATGGATGGATGGATCTTTTGTTGATACATAGAAACACATAACTTTTTTCCCTTTATTGTTAAAACAAAGAAATCCTGTGAGAGATTCACTTAAAGTCAGAGCTAGAAAACAAAATTTTCATTGACAGGACAGTATACTGCATTAAATGACAACACATTTTAGTTATCTGAAGCTTTCCAAAGTGAACACAAGTGACATTTCATCCATTTATTACTTTTTTACTCCAGTCACTAATTACTGTCCTGGTTTGTGTTAATACAAAAGTTAAGACAAAAGTCTGTGGGTGTAAATCCATCGAGGTCAGAAAAAGGGCAACAAAACTGGTCCTTCAAAACATGGCAAAACAAGAATGGAAGGGAGCATTCAAAGGAAATCTCTCTATTTACAATTCATGATTCCCACCTCCCAACCTATAACTCATAAATCAAAAGAAATGCAAGAAGAGCCCATCCTAAACTCATTACTGAAACACTAAAGGAGCCCAACCTAACTCATAATTCAAAGCAAATGATTAAATGAGTGATAAGAACCAGTACAAGAACCAGTTTGCCTAAGACAGTTAGCAGTTGGGGGGGGGGCCTTTAAAAAAATCCACTTATCGCCCACGGCACCTCAAGGTGACAGTCTAGGTGCTGAAAGCAGAGTTTTGTCGCGGGGAGGGTGCATCTTACGAAAAAGGCGAGAGAGTCTGACTTTTCACCTTCTCTGTCTCTGGAGGTGCGGCTCTTCGCTTGACTGTGCCGGTCTGTGTTTCTTCATCGTCTGACCTGGTGACCGGGGTGTCTGCTCCGTTGGCTGTGGTGGTCTGGCTGTCAGAAGAAGAGCTTGAAGATGTGGAGGACATGCGGGACTTGGCCTCAAGACCTTCGAGGACATGACGAAACAGTCCATTGCTAACGGCCTCGTCATTGTTATTGTGTCCTTGGGCTGTGAGTCAAATAAAACACATTTTAGGGGTGTAACTGTGCAGTGTGTCGTCTAATTCACGTCTTGCATGTTTCCATACCTGGCAGTGGAGAGGGCAGCACCCCCTCTTCTCCCCCAGAGCTGAAGAAGACATCTAAAGCCTCCTGGTCAGAGATGTCAATCAGCTCCATCTGGTCCAGCAAGTCCACGTTCACTTCCATGGATGAGACGCTGCCAATTGGAGCTGCAGGAGAGGGGAGGCAATGAAACAACATGCATCTGTACGTAAACATGCATTTATGCGCAAAGAGACACCAGTTCAGCTCACGTCTTTTGTAGTCTCGGATGCAAAGGTGTGCAGAGGAAAGGTACACGTCCACATCATGCTGGAAGACCTCCTCGAAGAAACGCTGCCTCTCTCTCAGCTTGAGCTGCTGTGCTGCATCCATATCCTGGAGCCTCTGGCCAAGCTCCGTCTCCGCTGACAAACACAAGAGGATCAGGAGATAAGATGCCAGCTCTGATAAAGTTACCTGGAGTTTGAAAGCCAGACAGCATTCAAGGCTGCTCTCCTGTGAACCACAACACAGCATATTTCACAGGCTAGCTGCTCAACCATGAAGGCGGGTGTGCCAGTCAATGGGATGTTAAATGATGTGACATATTGAGACACAATTTGTGGTCACATGTGTCAAATGTTGGTTGCCAGAAGGGGGAGACATTGAGCTGCAAGTGAGCCATAGAAGGAGTTGTAATCTCCTGCTTAGGGACTGCTGAGATCTCTTAAATTTTACCATAGCAAGGAGACGCAATGAAAAATCAGTCACATAATCAAAGATATTGTTCATATCTTTACTGTAAACAATGAAGTATATTTGACACAGAACTTTGGTGCCCATGGATTATGATTCAGTCCTCTGATACGCCTCCTTTTCTGATGAAACAAACAGATAAATGAAATTGTTGTTCTTATTAAGACACTAATTGAATGAACTCTGCAAACATCCACACTGTTGTGCACAGCTAATAAGTTGGCCCTGATCTGCAAAAGCAAGCTGTGAGATCCTTTACTGAGTTAATCTTGTTTGAGATACCGTGGAATCCCGTTTTCCCCCTTATCAGCATTATTGTAATAAAGCTGAGTGCAAGTTGAGCTGCAGCAGTGTGCTGCAGGAGGAACGAGAGGAGGAAAAAAACTGGGCTCAGTAAATAAATCAAATGTCAGAGACTGTGCCTGAGAGGGAAGGAGCGCTTGAACTAAGACTGACTTCAAAACAGATCATTATATTAGGGCAGCTGTGGCTCAAGAGGTAAAGCAGGTTGTCAGACAGTTGGTGGTTTGATTCCTGGCTCCTCCAGTCTGCATGTTGAAGTGTCCTTGGGCAAGAAACTATTGAAGTTTTAAAGGCTCAGGAGCTGCTTGCCTTTTTTATGTTGATTAAAGTCCAGCTGAAGTCAAAAATGCAATTTCAACCCTTTTGGACCGTATCCCTGCTCTTATTGTAGTCAAATTTGAAAATGTATCACAAAAAAAATACAAAAAAATGAATTAATTCGTAGTTTTAAATGAAAGTCTGCTACTTCCATCTTTCATGTAAAAAAAAAAAAACCTCCTGGGTCCCTGATGTCATCATTGACTCGAGCCATTGTTGGTTGAATCACTGGTCGAATTCAACCAATTATATCACGCCAATCCACCTGTCAATCATTTTGCAGTTCCTATTTATCAAGGGTGGATCAGCTTTGATCTCTGTGGCTTTACTGTCAGGTGACAGATTGAGACACACAGCGAGGGATAAATAGATTTAGAGAGAGAGTGAGAGTGTGAGTGATAGTGATAATGTTAGTAAGAGTGAGTGACAGAGTGTTAGTTTAGTTAGCTAGTTTAGGTAACGTTAGTTAGCTTGGCGAGGTGAGCAGTCCTCCACCACTGAATGGAGGCTAGCATCATTGGCATTCATCTCCATGTTCATCTCGCTTTTACTGTGCCGCCTACATCTCGCCCACTTGCCAACAACACTCCAATCAGATTCCTCCAACTTATGTCCCACCCCTACAGCCAGTTCATTGGTTTAATTGTTTGACTAGCAAATATGTCACAACACGGCAGTTGACGCTCTGGAAAAAAACATTTCAGCTCGTCTTTAGAGTCGAACGAGTTCTGTAGCTTCATACTTAACCCTACAGACACAAATGGAGTGGTGCGATCTTCTTATCTATGCTAAAGAAAACAAACTGTTGCTTCCAATTCATGTTATGGGAAAAAAACAACAACCACGTTTCATTATGCGGCATGTACTACTTTTACAAATGTGGTAGTCTTTTGTCATGAGGCGTATCTCCACTGTTTCCCCTTTATCTTGAATCTATGTCACACAGTCATTGGGGCACCAAGTTTGGCTTTTAAGGAGCTATTGTAACCTGCAGACAGACTGAGCTAATTGGATGAAGCTTTCAGGCCACGTCTAAACTGAGAATAATGTCAAGATTATCCATCCTGTGTTAAGAGAGCAGCCACAGCAGCTATAAATACACCACTGGGTGATGGAGGGAAGACATTTAGCTCAGGATGTTTACAGAACCAGGAAGGGATCTGCAGGATTCTCTCTCGTGCCTGACAAAATAAAGAGAACCCCACCCACGTGACTTGTCGCATAATGATCTACAGCTGCAACTTAATACCTGCTGCGGTCAGGATAAAGCTGCAAATCTATTAAATGTAGATTTTTACTAAGTAGTAACAGGTTGCCATTCGTGGATTGCTACTTCAGCGCAGTCCTCCCCATGAGCCGGGGCGAGGCACAGGAAACGTGCCTGTCACTGCGGCTCCGCTCTGCCCTTTTGACAGCCAGTCTCCTGGGTACAGGGACCTCACTGTGTGATCAGACAGGGCGACAGCTTTGGAGGGAAGGGAACGAGAGGACAACTCAAACCCCAGGGCTGGACCAGTGACAGAGCGAAAGGTCCATAAAGTGTGTGCGCAGTAGTAGTTTTAGTAGAGACAAAACACAAAAATATACAAGGAAACTGACACTTCAAAAGATGAGTTGACAATCTGTGTTCGGTTTAGTTTAGTTTAGTTTTTATTAATTTCCACATGTAAAAATAATTCAGACAACATACACATGGGCAACAAAAGATGTGATAGAGAGGTGCAAAAAACCCTTTAAGGGGCTTAAACTGGGCACTCTGCAGTGTTTAAACTGCATTACATTAATCCATTAAATCTAAAAAGAAGGTGTTTTATTGGTTTGTGGTTAAATTATAGATCTGAAATAGGTGAACAATTAGAGAAGCATCCCTGTGTTATGTGTTACTTTGTTTCACTCACCCTGGTGATTGCATTATTCACATGTGACATATCTTTAGGGATCACAACAGCCTTTCAACATGATATAACTTTGTCAAACACCCAAAACCTTCCCTGTTTTATCATTGAATCAGTAGTCCTGATACCATGTGTCTGTGTGTGTTCAATGTAGTGCCTGAAAGATTTGTTGAAAGAAAGAAATCAAACGATCTCATAAATTAATATGGTTTTCATATGGCCTGTCACAAAACGATCCTTCTCTGTACCTAAAGGTTCTTTCTTCTTCTTCTTAATTGCAATATTTTATTCATTTATTTCCTGGGCCATTACTGCTTATCCACTGCCCTTTATTCCTTTTTTTAAACTTAATATGCAAACTCCTTGGCAGTTCCGATTTTTTTTTTAGAATAATGTGAAGCAGAAACTGAGATGTCTTGTCTTTTCGTCTCTAATATGATTTCCATAATGCCAGTCAAAACCATTTTTCATCTTATTCTCTCTGCCTGGTAAATGCCCACATCTTTCAAACTCCACACCTTTAGCTTACAGCTAAAATATTTTGGACTGTAGACAGTTGAAAAGATCTAAACTATTTAGGTCTTTTTGTTTGTCTTACTTCTCAAATCTTGGTGTCTACTGTACCCAAAATGCAAATCTAACACCTGCAGTTTAGTCAGAGAGTCAGGTGATTTCTTTTGTAGCAGCCAGTCTCAGGCAGAGATGCGGAATGAGTCACAGAGGACTGTAAAGCATCGCTCTTTCTAGTCACAGCCAAATTCTTTCAGTTTAAAACTTGTCTTCAGCCCTAAAGGACACTGACTCCAGTGACATCACTTCAGGAAGTGTTAGTATTATATCAGTTGGCTTTATACTTAAACAGAAACTTCTTAGGCAGTTGCACTGACTAAGTAAGACCTATAAATAGATCCAGGTGTGTAAAATCGGCCCCCTCCTCTTCATTTAGTTTCCATCAGTGCTGCAGAGAACAGGTGTTACTGCAAATCCCCTGCAGGAGGCGACGTCTGTGATTACAACTGTGCAGTGAAGTGTGAGAGTGCAGCCAGCAGAGCACGTCTGCTCTGTCATAGGTGCGATCTTGCAATAGAAAAGTGAAATCCTCTGATGACAGGTGGATGATTACAAGTTGTTTTATGTGCTCATCATTTTTATGGCATTTTGTCTTGGCAGCACTTCTGTCTCGGAGTAGATGTCTGAGGCTGTGAGTCTGCTCTCCTCTCCATGCACTGTTACACAATCAGAAACGCTTTTGTGGAAGCGAGCAGCGCTGACAAAGCAAGATGTCAGTCACATTCAAGAGCTGCCAGTTTGACATGTGTGTTTGAGCTCCCTGTTTAATGTGGCCAGCCAAGGACATCATGTCAGACAAAACACTGGATCTGGATTTGTTCTGCACGAACGACTTTGCTATTTATTCTCTCAAAATGAGAGCAGGCCCGACTCAGATAGCACGTCTGTGCTGTAACCATCTCCTGTAACCGTCTCCAAGTAAATTGTGCTTTTCATTACAGACTGCAGGTTTAAACAAACTGCTTATCCTGGAATTTTTCCCTCTCTGTTGAACAGTGATTGATCACAGCATTGATTGTTTCTACTTAAAGGATGATGCCTGCAGGGAGCTAAAGGTTAGCTACAGATGTTTATCCTCGCATTGATTTTGCTCTCCTATCCAATTCTTTTCTCCATTGAGTCACCTTGATCAATATCTCTTCTCTGGCCGCACATGACCCCTGTGACCTCCAATTAGTGCAGTCACTTACAGGGGAAAACTGTCCGTCACAAGAAAACTCCGGCAACACCGCAGTGTCCACATGAGATCACATGTCCGGTCTGCTACAGCCCCGCCACAACCCGAAGTCTTTAGTTTCACACCACAAGATGTCGGCAGGGCCTGTAAGTGCTCAAGAGAGACAACGAGAGATAAACAACCTGCAGGCTGTAGGCTGACCTGATATTCTGCCTTTGTCTCCTTCTTTTCTTTCTGTCTCTCTGACTCTCTCTGTCTTTT
>JAPZDX010000012.1:24430898-24445765 GCA_029783625.1 Naso annulatus | reverse complement strand
AGTCAATGTATGGTAGGTCTGGACAATGAAACCATCTTAAGGCTGTCGGAGCAAAACCCCTGAGTATTCTGAACTGAGCAAGGTGCATTTTATTTGTCGTTAATTCAGCATTTCAATTGTCAGAGAAAAAAATTGTTATTTCTGCTTTTCAGAAAACATATTGTCGCTTCAGCTGAGAGAAAGAGGAACGCAGCTGTGCTTGCACCACTTCTTTGTAAATGCCCTTTCATCTTCTACCCTGTGGAATGATTTATTTATTTTTTATTTACTTTTGGTTGGTTGATTGGTTGGTTTGTTTTTTTTGTTTGTTTGTTTGTCCATGGTTATTTGATAGGGGCAGATACAGCGTACAGACAAGCTGAGAAAAGCTATCTGATGCACGCATCCTAGTGTTTTTGGCGTACGCTAAATGCAACGCTTCTCACTAGAAGGACTTTTGTGAAAATAAAACAGTTATTAAAAAAAGAGTGATTGTTTCCAAAACAGAAAAAGCAGTTATGTATATTAAAAACAGGACCTTTAAAATGTTGCTATAAAATGACTTAAATGAACAATCTGGCCTGTGGTGTCTGGGCTTAACAAAGATGGTGAATGGTCACTGTTTCAGGATCAGTGTGAGTTTTCAGGGCTCTGGCAGAAACAAGTGCTTATAACAACAGCAGGTCTGCATCCTATCAGCTGCCCGCGCGTCACTCTCACACCTCCTGCTCCTTCTGGCATTTTCTAATGGGGCTGGTGATAATGAGATGAGCCAGAGGAGATACCCCCTGATACTTGAGGACTGATACTTGGGGCTGAGATTGTCAAAGTTAATGGGAGTGAAGAGGGTTTAATTAGCTGGCAGGACAGAAAAAGAGAGAAACAGCTGGAATAGGTTGCGCTCTGAGTGAAGTGAAGTGATTAAGTGTATCTCAATGAACTGGGCATCTGTGGATCTGTATTAATTTGTATACTTAAGTCTGCATGTGTGTGAATTCAGAAACGTTTCTCCCATTTGACAGCAGTAGTTGTCTATACTCTGCATCTTCCCTCTGAGCATCCCAGTCCCCAGCTCTGCCTCTGTAATGTGATCTAAGTTTGTCTCACTCAAGCAGAGCCTTGGGGGGGGGTCCACCAGAGCTGTGCAGCAATCACAAGCTCTGACACCCCCCGCACGCCCTTCACCAACAGCCTCTATCCCACCCCCACATCGCCTAACGGAAAGCGGAGCTGAGGCGCCACAGACGTTTCAGTCTCACATCCTCTCCTCATGTCCATTTCACACCACGCCACACCAGTCTGGCAGTGTCGGCATGCACACACACACACACACACGCACACATTATTTATCCCTCCTCAAATGTGAAGCAAGCTTTGCAGAGAGAGAGGGTTTTTGTTTTGTGTCATTCTGCACAAGAGCAGCTAATGTAGCATCGGTAACACCCAGCAAGGGGTGAGACCGAGAAGTGCGTGGAGTGCAAAAAGGCAAGAGGGAAAGGAAGTGCTAAATCCAGAGGTGAGGAGAGGTCAGAGTTTATAATATCGATGCCACATACCACAGGACAAATGTCTTGACCTCTGGCCACAATATTTCAAACACTTATTGGCTATATGCATGTGTGTGTTTGTAATAAGTTCAGGCCACAGGGAGGTTTGTTGGTCCTGTGCCACATTTCCTTATCTCTGGCCAACACGCCTGTACAAACGAGCGCCTCCACCTCGACCTCAAACCCAGACAGCCTCTGTTGGGGGGCAGAAAACAGGAGAAAGGGAGAGAACGAAATGGAGGAGGGGGGTTAACTACAACAAGATCAGCAAAGAAAGAGAGAGAAGGGGAGGCCCAGCGTCTGACAACTACTGACAGCTGAGCTTCCTCTCTCAGTGGGGCTTTCATGACCACAAACTGACACAGACAAACACACACACACACACACACACAGATCGATCCACTTCAGCTACACACACAGCAACTGAGTGGTCACGCACAAATTATACCCATTTTCTCTCTCATGCAGAGCTTGACATTGACTCTATCAGACTGTGCGGTGGAGTTGTCTGTGTGGAAGAGAAGCTCTTATGTAACAAGTGCTGATGTTCAGTGTGTGATGGCAGCTCTGGTTTTCTGTGCTTGCCTCTGCTGCATGGTCTCAGCGAACGCAGTAAAAGCACTTTGTGTGCATGTGTGTGCGTGTGTGTGTGCGTGTAAAATATGTGTGTCAGTGGGTGGGTGGCAACAAACACACACACCGCAGGGGACAGTAAGCAACAGGTGTAAAAGAGGATTTTAAAACACACAGTTGAACCATTTTCCCTCTGTTTGACCTCTGAGCTTTTGCTGTCACCGCTGGCATACGAGAGCAGCTGTGGAGAATGACCCATTGGTTGCTTCACAGGGAGTTTAGAAAACATTATATTTGTATGTCTGTGTGAAAACGTGCCCTAAAAGGTCTTTATCTCCAAATGAAACACATGAATGTGTGGTCTGCCAGCACATGACCTGTATACTGTGCAACGTGTACTGTAATGTATTGGTCGAGGGCAAACCACAGATCACAACATCAAAAAATAGAACAGGCCGTTACTGATAACTGCACTTCAGACAGACAGCAACAGTGTGCAGGATATGGAAGTAAACCACATTAGTCAATTACATTGATGATACAGCTCTTGGATTTGATCATTTGTCATGAGAGGGAAGGTCCTGGGTGAACAGGTCACCTTTATGTTGCTGAATGCAGCCTGATCTTTTAAAATGGATTAGACTTTTTCCCTTTTGAGCTCTCAGTAGAGAGCTTGAGCTTAATTTAAGGTAGGACAAAACAAACAGCATAGCATGGTGCTCTGGAGAGAAAATGGATGGAGTCATGAGGCAAACTAAGCAGCTCAAAACGAAAAAATTGACCACTGTTTGACTTTTTGTCATGTCCACACAGAAAGCAACTGGTTAGCCATAAAAAAAATACCTAAAATACAACTTACTCTCCGTTGTAACACTTCTAATTATTATAAATGTCTAACTTTTAATGTTAAAACATCTCTGTCCACCATAGCTGCAAGATCAGTTAATGTTATCACATTACATCAGAGGTTCCTGTTACACATGAAAAACAAACATAGCTAACGTTGGCAAGCTAACCCCATTTTCACCTGCAGTGTGTGCAACTTACTGCAAAGTGCTTGTGGAGGTTTGAGATGTTTTTCAAAAGGGAGATCTCTGTGGTTTTGGGGCAGGAATAGCTTCATTTCATCATGTGACTGTTGTCTTTTTTAGATTTTGCTATAAAAAGTGTGCTTACGTGTTCTTGTTCCCGGTTCTCTTGCTCTTGGCTCGGTCATCAAAGTACTTAAAGGATAAGTTGTTTTTGTTGTTGTTGTTGTTGTTGTTGTTTTGCACATTAAGCCCATAATAAGGATATTTACAGTCATATACAATGTTCTACAGCACAGTCCTGAGTGCTAGAGCTCGTTGCTGATGTCACCGCTGGCTGAAACCAGTTGAAAACAACGGAGGAGCATGCGCACTCAGCCAATCTGTCGAAAAATGCCATAAATGCTCGTTTTAAAAGACTTGAAACTCGCCTAATGTTTAGTGGTGTCTTCCCATTTTGCGACACTAAAACACAAGGTAAAACGATATATTACCCAGAAACGGCTCTTTCAGCTGCTTTACATAGCAAACAAACAGCCTTGTCTGGGTTACATACTAGTGTTTAACTTTGCATTTTAGTGCTGTAACATGAGAGAACGCCACTCAACATTAAACATGTTTATTGTATTTTTTTAGGGATTGTCTGATTGCACATGCTTCCCCGTTGTTTTCAGCTAGCGGATACATCAACAACGAGCTCCAGCTCTCGGGACTGCGCCGTTTGTCATAACAATGCCGTAGAACATTGTATATGATCATAAATATCCTTATTATAAGCCTTAATATGCAAAAAAAACTAACTTTTCCTCTAAGTACTTAAGTAAGAGAAGAACTACACCTTTAAAAAGTAATGCTATAAGTAATTGTTTCTTAAAAAAATACTTTTCACTTTTTTTTCCCTTGTCTTTTACTCACTATGCAGTACTTGTAATAAGTCACTACCCATCCCTGGTTGGCTGAATTTACTCTATTACTGTTATTATTCATTTAGATATAACTGCCAGCAAAGAGCCTCGTTGGCAGATATGTATGGGATAAATTACTGAAGTTATTCTTTTCACTAATGTAATTCTGATATTTTCAACACATAAATACAACTCAGAGGCTGATGTGAAATCTGCAATAACCTTAACTAAAGCATTCTGTCTTTTCATTTTGATTTTTGTATAAAATACATAAAGAAGATACAAAATGGTAATTAATGAGCTTATTAGGGGTCTCTTTTGCTTAGGGGTCAATCGGCCGACTGTGAAGCACAGCATTCCTAATTTGAATCCAACTGAAGACTATTGTTGCATGTCCCTCCCCTCAGTTTCTGTCTACTCTCTTTTCCTTTTATCACTTTGCTGTCATCTGCAATAAAGCAAAGCACTGTTTTAAAAATGAGCTTTACATATGATTATAAGTAGATTTTGTTCCCTCTGACAGAGTCAGGTTAACTGTGTCCCCTTGTTTCCAGTCTGTTTGCTAAGCTAAGATAAGCGGCTGCCGATTAAAGCTTCATTTTTACTGTGCAGACATGGGAGTGGTTTTTCTTCCTTACTCACAGCAAGAATGTGAATGAAGGCATATTTCCCAAAATGTCGAACTATTCCTTTAAGACAGAGCCAAGTTTAGAAGACAGATCTCTCTCCAGAAAAACAACTTCAAGTGAAGAAGGACCAGAGAAGTAAAAGAGCCAAAAAGGGGTATCTTTGGATGGAAGCTTGTGTTGATATAAATTTAAATGCATAATCCTTCGAGGTATTTTTGGACATAAATTCATCTGTATCTTTCTTTCCTAATCTCCTTCATCTCCCCCATCACTCATTTCTCACATCATTTCTTTGTGGAGTTTCCTCAAACCTCTCCTATTTTAGTATGTTTCACCAAACATTATTTGACCCCTTGTGTAAAAAAAAAACCCACTGACTGAGCTCCCTGTCCTCTCTCTTTCTCTCTCTCTTTCTCTCATAAAACAACATAGTCCTGTGTGCTTGTGTGCATAAGAGTGTGTTTCCATGCACCAACAGTAATGTTCCCGATCCTGGAGGGAGTGATCAGCTCGCGGTACAGCGAGGAAGATAGTCCACCCGGATTCACCAGCAGCTCTTTATAAGGACAAGGGAAGAAAGGCCTTGCTGCCTCTATATTTAGATGGACTTTACTGGGCCTCTTGTCTTCGTTTTTTTCCCCCTCCTCCTGTGCTGCCTCTGTAAGAAATCTCTCACCAAAGCCATGTGGGCGGCAGGCTCTCCTCTCCATCGCAGGGAGGGGAGAGTGAGCCTGATAATGATCTGGGTGATAATAACAGAGCAGAGGAAACGAAAGAGAGACGGTGAGAGGATGGAGGGAGGATGACAGAGAAATGGTGGGTGGTGAGAGAAGTGTTTTTCATTGTGTCTCCTTTGCTCCTCAATGACTGTTATCCACAGTGCCAGTGATGTTCTCTCTCTCTCTCTCTCCCCCCAGCATGATATCGCTCGGAGGAAGTCCCAGAAAAGGGGTGTGTTATCCATCCAGTCCCATGGGGAGGAGACTGGCAGCCAGGCTTCCTCCAGCCCCATTGCTCTTATTTACCTACTATATATGAAGTGGCTGAGGTGGCAGACACTTTTGCTCTGAATGTGTGTGAAAATACAATATGTGCATATATATCCACACATACCCTGTACATAACGCTGCTATCTGGCCTTATCTCCAAAGACAAGCCTATTTCTCAAGAGCATTGACCTTTGCTGTCCAAATTTACTGCCAACGACAAAACAGCACCCTACGTGAGTTCCTTTATACACCTCTCTCTTTCTTATCTTGCCTGGTGATCCTAACAAAGTATAGTCAAACACTAATGGCACCGAGCCAGCTCTCAGGAGACTTTGCCATTGAAGCAGAGGTGAAAAAAAAGTGAAAAAAAGGCTCCGAATGAAGGCTGGTCGTGGACTTGGCATGACTTTACAAAAGACTTACTCAAGACTCATAAAACCTTAAGCAAACATGGGCTGGGAGTTGCCCTTGTGGCCATTAAGGACTCATTATAGTATGTTTCTGGTCTTGGGTGTAACAGCTATCAAACCTCTTGCTCATCTTCAGGCCCCTCGTCCTGATTTAGGCAGACCATATCAGATTGGTATCAGTTTTGCTGACCATCATCAACTAAAGCACTCATATTTTCAACATTAGCCTCTTTTTAGATCATGGGTCACCAACCTTTCTGAGACTGAGAGCTATCTGAATTGTAGAGAGATATGAAGGGCGATTTGTTTGATATAATGGTAATCTGTCTGGAAAATATAAACTTGCTAGGTTGATTGACCGATAAATTAAGGATATTATGCATACAATGGGCTACATGTTAAGAGACTGTCTGCCTATGTTCACTAATTACTGGTAATAATGTGATCTGTTTATTTAAAAATGCAAGTTTAATGATCTATTCAGCAATTAATAATCTGTTTTAGATTGTAATGAGTGTTCTGCGGGCCCCTCATTGCCTTCCGGTGGGCTACGTTGGCTACCACTATCTTAGATAATACCACTAAGGCCCCATTCAGACAAAAACAGACATTGTCCCAAAGACGCAAGTTCTGCAATCCATTTTAATGGGGGTACTCTGATTAGACCTTGTAACACAGAGGGTTCTGAAAAATATGAATGTTGAAGAAGAGATGACTTTTGGAGACACATAACCTGATGTGACGCTACTTATCTGCTGTCTGCTTAGTAGACTGGGCAGAGCTGAGCAACCCTTCTATGAGGGAGCACAGAGATGTTAGCTTGCATTTGCAATGTCACCCACACTGCTGCACAAACCTTCAGTGCTCGATGCAACACCTGATTTGGTCTCAAATGATTCTACAGCCATGCTAGCAGCTCTGTTTGGCTGTACTATGTAAGGCAAAATGGCGCCTCTAGCCAAATGCTAATGCTAGCACGGCGGCATGCTCACAATGACAACATGTTGGTGTTTAGGATCTCAGTTTAGCATGTTAGCATGTTTACATTTGCTGATAAGCACAGAACATAAAGGCTTGAGGTTGTTGGGAATGTCAGTTTTGTATTGGTGCTAAAGAAAGCATAAAGGGATCAGAAGACTCAGGATGAATCCGGGATCTACAAAATGTGATAGCAATCTTTTTTATAGAGGAAACCACATTTTATTTACAACACAAATGTCAACCTCATGATGGGACTAGAGGTAAATTCAGTAGACCAACACATTCAGTAAGTTTTATAGTCCGTGGACCATAAAGGTCATTACAAAATTTCGTAGGATTGATCTAATAGTTGTTAAGATATTTTTATCTAGATCAAAGTGACGGACGACAAATTGACAAACAGCATTACCATCCATAAAGCCACAGAGCACAGCTACTTCCGCTTCTCAAACTTCACTGTCAGTAAATGGCTTGACTGTGGCTGATAGTGCTTATCTTGTACAAAATACCCTGCAGGCATGGCAGACTGAAAAGGGGACCCAGGAATCTTTATCTTCCCCTCACCGACGAGCAAAGCCCAGGCAGGTGGGGCTGACTGAGGCAAAAAGATTTGCCTATGAGCTGCCAAATTCAGGAGACGCACAAGAAAAGCATCAACTGCCATGCAAATGAGAAGCAAATGAGATTCAAACCAGCTCAAGTAAAGGAGGGGGTCAGAAAGGTGAGAACACAGTGGTGTTTTTGTGTACTGTGCATCCATGCTGTCATTTGTGCCGCTGGCATGGAGGCTAAAAGGTCTGTCAAGTTTTACCACCACAGCAACAGCAGTCCTCCGGGGAAGAACGAACCATGACATCAGAATGGTGGAAGCAGCGATGAAGACAATAGTTCTCTGTGCGGGAGTAGGGTGGAGGCGTGGCCTGACTGGACAGAGGGTCTTCTCAGTGGACCAGCCATGCTCAACAGCTGTCTCAACCTCTGTATCTCTGTCACACATGCAATTTCAATTCAGCATGAAAGCTTACATAGCGTTAGGACAAAGGAGTGACAGATTTATGTTAAATCCTTTTACCCCTGTGTGTGTGTTTGTGTGTATGTGTGTGTGTGTGTGTGTGTGTGTCAGCCTCTCTCTGTAGATGCTCAGAGCCAGCTTAGGAACGCAGGGACGGAGGTGGAGTAGGAGGAGAGCCCCAGAGAAAGAAACATAGTTCATACAAACTGGCAAAACAAAGAGTCAATGGACAGACAGGCTCCCACTAAGAGCAGATCGGGAGTGATAGTAGCACAGACGAGTGTGTGCATGTGTGTGTGCGCTCATGTGAGCACATAATACACAACACACAGCCTGCCCTCACAATGGCACTTTATTTACACTCTAATTTTCTTCTCGTAATTGCCCGAGGAGATGTAGACGTAGACAGAGCTTTAAGACATGCAGCCGCTGCACGTCTTGTGCCGAGTAAAGTCCAATTTATTTACCCAGACTCCTCACTGAAGAGCCTTCTGCTTAAACAGCCATAAAGCTTTACAGGCCATGACAGAGAGGAGTGAAGAAGCTCACCATGTAGCTGAATTTCACATGGAGAGAGGAGAGAGAGAGTGTTGGGACCAAGTGGAGCTGAGGCTAAGGTTCGTGTCTCACAGATCTCTCAGGGACGCACCACCTGGATTGTGAAAAGGAGTCTGGTTAGCCTTTAAAAAGCAGCTCAATACGTGATGTGCAAACAGTGGACGAGCATCATTGAGTGTGTATGAGCAGCATATCAACAAAACCCACCTGCCCTTCAGTTGAGGTCTAATGACAACAAATGCAACAAAAGCAGTGTGCGATACGCCCAGCCTCGAGGGGCCGCCACAGCCAGCTATTCAGCTTCTCTTTCACCTGTGAGGAGGATTCAATGGGTCTGCATTTTATTAAAAGCTTTCATACACATGGGCTGATGGCGTTATGAAATTGCCTAGAGGACAGTCTAAACTATGGTTGTTGTTTTTTTAACAATGATTGGGCCATTGTTGGAGTATCTAGTCTGGTTGTAAGCTCTGCTCAAGGACACAGAACATGAGCTTTTATTTGAAACCAGTACACCGTTTTTCTGAAAAGATTGTTGAGCTGGAAATTAGCTCAACATCTGTCTGGCTACTTAAGGATAATTTAGCTGTTAAGGTTATTAACGGTGCTATGTTATAATATTATACCTATTTAAGAGCAATGCGCCTTCTCTAAACATCTGTTTGACAGTGACAGTCGTCCTTGTAGCACTCTAGCTAGCACACTAGCAGTCTTCACACTGCCAAAGTCTTATAATTTTGAAAGTCATGTGATAGAGTTTTCTAGTAAGACAAACAGTGAAGAGATTAAAAACACTAAAGATATATATATGTTTTTTAAAGTGTAAAACAGATTTGGAACTGCTGACATGGCTCTTAAAACCCTCCTAAACCTAGCATGGCATCAGTGTAAAGCTGAGATATGTTTTACCGTTTAAGTTACAAACTAGCTCCAAACTGTGTTCAAACCGTAAGATTCTCAGCTTTCCGAGGCACTTTAAATGGTGCCTGTGCAACGTTCAGGGCCCATTTCAGGGCAAAGATGGTCAATGATTTATAACACTTCTGCATGTCCTTTCAGAGGTGATACTGACTGAAGTATAAAGACAGCACCCAAATGTATATGTTTTCATATTGTCTACTATGTAACGCCCAGTATAACATGCAAATAAATGGCTGTAACTCACTGAGGAAAAGGTGAATTTGCATCAAACTTCACATGGAGCTTCAAAACACCTGAATACAACTTTCCACACTGAAAAAACCCCAGCAATTCCTTGGTTGACTATGGAATTATTCAACAAAACACTTTTTTTTTTTTTTTTTTTTAATTTAGCCTCTTTTTTTTCTTCAGGCAAATACGGTATGCTCACACAAAAGCAATGCATGATTGTGACTTAACACTGCATTGAAATGAAAGAATAGTTTCTCCTGAACTATATAATGTATAAAACTTGATAGTGAGTAGAAGAATAAGCTCAGGATTGGCAAAAATCTAAAACTATGTCCATGTATTTCTTTGTCTCTATGGGTTTCACAGGGCTGTTACATGCAACAATATGTAATTGGTATATATATGTAATCACAGTACAATTCCTCATTGTAGCTAAAAATGGGGCAAAATCCACTTTGAATCATTTGACCCAGTTTTAACCAGTGGGTCACAATACAGTTCAGTGTTTTTCATGTCCAGGTCTCATGTGGTAGTGTTGTTTGCACCTCAGCAGCCCAAATTCAAACAGGGTATGAAAACTGTTACAGTAACTATGGGCACTAATTTGACCTCTGTGATGGAACTGTACTGTGATTTGTGCAAAAATGTAACATATAGCATCTTGAAAAGTTTGATGTTGGTGGGCACACGTCCTCCCACCTATCAGTACATTCTGAATCCAGTTGTGTGTCAGTGGTAACCATGTGATAGTTGGTGAAAGAGAAACGCGTGTACGACTGCTGTCCTGTGAACTGAGTGACCCTCACACACAGCTGCACAGTGCACGACACACAGTCTCCTGCTTTATCCTGGGATCAAGATCAGTGAGGATTTCTGCAAGTGAAGACTGGACACACACCACACGTCAACCACAGGCCTCCTCGACATTCTCTGGGGTTTGTCAGTCAAAAGGCAATGACTGCCACCTAGTGGTAGCTCAGCAAAAAGCAAGCGTGTGGAGAGACAAGACGCCACCTCAAATGTTTTCTCAGGCAGGTAAAATGAGCCACAACTGAAGCAAATGCTTGCATCTGTATGTCAGGATATTAACTTTCAAAAGAAGAGAAAATAATTTGGATATGTAACTTAAGAAAAACAGAAATGAAAATACAGCTTCTCAAGAAGGGGAGAGGCTGTTACACAAATAGGCCTACTACAATGAAAAGCATTCAGGTAGCCCCTCTAGATGCTCCCTCCTGCGGGCATAATTATTCTGTAATTAAAACAAATTATTTTTATTGAAACGACTGAGCAGTGGAACCAGTTTTGGAGCAACCTCTGGATAAACTTACCTCATTCATTTGGCTAAGTGTCCCCCCATAGCCAACATTTGAGAAAAAGGGTCTCATGGTATCACATACATAGAGTTTGAGTCCTTAGTTATCAACCAACATATGAGGCAGGTGGTTTCAGGTTAAGATTGTTTTTTTTTAGACATTACAGACATTTTAGTGCAACACTAGCCTTTATTATGATCATAGAGCCTTAGTATTGTGTCATGTTTGGGAAACAGGACCCTGTCACTGACATCCTCACAAATAAAGTTTTGAAGGTTTTAAAGGTAAGTGAAATCTGACTGTCTATGCACTGTCGTGGTTGTGGGAAATGGTCAGTGGTAAAGTGACACAAGGAGGGTTATTCTATCCAATGATGCTTGAGCATTTGTTGAATCAATTTGTTGATCTATTGCTGATGCTGATAACATGACATACGGACACAATAGAGTCTTAACTTACACTGATTTATTCGAACGTTCATGTGTCTTGTTTTCATGACATTACAACAGTAAACACAATAAAAAAAACAACATAAAAATTCAACTGACGGAAAAAATAACAAAAAAAGAGAGAAAATTCTCTGATGCAAACTAAATGTCACTGATCGAATGAGCTTTCTGCTGCTCATGACGTTTAAACTACTACAGCAATGTCCCAATGGAAAACACGCAGACCTGCAGCAAACTGTATCACACACCATCATACAGTCGATACAGCTGTTCACTGATCATGCAACAGCTGTCACAGCGGTTCTAATCTGTGTCAATCTTCTTACTTTCCATGTTTTTTTTTCTCTTCCTCGATAAAAAGCAGACACAAACTGTTTTTTCCTCTATCCATCCAGTAGCTTGAGGATGCTTTCCCTCTCCTTCAGCGCTTTCCAGGCCTGGTCCTTCTCCTTCTTGGTCGGAGTGCGTTTCTTCTGCCTGGCAGCCATGATTCGTCGAAATCCCTCCATGACCTCATTGTCAGCCACCCTGACTCTCTGCCTCAGCTCCTGCTTGCGCATCTCCTCTTTCGCCAACCTGTGAGGCAGCGGCAGATAAAAGGTTAACAGCTGATCCTGAATCAGACTCTTTACATCACGGCGTATTCAGTGTTGGTCTGTGGCCTCACCGGAGCAGCTCCTGCTTACGGGCTCGGTTGTGAGCAGTCAGGGCTTTGAGCTCTGCTTGTCGCTTCTGCAGCTCTGCCAGCACTTCGTCCTCCGAGTCTCCTCCTGGTCCGGGTCGCTCCTCAGAGTCCAGCAGCCCCTGAGCCACCAGCTCCTCTTTGATCCGAGCCTCCAGAGAACGTGTGTGCGGAACACTGGAGGGGAAAGAAAAACAGAAGGTATGACATTTGGGGCACAGAGGGTAAAATTTCAGAATGGCATCTTGATACGTAACAATTAACTCTACTTGGATACTCTTTAGGACACACAAGACTTGAATGAACCAAGCTAACAACAAATATACGCCACTGTGGCCTGTGCTGTGTGTGAAACTGGCTGCCAAAATGCTACGTTGTCTCAGGTGGAGAACTTATTCTGGTGCCTCTCATATCTCCAAAGTTATAAGGTTTTGCACAAATACCTAAAAGCCTTTCCTTGGCTTCGAGGGGAAGTCCCTGCGCCGTCATTAGCATCCTTTCCTGAAATGTCAGGTATGGGAGAATCCTCCATAGGGGATATAATGTTCTCCTGGAAGAAAACAGCTCACTCATCAGTCATTTCTCTACAGCCACTATGCGTTTTTATTCATTTAGGTCTGCAACACACTGACCTCCACCAGGGCCTGGAGCAGACGCTGTGTGAGAGGACCGAAGGGACATCCGTCTTCTGGAGATTCATGCTGGGACTCTGACTTCTTCAACAAAGAGTCCACATCTACAGTAGTTGAGAGGAGGATTAGTATTAAAGGTGAATACATGCTCATACAGTGTGCCATAGAAATAGCGAGGGCAAACCAGCTCGTGTGCATGTGCTCATTTAAGGTTCAGGCTACAGTCTTCCTCCACCTTTTGCATCCAGCTCAGACAGCGGGCCCCCCATCAGGTTCTTCTTCTTGTCATTGGCTCGCGCTCCTTCCCTCTGCTCCTCCAGCAGATCCTCCTGAGCCCATCGCTGAGAGTAGTGTTTGCCCAGTGCGGGAGTCTACATTTAACACAGGCGGTATCAAAGCTTAACACAAAGTCAGTATGATACATTTCACATAAGACGATAAAAACACCCTGAGCTTTGGCCTTGCTATGAATGAATTTCGGTATAACAACACAACAGATACAACGCTTTTTATGTCATACTTTGAAATATTCTGCTTCGTCCTCTGGCGGTTTCAGAAGTTCCTCTAGTAACCGTATCTCTTCATTTGTGATATCAGCACAGTATGGCTCGACTGACGCCCAAAATCTGAGATAAAAACAACCACAACATTTCAAAAACAGACACGCCTTGCCAAAACAAAACTTGATTCTTACAGCACACTTGTGTGAGACTAGCCTCGCTAACAATGATGAATTAAGTCTGATTTGATTTCAGTATAAGAGAGGTATTAGGAGGAAACGCTGCCGCTCACCTGTTGGGTGCATCGTTTTTAGGAGTGCGGGGAATGTCCTGTGGATCGTCTGTAAATTCATACTCTTGGACTTTAGGCTGCAGATTTTTAGATTTGGGTCTGCCAGGACCTGGACCCGGCCCGTGGCTGCCTTTGCCGTCCAACTTCTGCTTCTTTGGTTTGTGGCGAGAAGAGGCAGCAGGATCGGGGTCTTTTCCAAGCTTCAGAAAACGCTTGTCCCCCTTCTTGTCTTGCCAGTCTGTGAGGATCTGAAATGCACAGAGAAGGAACTGGATTTAGCATTCAGCCATCAAAGGGGACAACGTAAACAGTGGTGAGGTTTGAAATCTGTGTCTTCATTTGGAACGCAGTCACAGACAAGTAACTTTGGGTTTAAAGTCTGAAACCACAGACAAGTTAAACGAGGAAGGGAGAGGTTTCGACTCTCTCTGACCTGTCTCTGCTCCTCCAGGGCTCGGAGGCGGCGGCTGGCTGAAGAGAGTAGCGTCTCCAGCTCCAGCTGCATGGTGTCCAGCTCCTCTATGCCGATGCCATCGTCCTCTGAGCGGCCGAGCACAGCAGTATAGCGGGGACACACCTTCACGTGCTCGACAGGCTTGAAGTCGTAGTATTTCAATGGGGGGCAGTCCTTTAATTCACTCATGATTCAGTGAGGCAGAGACCTGGCAGCGTCTGTATGACCTGACATGCGGAAAAGGACAGGGCACATAATAAAACAAGATGAGTCTCGCGTCCAACTGTTCATCTCTGTGTCTCTTTTTCACATGTACATATTAAACACAAACTCGAGTCATCACGCATGTACCCAAATACACACACACACACACAGGTGTCCGCTTCATACAGCACGAGCTCGCTGGGCCCCAAACTGCACAAATTCCTCTCAAATTACAGTAACGTTAACGGTCTCTGCGATTTCAAGGTTTTGCACACAAACAGTTAACTAACTGATTTTTAAGATAACAAGTGTTAATTGGCGCAAACCTGGAGCACAAATATTTATCTTTGAACGTTAAAGAGCAAAGAAATTTACCGTCAGTAACTGGTATCCATGATGGAAAAAACCACTTTGCTCACAGAGGGGTACGAGGTACATTCAAATGGAACAAATGCATATTTTCGACTCAGTAACGCTATCAAATACAAAATTAAGCTAGAGAATATTGCAACAAGTGAATGGACAGCTCAAATCCTTTCTATTCATCAAAACAAATTTGAGGCGCTTTGATAGAT
>JAPZDX010000012.1:24420379-24430798 GCA_029783625.1 Naso annulatus | reverse complement strand
GAGGGGTACGAGGTACATTCAAATGGAACAAACGCATATTTTCGACTCAGTAACGCTATCAAATACAAAATTAAGCTAGAGAATATTGCAATAAGTGAATGGACAGCTCAAATCCTTTCTATTCATCAAAACAAATTTGAGGAGCTTTGATAGTGTATCTCAGGGCTAGATGGTATCATCGGAACAAACCATAATATGTGCGGATGCCTGAAAGGTTTTAAGATTACCGCTAAACCCACATTTCAGCCATTTAAGTGTCTCATACTTTGATTATATCGTCGTTAATTGAAATATTATATTTACAAACCGGTTAAAAACGATCAAAATAACTCCTGAGAGAAACGGTTGCAGAGTGAAATGTCTCCCGCTCACAAAGCGGAATGGACTCATCCAAGGGTACGCTCGTTTTGGCTCTAGCATAATCCGCTTGGGCGGAGTAATAACGGCAACAGCGCCGTGCGGAGAGATCCGCCTCTTCAAACGAAGAGCTAAGGTAAAACTAGCGCACCCTCTCTGTAGTCGACAATGTAGGATTTACGGAAGAGGAGTCCCAGGCGTGGCTGAGGAACTTCCGTCTTTTACGGCACAAAAATGGTAAGTCTCTTGCAGCAAATGTAGCTTTATATTTAATTATTCAGCCATTTACCTCCGCTAACTATGGCTACATTCGAGGCGAGATTAGCTAGCTAGCTTCGCGGTTCTTTTAGACGGGATGTCTCGGTGGCTGCAGTGAAATGAGAGGACGGGCATCCTTGATACGGTTGCAGAAACCAGAAAAGTGATTGAGCTGAGCTGTCTTTTCCTCTCGGCCTTTTTTTCTTCTTCTTCTTCTAGCTCTTTCAAAGCTCTGTCAATGGGAAAGTGGAGAAGCAGTTTGACGTTACATCTTTGGCATTAGCCGTGTAAATTCATATAGATAGGCGTAAATAATTTGATTGCGCTGCAGTCTCGCTCACCTGAAAGCATCCAATTTACGCTGGTTGTTTATACAACGTAAATCATGTTCATGTTTTAGAGATAGCTTACATCGAATGAATACTGATTACCACCACGATTTTTCTTATGGTGCTATTCACATAATATAAATGTGGTAAACTGTAACCTGGTTGTAACTGAGCAGCTGCATCCAATCACACAGCTCATCTTGGTTCCTGATCAAACATGACCTTTTAAGCTGATCATGGTGTTTCAGCCACTCGCACTACACTGGGAAGTTCAGTTTGCTTATGTACTCTTATCTGAATAACAAATGCATCATCTAACACAATCACCTGTACAGAGGGACCCACCCAGTCATTGTTTTCTATCCATTTCTCCTCCAGACAGCAACTCTGCGCCCCTACCTAAACGCTGTGAGGGCCACCCTGCAGGCGGCCCTCTGTCTGGAGAACTTCTCCTCTCAGGTGGTGGAGCGTCACAACAAGCCAGAGGTGGAGGTCAGGTATGTTCAGTGGCATGTATTTGGAGTCAGCAGCGTAATAATGTTTCCCCCGGCTTTGCTTTTTCATCGTTCTCCTGCCCTTTAGCTGTTCACCATCATCTGCAGCTGTCACACAAGCAGGGACTTGTAAAAACATGCACAAGAAAATGCAGGAGGGGAAGAAATTACACAAGCATGAGCAAGGCAGTAACATTGGACCTGCTACAGCCTGTCTGCAGGGGTCTTCTGATACAGTGTGAAGACTGAGAGTATTGAACAGTTTTCACTATAATTTCTAAGCCATTGTGCACAGTCGGACTTGGTCACATCATGCAAAATGGTGACTTCAGTGTCTAGCAAAGATAAGTTTAAAACTGAGCGGGACTGTTTCTGTTTGTGATGGATGGATTGTGCTGTGGTTACAGGAGCAGTAAGGAGCTCCTGCTTCAGCCCGTGGTGATCAGCCGTAACGACAAGGAGAAGGTTCTCATCGAGGGGTCCATCAACTCTGTCAGAGTCAGCATCGCTGTCAAACAGGTGATTGCAAACAGCAGGAGGTTTGACTGTTTTTGGTTATGAGCTATTTCCTAATTTTTTATTTTTCTAATGTGTTTAAAAATCTGATTCACTGTAGGCTGATGAGATTGAGAAGATCCTTTGCCACAAGTTCATGCGCTTCATGATGATGAGAGCGGAGAACTTCTTCATTCTGAGGAGGAAACCAGTAGAGGTGAGAGACAGAGAGGAGGAGGGGAATCCGGGTCATTACAACAGAACTGAAAACAGCCCGTGACAAAAGAGAGTTAGTATTAAATAAGAAGAATTAAAATGAAAAACGAGTTATACTGTGAACTTTTTAAATGGCAAATGTCGTAGGCCTCCATACTCAGATTTACAATATTTGCAAAACTCATTTATTGCCATTAATAAACTAAACTAACAATGCTTCCGTCCTAATTTGTTGACTGGTATCTGACTCGATTTTGTCTCATTTCCTGTTCTCCTGTCTCACGCTGTGATTTCAGGGATATGATATTAGCTTCTTGATTACCAACTTTCACACGGAGCAGATGTACAAACACAAGCTGGTGGACTTTGTCATCCACTTCATGGAGGAGATCGACAAGGAGATCAGCGAGATGAAACTGTCCGTCAACGCCAGGGCTCGTATCGTCGCCGAGGAGTTCCTCAATAACGTAAGAAAACTCCTTTGAAAATCTTTTAGACCCGTAGCTGTATAACATTGACAATAATTTGGCATCTCCCCCGTCCACAGTTCTGATGACAGTGTTGTCCATGGTCCCACACAAGCTGGGAAAAACGCAGCAAGGGCCAATCAGCACTAAAGGAGTAAACAGCCAGTCGTCGAGGAGACGAGAGGAACATGACCAATCTGGCGGCCGTCTCGAGTATTTCCCTGTACTCATGAATATCAATGACTGTATATAATGAAATGTTTACCAGTTTCATTTTCAGCCACTTAGAACAAATCCCCAAACAAAGGCGGGTCCTTAAAGTATTAATCTAGTTGATATCCATGAATACAGGGGCGTTGAGAACATGTTGCAAATCAAATGGCCAGGTTTTTGTATTGTGTGTATGAGTCCGTTTTTTCTGTCACTGTTGTTCCAAATTTGTCCCCCAAATTTCCCTCTTCAGGAAACCATGTTTCAGAAAAGTAGTATGTGGTGTTAAATCGCAGACATGGAGCAAGAGCTGTCTGCAAAGAAGCCACCAAAGCCCATGTATGAAAATAATGAGAGATAATAAAACTCTGTTGTTTATATCTTTGGTGTCGTACTCTGTGTCATTCACAGTGAGCATACTGTGCTGCTGCGTCTATAAATGGATTTGTTCAGCTTCAGAGGAAGTTGTTTTTAATCAGCACTCTGACCACGTAATGTGCTGTTAATGTGTTTCCCCAGCTGGGAGGAAGAGGAAGTAATACCTTCATGCTGCAGACGCTGTGTGAGCTTTTTTCTTTTGGTATTTGTTCTGCCAACTCGCTCTAACTGTAGATTACAGTCGGCGGAGAAGAAACTGGCACTTTTAAAATAAGATTAAATGCTTTTTAAATTCACTTTTATTTGCTTTGAAGTGTATGCTCGACAGGCAATGGCTCCCCGTAGCTACACACCTGCTGCTCAAGGCTTGTACAGATGAAAAAGGGTTTTTATTTAAACCACTTTGGGAGTTTTAAGGAGGAGCTTTATGGCCTAATTTGGAGGTATTACAGTGATAAGATAAAAGGATAATAGATGAATTACCCTCCAAGGCACCCCCTGCTCATGACCAAATATTTTTACTGTGACAGCCCATTTCACCAGTTTCATCTCTTGCTTCATCGGTGCATCATTTCCAGAGACACAAGAGTCTTAAATCTGCGATCCTCATCTAACTTCAATCAGCCAGCATCAATCATTTGACGAGGCCATCTGACACTTTCATATCAGCTCATGTCATCGGTACCGCCCACAGTATGTGACATGTCCACATGAAAATGTGTAACTAGAATTACCACATCTCGTCGTATGCCTCTGCCAAGTATTCAAGTCTCAGTTTACTTCCATGGCTGACCTCTTCAGATATGAAATGTCTTTATGGTATCACTATTACACATTTGTGTGAATTATGTCATAATTAGCACACAACGTCTTGAGTTACAGCCAAAAACATATTTTGAGGTCACCGTGACCTTGACCTTAGACCACCAAATTATAATCAGTTCATTGTTGAAGGGAAAATCCACCACTTCTCATGTGGGTGTCCAGTGAATGTTCATGGTAACTGTAATCAACTGAAGCCATCAATTCCACAGTTTTTCGCTGTATTAACAGAAGAAGCTGAGTTTTCTGATTTGTCCTGTTCTCACAGCCGTTCTTGCGTGTCGTCATGTACCAGGATGCATTGCATCACAAAAAAACGGTACTTGCCGAGTCTCAAAGTTTGTTATTTGTCGCATCGGAACATTTCTTTTAATTAATATTAATAATATATAATAATATATAGTAGCTTTCATTAACGAGGGTTTTTTGGTCCGCCAAAGCCTAAAAATCCTCTCGAAACAAAGATAGCATTGGCTTGTTGGAGTAAGAGGGGAAAGATGAGGAGTAAACAGTTTTTACCTCTTCCTGAAACCAGTGACGTCACTGCTTCAAGAGAGAACAAAATTTTGAAGCTGCGCCCCAGAGACAGAACACCGAAAAAAAAAATTTTGTTGGGTTTTACATTAGTAATTGGAATGGACAGAGATAAGGTTGAGTATCAGCAGAGTTGCACTTTAAGATCAAGTGGAACTTTGTGCTTAATTTGAAGAAATTCCTTCACGGCGTTTTTGAGATACCACACTCACAAGAATTGGATGGACAAACCCAAAAACAAAATGCCTCCACCCATCTTAAATGCAGCACTAATAAATAATAATGCCACAGTAAAGAGGCAATGACATGTTGGTTTATAAAAATAACACATCTTTATTATAGTGGAGTTGGGACGTACATTGTGAAGTCTATACTTCATTTTCACATTTCCAGTACCTTGAGTGCTTCCATGTGTTCTTCACAAAGAGTGTGTTTTCATTTCATTAAAGATGTGTGTGTAGAATCATCAGCTGTAGAAAGCTGTCTTTATAAAGTCTACATGTCTACATTTGTTTTCCCCATAGAAAACCTAATAATAATAATAATAATAATAATTTCCCAATTCATTTATCCATTCATTCATTAATCACCACAGTCAAAACAGTAGCTTTTTAGTATTGTCTTCCCAGTAGGTTTTTTTAACCTTTTAAATTGCACATCATTACTGAAGACACCTTCACATAAAACAGTGATTGCACAAAACAATAACATGTCAAACATGTAGCAGAAAGTCACATGATCATTTGATGAAACCACAGTCAACATTTAAAATTTAACTATACATATACTGTGTAGCTTTGAAATTCGAACACTGACACCCAAGCACATACTTGTGCTCAGGCTGCTGAGCTCCTTCACATCCTTTAAAAAGACAAGTGTTACAGAGAGAGGTGTGTGCGTGTGTGTGGCAGAAGTTTCGAAGGAGAAGGCGGAGGCACATCACTCAAGACGGTCACCACTGTGGGCAGGTTATGCAGACTGGAGAAAGTGAAATATCCACAGGAAATCCGTCAAAAGGACGTGAGACAGCAGGACTGCAGCCGCGCTGGGTCAACGCAGGCGGTCAGAGGTGAGGCGGGACGGTCTGCAGGGCGTCCTCGGGTGTGCGATGGATGTTCACATTCTGGAAAGAGGAACGCATCAGTGTCAGATGCCTTCTGAATAACACCGCACATTCAGAAAACATTTACTGGGAGTCAAGAGACAACGAATCTTTCAAGTTTTGATTTACCTTTCACACATGAAACATGCCTGGGAAGTTACTTAAATGTCAATTTATAAATCGGTTGTTTTTGGGTTTGTGACAACTGCTCATATTTGTTGATGTACTGTAGTCGCTATATGGCAGGTGTTGGGGTTTTTAACACAGTTTGCGATATTAGAGAGGTTTGATTTTTTTTAAATGCATCCACAAATACTGTGATCTCTTTGAAACTGCTGAACGCTTCAGGATCCTCAGAAAATTCACACTAGTACAGACTACCAGAACCATCTCACAGCTGACAGATGCTGCCATCAACATAAAATCAGCTTCAGCATGTTTTCATCATGCGTTTATTTAGTCACACTATCATGCACATGGCAGCAGGTCTCAGTAAAATTTGACAGTTTTGAGACCGAAAGCTATTAAAATGTCCAAAAACTTAGCCAGTAACACTGGCTGTGAATAACAAGCACAATTTATCACAACTCTAAATCCGTACAAAGGGAAATGTGTGTGACACAGTGAGTGTTTTGTTCAGGCTGATGAATGGCAGCACTTTTTGATGCGCCCTAGTTGAGCCTTTGCATATGAATGAATGCAGAAGTCTCAGTCCTCAGTTTGTACAGCAGGGAAAGCAGGAAGGGCTCTGAACATCTGATATGTAGATAGCAAGAATAGGAAGGAAGCAGTCCGCCTCTTTTGATCTCCAAGTAGCATGAGTAAAAAAAAACATTCAGCTTTTGACCTTCAAAGTAAAGCATGCAACCCAAGATCCTAAATTTTAGGCACTGAAAACTCTTGACAAACCCTTAAAATCAGGTTAAATTAGACTAAAACATTCATTAAGGTAAATTAAAAGATGTTCATTAACCGTTGGAGGACATTCATAGTTTGGTTTTGGTCTTTTTTGAAAGATAAAAATCTGAATTTTATTCCCCGACAATCAGAATTTCTTAGTGCCACCAATGTTAAGTAAAAAACAAGAATAATTCACACTGAAAAACAATATTTTTTTTTCTCCTTAGGTCTAATTTCTTTTGCAAACAGATGCCTGCACAAGACCACAGTTGGGAGTTGTTAGCTTAAAAACGCAATGGTACCACGGCATAACATCATATCTACGCAAATATATTAAAATGATGACAATCTCACATAAAATTAATTCAAATTAATTTAATTAAAAATAAAATTAAATATGTTCTGAGAATGTCAAACCATTTTAACCATGAAAAAGCAATTTCCTGTATGCTTTAAGATAAATATAAATACATTATTACTAAGCGTGAACTCTCTGTGCTGTGAAGCCGATAACAGGTCAAATATTTGGTGTCCAAAAAAAAAAGGCTCAGAGTTCAGCAGCCATCTTGGTGTCATCTTAAAGCTAAAAAGTAAATGTTTAAAATAAAGATGCACATGAAAGTACGACATATGGAGATCAGCAGCAGCAGTGGCTGTTCATGAATGCATTACTGGACTGGATCGATGTTTGTCGGTGTAACAGGACTGTTTCTGGGAGGGAATCATCAATCTGTGGAATATTCCGAAGCTTCTTTGGCGAGTTCAGACTCTCTTTGAGAGTTCACTTTGTTGGCGCTGATATCAGCTGCTGCTTTGGTTTTATTTTGAAATGAATTACACCAGTCGAATCAAGAATCTAAACTTTCCAAAATATAGCTCGTGAAAACGCTCTTAAACAGCAGTTTAGGTGCATTTACATAAAACGTTACAAAAGTTTGTGGTAAGCTAATGGCCACAGGCGGCATGAAGGGGGGAAAACAGCTTTAATGCAGAGTTTCCAATTTCCAGTAACTGCCTTTTTTTCAGGACTTTAATTCTGACAGTTAAATCTCTCCAGTCATAATGTATGTTTAAAATCATTCCCTCTAAGCACAATTCAAACTGTATTTGAAACAGATTAAAATTGTATTTCTTCACATCCTTTAGAGTTGGCTGCGTCCACGGCCAGTTGTTGTTTGGGAGATTTTTGTCATTTTCCCTCATCCAGTATCCATACTACCTTCCTGTTTAGTGTGGCAGAAAAAGATTTAGTATGTCCCAGTACATAGTATGTGAAATAAAGTATGCAAGCAGTACTAGGATGTTCTACTACATCCGGTCGGTTTTTGCAGTATTCAAGCCAGCATGCTTTTCTGACCATCCTGACCCACAATCCTTTGCGCATCTGAAAAAACCTCACACGTCACGCTGTTTTGCACAGATATAAACAAAGCAGAGAGAGCGCACACATTTGACAGCTGATTGACAGAATGACAGATGACAGCACATGTAAGTGTAAGAACTCCTGTGTGCAGTTAATATATTAATATACTGTTGCTGTACAAAGCCAAGTGGATAAATGTGAGCAAATGTTAACTTTTATATTTGCATTTCTTTCCTTTGTTCCCCAAAATTTCATGCTAAGGTTGCAACAGATGTAAACGCATCAGAGTCACAGTTCAAGGCGTACTGTCGTGACAAAGCAGTATGTCCCAACTGTCTGCATACTGCATGCAACAGTATGTACTTTGAGAAGGCAGCTGCAGTATGTACTACAAGTAAACAGCCAAAGTACGCAATTTAGAACACACCCATTATTTTGTGATTTAATGGTCGGCCTCTGAAGAATAAGTGAGAGTCACGTTTCAGTGAGCAGAGCAGCTCCATCACTTGTCTTCTCCACACAACACCTGACTCGACCTGTGAATATTTACACATCCAACTCTGTGAATTACGGGTTTACTTCCAGGGAGCTCTCTGGGGCTCCCTGCCCAGGGGAAGAGAACGTGTTTGGGCCATACTCTCCTGTCCAAGCCCCCTCTCTTCTCTGGAGTTTTGGACTTAGTCATTTTTTCGCCTCTTGCTCTCAAAGGAATCTAGTCGTAGTCTTGCAAATAGTGACCCTGCAAGATCTATGGTCTTTGCAAATGTTTTAGTCTGTGACTAAAAACTCAGTGACTTGCATATTGTCTTTAGATGTGAGACTGTGTAAGCTTTGTCAAAGTCTTCTTTTGTATGGAAGGCATAAGACGATTTTTGTGAGTTCCACTTGTTGACTGAAAAAGTGTTTAAGGTTAACAAGGAAATTAAGTTCCTCTTGGGCAAAAGAGAGAAAGCTGAACTCAGAATACGTAAAGTTGTATTTATGTATAATAAGGAAATTAGGTGCAAGAATACTTAAGATTAGTTTTTACACTAACTGGCACCATTTTTTTTCTTTCAATTAAAACCCTGAATTTCATGTCAACCTTTCTGAAATGAAGCACAAGGAGAGTGTGGTGAGGATATATGCAAAGGCTGAGTGGAGTTTATTTAGAGACAAACACAAATATCCTCTTCATGCTGATCAGTCATATGAATATATTCAAAGAACCTTCACATTTGTTCAACAAAAAATAAAAGTATTTCTATACTTCCAGGATCTTCATTAGACAGTGATAGACAACGTAAAACTAGAGACAAACTGAAAAAGAGGACATGTAAAAAGGATGAAAAATAAAGTCAATTTTTATGTGCAAAATATAAGAAAGCACAACTCTATTTTGTGTTGTGCAAAGCTTTAAAACACAGATTAGAGTGACCTGACTTCTACTAACAGAAATATAAAGTAATGAGTCACCGGGAAAGTTAAAAATCAGTTTAAGAGACAAGATCACAGAGGGAAAAAAAAAAAAAAATTACCTGTAATCAATGCTTGAACAAAAAGGATCTAGAGTTTTGTTGCTTTACAGTCGGTATTACAGCACCAGTTTAAAAAGAAAAACCTCTGACGGCTTTTCATTCATTCTCCAAAAATGGGAGAACATGCACGACACAAGATCTGCGTCATAAGATTAATAATCAAAATTACAAACTGGATTCCAGTCAGTTACCATCATCACGTCTTAAATTATAAGTGAAAGAAAATCAGAAGACAAAACAGTGGAGAGTGAAGGAAGGGGGAGGAGAAAGATTAGAGGTCTGCCTGGTTCAGCAGGTACATTGTGCACCTGAAGGGTGCTTTGTGCGTAAAGAAGGGGGAATGAGGACGGGGTTTGGGGTGGTGTGAGGGGTTCTGCTTTATTGGTGAGCTGGCACTGTTAGCAAAGCCTCCTGGGACATCCGCGACACTTCTACGTTCTGTTTGATATAAAAAAAAAAACAAAACACATGGGAGACATGAAATCCACTGCACACACACTGGGCTAAGACTCGGACAAATGGATCAGGTTTAGAGCCGTGTTGTCACATGTCTGAGGTTTTGGTTGTTGTCTTTCTCTGATGTGTGTCAGCAGTGCAAGTCAAGGAGAAATGAGAAGACTGCATGTTTCTTGTGCTGAGCAGATTCTTTTTGTTCGATAATCAGACGATTTCTCACCAACAAAATCATTAGAAAAAAATTAAAAACCCACAAAGGGGCTTATGGGTAATGGCCACTAATCTAACATCCTCAATTTAACCTGGAAGCAAAGATTTTAAACCCCTAAAATACACTGGATGCGGAACGACTCCAGAACGGCTCCATCGATACGTTTCTATTTTAGTCAATGTGTCAGCTCACACAGGCTCCGGCTCCGCTGCGACACGGCTCCGGAACGACTGCGGCGTCCGGCAGCCCTCCGCAACACATACGCAGAGCTTCTATTTTTGCCGGACGCCGGAGCACGGCGCATAAATTC
>JAPZDX010000012.1:24328993-24345567 GCA_029783625.1 Naso annulatus | reverse complement strand
CTACAAATGTAGGGAAAGTGCACAAAAATACGAGTTCATTGTGGCCATGTGGTGACCGAGACACCACAAGGGCCTGAAATGGAGAAAATGTAAACCATGATACTCAAAGTGTAACACATTTGTCTACAGTGGTTGGACTTGCTGTCATAAATGCTTATATTGACAAAAAATATTCAGCAACTATTGTCATTATACAGTAGTAATTACATGGTGAATATGAACAAGTGGTATTACACGGTGATAACATTGAAACATGTGATTCACTGGATCTTTTTGAAGTGATTATTTTAACTGACTTCAACACTATTACATTGCACTGAATAAATCATTACACACTAATTAGACTGTACTACATATGATTAAAGGAGCATTAGCGATTCAGTATTGTCTCTCTTGTCTCCAGCAATATACCGGTGTCAACAAAATAATGATTCCATGAGGTATGGATCATTTTGATGGGACTCAGTGGTTTAAAAGAATGGGTTCCTGCCAACATTTGTGTAATCTGATACCTCACAAGCAAGGTTAAAAACTAAAGTGCTCTTCTCAATCACTAGATTGCATTCACAGAGATACAATCACAGGTTTGCATCATAACGTAACGATTTACATAACACAATGATTTGTGTTTTAGAGAGATGAGGTTCTAAAAATAAAATAAAAAATGTAATAATAAAAGGTACCTTTTTCCCCCTCTCTCAGTTTGTCCTGTGAATTGTGTCCCTCCTGTCAACTGTGTTACTTTGTCAGCTGTGTTATGTGTGATTTTTTGTGTGTGTCATAAATCTTTTAAATGTTGGCTAAACTGTTACAAAAATGATGAGGGTTGTTTCTAGCAAGGGAAGTTTTAGATAAGGACGTTCAATAACTCTAAAATCAGTGTAATGTGGATTTATGTTGAAAAACTCCTTGTCCTTGATGACAGTAACCGAATGTCCATTATCACATCAAAATTCATATTTTCAAATCAGTTATACAGACATCGTCAAAAGCCATGGAGAAAAGACTCCAAATCTTAACGTTTAAAATAATAATATTGTTTTTTATGTGTAGTGTTATATTCATGACTTATATGACACAATTTATGTCCCTAACACAGCTGACAAAATAATGAGTCAAGTTTTTTACATCATGAAAACAAAAACGTTAGTGCTATTTAGCTTAAAAAAACAAAACACTGATTTTTTTCACTTTTGGTTGATGGGAAAAGTACCCTTAACGCCAACATACAATCACTCACAAGCTATTTTGAATCCAGTAACGTTAACAATATCCAACGGCCGCTTCAGCCTAATTAACGGTAACACTAAACTAGCAAAAGAAACATCCCAAAATAAATCATAAGCTAGTTAGCGTTAAGCTAATTAGCTCCAGTGTGTTAGCTGTTAGCACATTAATGCGAACAACATTTAACGTTAACGTAACGCTACTTTCAGTTTCAAGCGTTTGCTTCTCGTCTGACTGGGTTCCACTAAACAACCAGTTTGTAAAGTTTATTATATTTTATATAAAATAGAAAAAACGACTTAAGATACACTATATTGTGAATTACTTACTAGTGGGAGCGCTCCTAACGTACGGTGAACTTTTGTAATCTCAGTGTCGGAGTTAACTGGCGGAATGTAAATGTTGGACGCGACAACGGTTGTCATGGAGACGGAGATGCGTCGCTCCGCCAGCAGCAGAGAGCTCGAGAGCCACAGCACTTTGCTATGGGACCGTCTGAAGAGCGTCTCTCTGTCCTTCACTGACACACAGAGTTTTTAAAATGGCCTTTCTGCTGAATGTGTACAGCTATTGGGAAATTAAAAGCAAAACGAGAATGAAGAACAACAACAAGAAAAGGTCCCAGGTTTGAAGACAGAAGTAGACAGGGAGAGTAGGCTTAGGTGCTTATTGTAGAATGATGGCTTAACATTCTTCTTCATTTAGTAGTTAGATAAATTACTGTATCTAGCGTTAAATACAAATTTAAATATTAATTGTATGCTACTAAGAGAAATATTGTATTTTAATTTACCGCAGTAACTGACAATGTAGAAGTAGGCCTGGTTAATTACAGCTAATAGTAAGGCTACCTTAAACGTCCAGCTACATAAAATAGGCCTACAGTAATTCATCAGTAATCCAATAATAGGTTACAGCATGCAGGTTCATGTTTAATGTGGGATACTAGCACTTTTGGTGAGTGAAAAAAGGCAACATTTTGTTGTTGATACTTACACAGCCTAGCAAATTTTAACCATCTTTTTTTAAATATAGTGTTTCTATTTTTGCCTAAGAAGGTCTAAAGGATCTGCATACTATCTTACCACATTTAAAATGGTTAAGTGAAGTCAGGCCAGATGGAATAAGTGAACAAAGAGTGTAGATAGATAGATAGATAGATAGATAGATAGATAGATACATAAACCTTCCTTAGATTAGTACATTTTAGATTGGTACTTAAAACTTTAAATGTTCACATCCCTTGCTGTTACTGGTAAAGATAGTGACAGTAATAGCAGTACTGATGAGCTAATGGAGTTTGACTGGGATGCAAAGTTTTCTCCATTTTTCCCTCTCACATTAATGACACCTTGAAAGTGTCCACAATGGGGGGAAACCACATGGACCCAAATGACCTGAACACTCCAGAGTCACAAGAGCATCATAACCTTATCTGTTTCCCATGGCAGATTACAGGCATCACGCACTGCGGCCCCTGGCCTCTTTGGATCCCATCATAGCTGCCTGAGACTGTGTAGTCGAGCACAAATGATTAGTTTTATGTGTCAGAACCTTCCCTTGACACCTGCAAAAGGCATGCTGCCACACAAATAAGGATAAATTAAGGTTGAGATTGGACTGGACATTAGCTGAGGTAAGGTGTTGGTCTGTGTGGCTGGGATCCTGAGGACAAGGGGAACGGGGTGCAGGACCGGATAAAGAGGGTATACAGGGCTTTCATGTCAGGGGGATCTACAAAGATACAACATGCAGGAATGGACACAACGACAATGCCTGTGTACAAGGCCCAGAACTCTGTGCTACACCCCTGCAAGGAGATCTGTGTGAGAAGGTCATGAACAAAATACTATGAGTAATGTTAACACACAAAGTTCAAATACAAAGAGCAACTTGATATGAATGCATTGACAATACAGTAAAGTGGAGAGAGTCACTGTGACCTCACTGGTTTGTGGATTACAGCTTTGAGGCCTTGAGTTTGGCAATATGACTGTTGCAACCTTTTTTCTTTCTTTTCTCTCTTCTCTGTTAGACTGCCATGATTACCCTCTATGCTCAGAGTTTACACTAAACCCTCTACTCGTTGTTATAGAGCGCCGGTTACGAGAACTAAGAGATATAAGGTTTCCTTTGTTCCTGCTGCCATCTGTATTTTGAATCGTCTGTACTGCAGATTGCTCATTGTAGTCTGCAAATGTTTACATAGACTGCTACTTGCACAATTGTTCTGAGGTTCTTTTGCCAAGATTGCTCTTTGTACAAATCACATTTTGACTCGGATTGAGCAGATTGTACATCCGCACATAATACTGCCCACTTGTATGTGCAGATGAGCAATCTGAACCACTGCGTCCATGTGCAGCTTGTTTGTTGTCGATCTGTGTTTTTATGTTTTTCCTGTTTTTGTGAAAGTCCTGGCTGCAAATCAATCTTCCTGTAACAGACAATAAAGACACCTTGACTTTGATAAAGACCAACACAGGTTTTTGGTACCAGGTTCTAAAAATGTATGTTTCTGCTGTAAGGTTGGACATCTTTACATGAGGCTTGAAGGGAAATGACTCCTCTTGGATACAGCCTCAAGATTCATTCACATGAACCTGAAGGATTTGGTGTCATTTTCAGGCCTGGAGACTGCCGCTCGTAAAAATGCTATGGATACTGCTATACTGTGCAGCGGTCTTTACTCCGAATCGGTCTGCTGAAATGTTAAATAAATGGGCTTCTGCTTTATTTACTTGTTCTCAATGATGCTCAGTTTCACAGCAGTGACCTCACTCAATGAGGAAGCCTAAACCAAATGAAAGACTCCCCAAAGGGTCTAAATAACCCACATCTAATAATGACATTATCATATCTGAATGGCCTCAGCTCTTACAGCATCCTGGCCACAGCAGTGTATTAATCATTAGCACATGTCTAAGGCATTGATTAAACGAATGAGGAGATCCGGGCCAAAAAGGTTCCAAAGAAAACCACAACTCTCTGATGAGGTGGTGGTCCTGAAAACATGGTAGCCCACCAATATTTGGTTGGTAGTAGTGAAGCAATCGTTGGAGCCAGGGGCCACCACGGAGATGGTACTTGATTGTGCAGATGTGGCCAGCAGCTCAGGGTAAGTGGAACTAATTAAACCTGAACAAGTTTTGTCACCGCTTTGATCCACCCTGTACTCGTCCGTTTCCCAATGCTCGCTCCATCCAGCAGCAGAAATATGCTGACATGAAAGGTCTGGATCAACATCAGTCGGTCAAGAACATCAATATTAGTCACTCACACAATCATCCAGATGTATAATCCATTTTCTCCCCTCTTCACGCCAGAATCCTCTTCCTCACTCTCTCCCACTTTTACAGTATGGGGATGTTGTGAGGGTCCTGCCTTTGTGAATACAACTCAATTTTACGCTAATGACATCAGTATGTGCCGCTAACTTTAACTCCTCCTGAGGTCCAGATGTTTGCACAGAGGATCAAACACTGGGTATGCCCCTCTTATTGTCACATTGTTGGGCAAGCCAGGAGGGCTTATAGTCGCACATATTCCCACATACAGTACTTCTCTTCTCCTGCAGAAACCCACAATCTGACCACAAATGAGAGCACACCCTTAAGCTGCAGTTCGACTTTATTTTTGCATTTGCGCAGAAACATATAAAGGCATGCAGTTGTTTCCAATAAATCCTCATTAAGGCTTTTCTAAGAACAGACTGTATTTTGTGTAGTTTTATCAAAAATGTGTGGTAAACATGCAGGAGACCAAAGGGCTATAAAGTCTTCCTCTTGATTTTCACATTAAAACCATCAATCCAAGAACAAATAGAACGCCCAGACACATTCAAAGGATCATTTAAAACTACCACTTACAACGTAATACCCATCGCTGCGCCCCATTTTCAAAGCACTTTGTGTCTTTTAAAGGGTATCTGATCTGAGCGACAACACCACTGTGGTCAGTAAATGTCACTGGTTTTAGTTCATAGATGAAACACAACCACTATGAGGGCAGCCAATGTCACGCTGACTTCACAGTGTTTTGACAGAGTGGATTTTACAAGACTGCAGCAAGCAGATACCAGCAACTTTTATGTATGAGGCTGCCCCCATGCAGATTTGACTTTTGACTTTGACCAGTCATATGAGGTGCTGCTGCTTAAAGGTGAACCTTTTGCATGGCTATACATTAAAGTTCATGGCTTGGGTGACTCACAGGTGGACTTTTGGCATGCCAATAAAGATTTTTTCTTAATAGGTTGAGACGGCCTCAAAGCAACAAAATGACCAGACATGAGAGACAGTCTGGAACCCCCAGCCTCTGGCACAGGACCTCAAACAGCTGCATTTGATGTTTCCTTTCATTTACTCCATTTCTAAGTGTAACTTTTAGGAGGGGAACAAAAGTCAGACAGCTGGGGTCTTAAAAATATTCATCGGAATGGAAGAATTTAAGTTATGAAGAACCTAAACTTTGCATTTTTGTGAGCATAAATATTATGTTTGTGGCTTCCAAATGTACTCCAATCAGTGTCCAATATTTATCCCAGCCTCATTGTGCTAACCTCTAAACCCTAGCACAAGGATTCGCAACCTCTTCCATGCCAAGGCCCTCCAAATAATACTAGCGCAGAGCCAAAGACCCCTTTTGCAAGATGTCTCTACACCATGGATGATATTACACAGGGTACAGTCGTTAACGCTTTATAGGCTATATGCCTCATCATAATACAAATTTTTTAGATATTTTCCACAGAGCTTTTTTCATTTGGGTTGTTGGTGTGCTTATCAGATCTTTTCCTTTTCAAAAAGAAAAAAGTTTATTTTGCGAACTAGCAGGAATTCGCTAGATGGTAGCAATCAAGCTAACTATAGCTAAATTTCAGGAGCAGAGCAGCTTTGTGTCACGTGCAGACTGTACCAGGTCAACAGCAGCAGTTTATCGGTAAGGTGAGGTGCATGCACAGAGCCCAGTGGATATTGAAAGACAGTGCCCACCCCAGCCACAGCTTGTTCACCCTTCTGCCTGTCTGGGAAGAGATACAGGAGTACCTGCTACCAGTTAATCAGTCAGTTAATAGCCTATTCAACAACACTCTTTCAACAGTAACATGCATTTAGCTAACTGCCAGTTGACTATAAGGTGCATTTAAAGTGGTTTAAAGATTTGAGAAGGGTCCAGCTGTAGAATCAGACAACATATTAGCAAAGATAGTGAGTTATAAACACAAATACAAGATACCCCACTGTGCGCTGCACCAGTGGTGAAAAGTGGGCTGGGTCACGTCTCCCACAGAGACAGTTAGGGAGCCACCATCCTTTTACCTGGTCTGGAGGTGTTATAACCTTATGTGAATGGACAAAAGCAAATGGACCTTGTGTTGCATGATATTTTTTTGACTATTAGACCACTTAAATGTCAGTTGATGTTTGCTGCAAAGTAAGGTGGGAAGCATCAGTTCCCAAATCTCGCAAAAGTGTGATGCTAAGACAGACAGGTCTCGAACAAAGTTAATTTTTTTCCTGATTTGTGTGTTTGAAAAATGTAATTTTTGTGTCAAAATGTTCATAAGATATGTGTCTTGTGAAAATGGGTCCAATATGTATCTTGGTGACAATGGGGCGACAGAGTTGGTCATAATCTGTGATATCTCTCCCATAAGAATGAATGGACTCGAGACTGCTTCCTGTCTCCTAAAGGGGGCGGGGCTGTGGCAAAACCCATGTGACACTAATAACCAGAATGTTCAGGGAGGTCTCAGTTCCTGTTAAATGTCTCTGATATTACCACAAACCACTTCACTTTTATACAAGACACGCCCCCCTGATTTCTTTCCTTAACTCTAATCAAGTAATCTTGGTGCCTAAACCTCCCGTTTCATTTTATAAAAATGGTTATTATACATGCCACACATAATTTATGCACAAATGTGTTCTGTTAATAGGTTATAACACGTCTACAAATGCTTAGAGACAAATGTCTACTAACAGTCTGTTAATAGCAGAGGTGGAAAGTAACGAATCACATTTACTCGTGCTACTGTAACGAAGTAGTTTTTTGTATACTTGTACTTTTTAAAGCAGTTTTTAAAGTGTGTATTTTTACTTTTACTCAGGTAGGTTTTGTTGGAAGTATTGTACTTCACTACATTTTAAATCACATCCACTACTGAGTAAAGAAAAAAAAGCTAAAACAACTAGTTACCCCAAGTTTTCTATGAACTGGTGCTGTGTCCGCGTGCCAGTAACTGTCCATCTGATTGGCTCTGGCTGACTAACTTAAGTGCCAGAAGGTGAACAACAGTCAGTCACACACACCAAGACAGCAAAAGGGTGTTTTTGTGCGCAGACATGGAGGGAGATGGAGATGGAGAGATGATATTACAACCCCCCGCGACTCCCCCAAAAATAATTAACTTTAACTACTCTAAGGACGTTTTAAATTGGCTACTTTTTACTTTTATCTGAGTACATTTTTAGACCAATAATTTTACTTCTACTTAAGTAAAATTTTATCAAGGTAACAGTACTTCTGCTTAAGTAGATTTTTTTGCACTCTTTCCACTTCTGGTTGATACTCAACTATTGATTACTGTGGGTGATGAGAGGCATCCACCTTCCTCCTCTTTTAATCTGTTGCGATAGTTGATAGTCAACTAAGATGTTGACTCAGTGTACAGATATTGTTAGAGTTAGTTGAAGATTGGTAAATAACCTATTGAAACAAAACATACTGACAGTAAAACACTTTTGTTGATTATTACTGACACACTGTTGATGCTACTGAACATTTACTGATAACTTGTAGAGTGACAACTGACGGACCATCAAAATAAAGTGTGACCACTCCAATTAGCCGCCCCCGACAGCCCCACTTTGACAACCATAAACCCAGCACACTTAATGCTTGTCAGCTTTGATTAAACAGTCTTCCATTTTTATGTGTCACCTTGTAAAGTGACGCGTACATTTCAATTAAATCCACTAAATTCTTTCAGACAGTTTGTTATGTAAGCAAAGGGAGCATGCTTTATCTAAGTGGCTGTGGGAATATGAGCTGTAAGAGTAAAAAAGCACTGAGTTAAATCTGTAACACATGTCGGAGTGTGTTTTTGTGGTAGAAAACCAGTGTGTGTGCTGGCATTCCAGTTTGTTTATGTGGGTGGGCGACAGAAAGCCCAGAAACAGTTATCATGAAGTTGTGTTTATGCATGTGTTTGTATCGGAGTGACAATGTGTTTATTTGTGTGAGACAGTGACGCACCAAAGTAAATCCTGAGCTTGTTAGTTCATCACAACAGATATAAAGTCAGACAGGGACACAAGACTGAAGGGGCCCCGTAAAAATGTGTGTGTTTGCGAATGTGCTTGTGGGTGGGAGGTTAATTTGTTGTCCAATATTAAACAATAGTTTCAGCAACAAACAAGTCATCACCGCTCAGCTGAAGACGCTCTAACATTCCTGACATTCCTTCTTGTTAAGAATTAATGAAGACTGAATGGTTCCGCATATTTTCCCGCACTACCACGTATGTGAGAGCGTATGACCATAACTCCTCCACGTGAACAAACACCCACAAATCCACTCACAAGCTCGCAAATGCACACATTATTGGTTTGGCGAGCTGCCCCAGTGCTTCGCAGAGGCCTTGGTTTGTCATCCCGCCTCATCTGGCATCTATCAGTTTCTGGTCTGACAGTTTAATCTGTGGCATTCATCCTCTCACATCAAAGAGGCAACGTGCAATCTAAACCTGTCGTGTTTGCACATAAACATGAGGTGCATGTGCACATGTTAACAGGCTAACTTTAAACTGTCTGTCTGAGGATTATTAAGACCCTTCCCTGTCATGAAGATCCTAGCAAACATCAGCAACGAGGAGACTTTCTTTGTCATCTGTCCACTCTGACTGTCATGCTCACTGTGACTGAAACTGCTCTGAAAAAACGCAGTCCATAGACCTTTGCGGTTGACCTATCACCTTGACCTTTTTACTCTAATGTCAAGTGATCAGCTTCCTGGTCAGAATAAATTCTTGGATTATTCTGAAGAGCGCAAGTGTACTTTTGTACTTTATTTTGTAGAAGCGATGAGTATTTCTTTAAAAATTCAACAGGATCATTTCCTCTGACCTCCATGCTTAACTCAGGCGCGCCCTATAAACCACGGCACAAACTGGTTGCTCTTGTGGCCAGTGGATAACGTCATACAAGCTCCCGCTGTGTCACTATAGCTTCAACAATAAAAACAAGATAGTGAGCTGGAGCACATTTTAATTTGGAAAACTTTCCAAATCCACATAAACTAACTGAACTTGAAACTGAGGCTTCACTGCAATAAAGGATAGTAAGGAAGCAGCTTAGTAGCGTGGGGTGACACTGTGTGCTTACACACACACACACACATGCATAAGCTGCCTGGACAAATACTGAGGATTATAAAAGCAGGAAGGGGGAGTCCCTGTTCGTCTGACCCCGGCTGTATAACCCCCACCCTCACTAAGCTCTGTAAATGAGAGAAAGAGGAGCAATTAGAGAGGTAGTCACGGGGCAGGTAGGAGATCCCTGTGACCTTCCTTGGCTGGTATTTGGCCTCTCACAGCTGGGGGCCATGATGAAGATACATGCTGAACACTGGGAGAATGTATTTTCTAAAAGTAAAAAAACTGACTAGTTTAAAAAAAAAAGGAACAGATTTTTCTCTCAGTGCTGAGAATGTAAGATGTGTTGGGAACTGCGGCGTGGATCGTGTTGTTTATCCTTCTCGATATGCTCTCGTTCTAAACAAGCCCTTTATTGGATGTGGGCGACTCTGCATTCCTACACCACCAAAATCACCCTTAATTACAATTTACTCAATTAGGAATTCAATGTGTTTTGCATTTTGAAGCCAAAATGAGCAACCAAGCATAGTTTACTTGCACTTGAAGCGGCTGCTCTTAAAACGGTTTACAGTTTGCTGCAAACCTTGACCTCAAAACCTCAGTGACTTTCATTTACTGAAACCTGCTTCTTTGTTGCCTCCGTAGAAATCAGATATCAGAGTATGAACTTCTCCCGTAACCAGCCTGACTTTGCCAACTGAAGCAAAACTGCAGCTGGAACGTACTGATGATTTCACTCTGTGTTTTATCCATCAGCCCTCCTCCTGAAACACACACATGCACACAGGTCCTCCCATCCCGCATCCTGTGAAAATATGGAAATCTCTTTTCTGTGTGTCCCACTGAGCCAGAACTGACTCTAAATCAGTCCAAAGCTGCCAGAAACGGTCTCTATGCCGCTTACATTACCTCGCAACAGCTAATTCCTCATAAACGGCATTACCCTAATCTCCTGTAAAGCTATTCTTAGCTTATACTGCACCACTGGAGTGAGACCAAAGGAGAAAAATAGATGAGAGGAGATGGAGAGCCTCTGGAGTTTTATTGTGTGGGTGACTGCCAGACACTGAAACTGGTGTTAGAGTGGAGAGATGAAAGGAGAGACAGCGAGGGGTGAACAAAGAAAAATGTACTTCAGAGAGAGATAGAGTGATATATGAGTTGAGAGACTGTAAATGAGGGGATAAGCATTAGAGCAACAAGCCACATCTAACAATCAACATGGAGGGACAATGGAGAATAATAGTGACTGGGACAAAAGTAATGTGAGAAATCCTCTGCTATCAGCTCCTTAAACAAGATCAGATTATATTTTTCATCAGTACAAACAATTAGCACACTTCATTGTCACTGGATCACTTGTCATTCCTCTGTGATTCTGCCTGCAGCAGGCAGGTCTGTAAATCATTTGTACAGCAATAAAGACATTTACTAAAACAAATCGAGTTCTGGGTTTCTATTCCAATTTTCCGAGCCTCCTCTATTTGAAGTTGAGCCACAAAACTGAGGAAAAATGCTGTTTATTCTTACATCTTAGAGGGGGAAAGTACATCAGGCTCAGTAAAAGGACACGACGTGTTTGGTTGAAAAGAATGTTAAAAAGGACTGTTTTATATCAGGCCATGTGTTTGTTGTTCGGTGTCATAATGAAGAATGGCAGAGTAATCTTTCCACTCAGGCAGAAAGATGGAGAAAGACCCTTTTTCTTGTCTGAGTCACTTACACCAATCTGCCTGTTTCTTCTGGTTCCACAATGCGCCACCAAGCTGCAAATAACTGCGCTGAGGACTATTTTTGTCTCCCGTCTCAGGTTTCTTCGTGCAAGACTTCAAAGAGACCTGTAACCTGGGATTACTGCTGCTAAAAAACAGGAGGGCAGAAGCAGATAAACTAATTTCCTCGCCCAATTACGAGGCCCTTGTGAGTGGAGAGACCTGTTTTAGCTGGTATGTGCTGTGCGGCTGGTTCACATTAATTGCGGTTACGAGCCCGTGCAAGTCTTAAATCGGTCCTCCCCTGCGCACGATCTTATGCGTCGGCAAGTGTGGAAAAAAACACACCTTCTCAGTCCGGGGTGGTTTGGGTTTTGTGTTGTTAGTGCAGTACCACGTCCTCACAGTATGTGTGTGTGTGTGTGTGTGTGGGCGGGGAGGGCCGTGAATAAATACAATCACACTCCTCTCCCGTGCGTAAACGCGTAAAGGCGCTGGATGTGGCTGCAGCGCGGAGCGCCCCGGCTGGCTGTGAATAAATGGAAACATTTACATGAATTACCGTAATTAGCATAGAAACTGATCACATGTCATTTTGATCATTTAGGCTAAAACACAGAGACACTTTCATTGTGCAAAGCGGATGAAAGCAAACGTCTCTCAAATTACTAGCATTTCGTTGTTGTGTCAAATGTGAAGCTACATCCACGTCAGGCAGGGAGACGCTCGAGCTGCTCTCGAGGATGCTTTGAACTTTATCACGCTTTTTTTTTTTCAACACTGTTCCTCGGAGGACGTCGGAAAAACACTCCTGAATTCATCCGGACGCACTGCGTAATTGGCAGGGGAATGCGCTTGTCCGTTAGAAAGGCTGCACATAATGTTGGGACTAATCTCTGCTGGAAGGCGTGTATCGCACCCTGTATGTTGTAAACACAGCAGAAGCAAGGATGAGAGTGTTTAGCATGCCGCGGAAAGGTCAACATCGGATGCTGGTGGCGCTCAGTTTGCTGCTTCTGGTTGTGGCGAGGAGCGGAGCAGGTGAGGCGCATCACCGTCTCTGTTTCTGTTGATGCGGTTTCTATAGTCTCTCGTCATCGTCGCTAAACTTCTACATCCTCCTTGTTTTACCCTTCTCGTCTGGCTATGTTACTGATTGGGTCATACAGTTATGATGACGTAATTGATCACCTAATAATGTCTTAACATGGTTCCTCTTTTGCAGGTCACCTTCAATTTGCCTAGTTTTTTTCTTCCTTAAAGTGAAGCTGCCTACATACCTGTAGTTGTAAATTTGATTGGCATGGGGCTGCCTTGTGTCTTTTACATCTAACCTGAGAGTAGGGAGGATAAGATTCTGTTCACATACTGCAAGCAGCAGTGGCACAATGATCAGACAAATTAAACATTCATCCCAACACAAGGAAGAGGACTGTCTGTGATTTTATTGCAGGAATGTGATTGTAATTTTAAGGTTCCTGTCTCTAGATTTGCTGTAAAAGCACGAATCTAAACACTCATATAACAAATATACATCAGATTCAAATGCTCCATCCTCCTCCGTGCCAGTTTCCAGATGTTTGGACCGTGCCTGCAGTCCACCCGTAGGGAACCTGGCTAGTGGCAGGACTCTCCTCACCCTCTCAGGCTGCTGTGGGAACAGCTCCTTCCACCACGACCCCTGCCCCGATCCTCCTGTGACCCCCCACATCTGCCCTGAGGACAACCACCCATCTGCTCACATGACTGATGACCCTTTCTTGCATCCGAATACCTGGTGGGCATCAGGTGCAGGTACCGCCACGCAAGAGCAGCAGGATGAGATCCGCTTGGACCTGGAAACCCAGTTCTGCCTGTCCCACATGGTTTTGGTGTTCAGGTCACCGCGGCCTGCTGCCATGGCCATCGAACGCTCAGCTGACTTTGGAAAGACTTGGGAAGCTCTTAAGCTCTTCGCACACAACTGCAGCATGGAGTTCGGTTTGCCTGATGATTTTTCTCAGCGCGGCTCTTTGTGTACATCCCGTTACACGAGTGCTACGCCCTGCAGCGGGGGGGAGGTAAGAGAATGTGAGGAAATATGTATCCTATTACCTTTAAGCGGATCCACAATGTTTGATTCAGTGCTGTTTCTCCTCTCAGGTAATATTACGGACACTTGACCCCATCAGTGCTAAAACACTGGACCCTTACAGTCCAGAGGCCCTCGCCCGCCTCACCCTCACTAACCTGCGCATCAGACTGCTAAAAGCTCAGACCTGTCCAACTCATCTAAATACTACAAATCGGACAAGCCCCACAGCTTCTGCTCTGACCTCCACACCCACCACAGAGAGCCCAGCCTCAGCACCGTATGCTATTTATACTTTACTGGCCAGAGGGACCTGTCTGTGCCATGGACACGCTGAGTACTGTGTGCCACACAACAGCAGCAACGACACGAGACAGGATGGTAACGTGGTAGGTAGATTTTCCCGTTTGTGTAGATGCATGTCAAAGTAAAAGAACAATCTATAAGACTGCAGGAGAAAGTGTTTCTGGTAGTTTGTTTTGGCCTGTGTTCTATTACAAGCTTGTGTAACACGTGTCAGGATGTGAAGTCCAGATGTAAAATGTATTAACTGATGGAAAGTCGGCATTTAAAGGTCTCCGAATAGCTTGATTTTCCTCTTTAGACCTCTTGCCTGGTTCTATTTTAGATTTATAGATGTAGACAGCAGGTGGTGGTAATGTCTGCTAATGTAGGTGAAGTAACTGAGCCGTCCCAGATGTGTTTTCCAGGTGTCTGGCAGGTGTCTATGTACTCACCACACAGCAGGGGATCACTGTGAGAAGTGTGCCCCACTGTACAACGACCGTCCCTGGAGGCCTGCGAACAGCAGTAGTGGGGAGTCAAACCAGTGCCAGAGTAAGCGACCATCACATGACTGCACGACCGTTAGATCAGTGAATGCTCATCATACTGATGAAGGGCGAGGCAGAATAAAAGTGTGAAGAATCAGAGGGGATACTGGGAGGAGGCTGCATGGATGTAACAGAACAGAGGTCTAACAGAGTCTGACAATTTGCCTATCAGCCATGTTCCCTGAACTCACTTCCTCTCTCTCTCTCTCTTCTCCCTCACTGCTGTGACATCACACACACCTTTGTGACTTCAGAGTGCCAGTGCCACGGTCACGCAGACAGCTGTCACTTCTCTAAGCGGGCGTGGCTTGCTTCCGGTGGCACCAGTGGGGGCGTTTGTGATGACTGCAAACACAACACTGTTGGGCGCAGGTGCCAACGCTGTCATCATGGCTACCGACGCAACCCGTCCCTGCCCCTCAGCTCCCCCCACGCCTGCACACGTAAGAGACATAGCAGAGGAGGGGCGCTGGATTGGCTGCTGTGTTTTCAACCAGTCAGAAGAGCAAAAACTAAAGGAGCTTTCATGACTGATTTCATTTTAGTGGAATGAATGAAAAGTTAGGAAGGTTCTTGTGGCTCCATCTGCTCGCATATGTCTGTAAATTCATAACTTGACAATAAAAGAAGAGAAAACCTACATGTTGTAGCAGCTCACATGTATCTTTGTCTCTGTTTCTCAGGCTGCTGGTGTGACCCACAGGGCTCTTTGCCACCTCGTCCCGGGGAGGAGGGACCCTGGTGTCACCCGAGAAGCGGGCAGTGCCACTGCAAGTCTGGCGTGGGGGGCACAGGCTGCGGCAGCTGCCTGTCTGGCTATTGGGGTTTTGGAGTGGAGGGCTGCAAACCCTGCGCCTGCTCTCACAGCTGTGATCCAGCCACTGGGCAGTGTTTGGACGGGTAAGCTGTATGTTTAAGCCAAAGTCTGCACACATCAACGACAAACTCGTTGCTAACAGTGATCCTTGACCTGATGGTGTTCAATTTCACTTCTACAGCTACTCGAATAATCAGTTGTTTAATGTGCCCATCGGTGGAAAAATCCCTGAGCTGGATCACATATTCACAGCTGAGGAAGAGTTACAGTGGTCGAAGGAGCTCGCAGTCTCTGCTCTGCATTACACAGGCAAGTGTTGATGTCAACTATGTTGTCCATGTATTGCAAACTTAAAACTGTGGCATCATAGTGTTTTATACAGTGTAATTACGGCGCTAATGGATGAAAGCATAACTCAGTGTCTGTGCACAGGAAAGTGTAGCTGTAAGGAGAAAAAGCTGAGAAGTGTGTCGGACCTCTGTAAGAGTAAACATGATTATGGTAAGAAAAGAAGTTTAATTTTCACTTGCTTGAAAACTAAATTAAATTACTAAAAGTTAAAGTAATAAAGTAAATACATATAGATAATCTTAAGCTAAGAATACTGGCCGACGCTTCTAAATGCCCTCTCAGTCTACTGTCTTGCTGTGTTGTCCATGACAGTGATCAAGGCCAGTGTGCTGTCAGCTCATGACAAAGGCAGCCATGCAGAAGTGCAGGTCAAAGTTCGCAAGGTCTTCCAATCAGGCCAAGTGGCGCTCTACTTGGGGACCATCAGCATCTATCCTCTGTCCTGGACCAGCCGCGGCTGCACCTGTCCGATTTTAAACCCCGGTAAAGAAAGTTCCGAACACTGCAGAGAAAAAACAATTTAAATATGAGCATGAAGCACTGCTTTTTAGTATGTAACCTTAAGTTTTCTGAGAGAAAAAAGCTCCAAAAGATGAGTATCTAAACTGAACAATGGCACCAAGAGATAGCTTCTGAATTGGGTTTAAACATGTTCTACCTTTTCCACCAGGTATGGAGTATCTGCTAGCAGGCCCAGAGGAGGCTGGGACAGGCCGTCTGCTGGTCACCATGCAGAGTGTGGTGGTCCCATGGACACCCAGACTTGGTCTATTTCTATCAGAGGGCTTGAGGAACGGATGTCCATGAGTCACATGTATGAGCCAAAAAGGCAGGACTCACTTCAGTGTTTTTAATGAAGAACTTACCAGTGGACAATTCAGAAAAGGGACTGAAAATCACTGGACATCACAAGTCAAACTCATGATCCGTCGGGTTACTCACAATACCCAGGTGCACAAAATAAAGACTGACATAATTGACTCGTGTGATTACATTTCAGAAACTGAACCTGACATTAAAGCTTTATTTGCATAAAGTATTTTTTCACCACATTAAAGCTATTAAGTTTCATTTTGGGCCCAGTTACAAGTTGGTTAAAAAACAAAACAAAAAAAACAGCATTTGTTAAGATCCAAATCTAATACATGTCTTATTCACTGTTTTCTCTCTCTGGCTCTTCTTT
>JAPZDX010000012.1:24174930-24186295 GCA_029783625.1 Naso annulatus | reverse complement strand
GTATGATTTGTGTTTGTTTTGTAAGTGGCATGTTTTTTTTTTTTTCCTTGACCATGAGATTAAGTAGTATGTGAGAAAAGACATGGGCGGAGGGACACAGATGTTTGTAAAATGGGCAATTATATGAAAAGCTGTCAAATTTGAAATAAAATTTCGAGAAACTCTTCATTTAGCCTGTTTTTTAAATTATGAAAATGGACAACAGAGTTTGTTTCATTGGGGATTTAAGTGGCCTGTTGATGCATTCAGTGAAGTAGTACCCATAGTTAATCAAAGGGGGGCGCAATTGTCCTGAAAAACACCTCTTAACCATATTAGAGATTTTTTTTTTTTACCTCAACAGAATGGATGTATTTGAACTGAGTCAATGCAATGAAACACTCTACAGACACAAAGATAAGAGTATGTCATCCTAACATCCAAAAATAAAATGAAGCTGCATTTGGAATATGACTTGTGCCTCTTTGTGAAGTTGGCACCTCAGAGGGAATTTCCAGAACATTGTTGCATTCGTTGCTCCAGAGTAACCCCACCTATCACCCTCTCCTTCCAGTCAGCAGAGCTGCCGACCTGCCCCGATTACTGTCGGTGCTCAGGACAAACACGGGGTCAGTCTGAGGTCATCGCTTTCCCTCTGAGGTCACCAGGGGTCCTGGCAGGTCATTTCCTGCTCCATAATAACAGGCTCCGCTCCCTTCACAATGATGATGTTAACATATTGTATGTGCCATACAATAATCATTCTGAAAATACCCAGTAGGGGAAAGCAAAGACAATGTCTGTTAGCGCTGATGCTCGGTACTGGTGAAAGGCCATACAATAGCATTTTTGTTAGTGTGTTTGGACTTGAGTGGAGATTTGGAGCAGCAAGTTCGGAGAGCCGCCGAGTCTCATTCTCACAGCAGAATGCAGCAGGCAGACTGCTGCCGCTCACACACGTCCACCTCGACACGACACCAAAACACTGAGCTAACGTCTGCTCGACACTCAGTCATGATGCTATCAGGTCAGTCTGTGAGTTTCAGTGCTGGACTGACACGACTGAAGGACTCCTTTGGGGAATAAAAATTCATTTCAGACGTGCAGATTTGAGAGGTTTCATAGAATTCATTACTAGCTTTGAAAATATGTTCTTTAAAATAACAGGAACCTGAATTCATCAGCATGCTTAAGCTCTGTGGCCTGCTTCCTGCAGGACCAACACTGTGGTGGAGATTTACAATGATGCTGCAGCAGTTTGAAAATGACACATGTTGCCAGGATTTTTTTGATTAGGGGCTATATTCATTCAGTTATTAGAAATGAAACTTTGGACCAGGGTCAGCCCAAGTCTTTATGGGGCTCTAAGCAAAATTTGATTTGGGGGCCCCCCACCTCCGCCGATGCTACTGATTATTGTTGTAATCAATATAAACTCTGTGTAAGAGTTAATGTGCGTTTATAATGTGATTTTATGCCTTTTTTGCCTGATTTTAATCATTGTCAGCATGGTAAAGCACTCCTACAGTACAGTCTAAACCAACAATTCAGTACATGGTGACAACAGCAGTGGTAGTGATGGTCAACAAAGACTAACCCACCCTTCAGACCATTTATAAAGGTTCTATTTTACTGTTATTTATTCTGTGTCTTAACACGTTTATCCTTGTCACACTGTTGTGTAGTTGTCACAGCACTTTGGCCCAAGAAAGATTTCACGCAGGGACAGTGAAGTATATTTGATGATTTGATTTGATTGCCACTGTTAATGCATAAAACCTAACAAAAACATTTACATACTGAGGTTGCGTGTTTGAAAAATGCAAACAGGGAAAACACATTGAACAAAATAAGTTTTTCTCTTCAACTCCCTTCAGTTTGAGCTAATGAGGTCATTTAACAAAATTATCTTTGCTTGAATGTATTTAAACGTGGTTTACTGAAGACTTAAATACATGAAATCACCTGAGTTAGAGCCTGCAGAAATGGCAGTTTCCAGCTATGGTTAAACCACTTTACTTATTTACGTGGCATGAAAATTAATTCCTAAGATGCTGGACCATTAAAACTGATCGTTCATTCAAACAAACATCATTCAACGGGGAAAATTAGCTTTGGCTCAAGTTTTTTCACCAGATAACCTTGATTAGCAATTCCATCACTAAAGTTTCTTTTCATTTTAAACCTATGATCAATACTTCCTGCAAAATCTGCACGCTTTTGTTTCATTTTAAAATACATACCTCTACGGCATAATGTTCTTCATGTCTGGTTCCGGTCTTGTGTAATTTTGACCGGGGGTTATAGCTAGTTATTCTCAGATTACCGCATGATTAATCATGTGATCATCATCTGTAAATTGGAGTAAATCACTTGATAAATGTCTTATTCTTTCATTAAATAACTTTTTCACCCCTTGGTCATGTCCTTAAAATGTCATTCAGGGTCATCTTTAGAGGTTGGATAAATTTGGGTTCAGATTCTGAAGAAGAGTCATGCCTTTGAGGATTCAGTGTTTTAATTTAACCCAAAATAGGCCACATCCGAGCTCTTAAATTCCACAAAGCCATTGTATAATCTTGAGATTGCGTGTTAGAATGATGCTGCAAGCAAGTATGACACTGCTGGACACACTTCAGGGGGCATCGCTGAATTAGGCTGGACCTTGAGACTTATGTCGTCACACACTGGCTGTTATATCACTGTCTTGTGAGTCAGTCGCGTTTGGTTTCTTGGCCCTACAGACTTGTGAGTTCCAGCTCTGTCCTCTGGCCCAGGATGTTATTACCGGTTGCAGAAGAACTGCGGTTTATCTGTTGGCGTAGGCCGAGCAAAATACTGTTTAAACCGGAATTCATGTGCAGCACTGTATCCTGATGTGGCAAACCGTGTGTGTGAGTGTGTGTCTGAGGGGGTTTGTGCAGGGTGCTGGACTGGTTGGGCCATGTGGTTGAGCTGTCATGGTCGCCCCTCAGGCATGAAGTTGATTATTATCTTCCTTTCCTGATGTGTAGTAAAGATGCAGAGTATGTTCTGTCTTTATCTGCCAGAAAAAAAAAAATGAATATGCAAAAAAATCGGGAGTCAAACTGGGTATCAGTTGAAGGGTAATCCACAAGCCCTCGGTCTTGTGACGTGGTGGTGATTGATTACATTGAGGGCTCACCTGCACTACTCTGCCTCTTAATCTTTCTCACTCTAAAACACACACACACACACACAGGCACACGCACACACAAAGAGAGAGGCAGAAGTCACCAGTCATGGAACAATATCCTGCTCAGAAGACCCTTCACAGCACACTCTCATAAATCACTGAGACAGAGCCACCACCCTCACTGTCAGCATGTTATTATGCACACACACACACACACACTCAGGTCCACGTTTCTTACAACAGACATCCATTCAATTCAGTCAAAGCTAGCCATTAAAGGATGTCATCGAAAAGAAGAAATATGACTCGAATCTAAACTCTAACACACCCTTCTCCTGCGTTGATTCCTTCTGGCTCTGCTTAAAACACACATCTTCACAACAGCCGCTCTGTGTCCCGTTCTGCCCCGGCCCTCTGCACCGACCATTCCTCAGTGACAGGGTGCCGGGATGAGGGGATGAGAGGCTCTGAAGGGCGAGGTGAGGTATGGATGAAAGCCCCCGCGTCTAAGGACCTCAGGCCCTGTGTCCTGTGCAGGTGGCAGGTGTGATCAGGCCGGGTGCAGAAGCGTGAGGGCGAGGAAGAGGAGGACAATGAGGGCGTCTGTGGCCCTCGTTGCAGCTGCAGGAGGCAGGCAGGAGCGGAGCTGACAGATAAGACAGTCAGACAGACGGAAAGACGGAGGAAGGGAAGGACAGGGAGCGCAAAAGATGGAGAAGGGACTTCAAACAGAGGATTGGGCCCCGGGTGCAGAGAGACACATTCTTGTCTGGCATGGAGGAAGTGGGGACAGAAGGAGAGCAGGAAAGATGGATGGCACAAAGACGGCGAGCATCAAAGTCCTCGGTCGTGCTCTCTCATGCAGATGTTTACATCACGCAAACTTTTGCTCAAAGCCTCTGTGCTCTGCCTGTATCTGTGTGCATATTGATGTCAACTGCTCTCTCTGTATGGATTTGTATCGATGAGACAGTAATCCTCTTCCCTTGCCGCCCTTCTGTGCAACTGTCCACAGCTCCCACTAAGACCCACTGATCTCTGCCACATGGCGCTCCATCAAAGCACTGATGGTCATGCCTCTCAGGGCAAGTTTTGCCAAAAACGCACCAATGTGGCTCATGTATGTCCCTCAGTGCAGAGGATAAGTGGCAGATGAAGGTCTAATGCTACTTTAGACTTTGTATCATCTTGGATCGCATGAAGGCGAGTGAAACAAAGCTGCTCTCTGTTGAAGAGCACTCCCGTCTGAGCATGCACACACACACACACACACACTCACACACACGTTTCCTACTTTCTCTATCGGACCTGATTAGAGTGACAGGGGCACTTCCCATTGGCTGTGAGAGTGGCCCTCTCCTTCCCAGGGCAGCCAATTTCCCCTACTCCAGAGCTGATAGGAAACTTTGATTGTCCACTGAGCTCAGGAGAGACAAAGAGATTTTTCCTCTTGCAATCCACATATCGCTCCATCACATCTCTACCTACAATCTCACTCCCCACTTGCTGTCTCCTCCTCTCCTCTGCCATCTCTCCCTCTTGAAATTTCTTCCCTCGTGTCCACGTAGTCTCTTTCTGTTGTGGGCTGCTGAATGTGAGTCCATTAAAATGGCACTGACTGCTTTGATGGGCAGGAAGTTTGACTTCATGTGTGCAAGCTAGGATTTTGTCACAGGATGCAGATGTCACCACATGATCTACTGTCTTGGGTTACCACTTTCCTCTAATAGCATTCCTATAATTTAACACTGTGAGCGCAGGCGGATGCTGCTAAAAGCATTTGCATACTGGTAGGCGATTCATGTTGGATGTGAAGTGAACCAAGAAAGAGGGGGTGGGGGGCAGACAGGAGAAACGAGGCGTCTAAACATGTGGAGAAAGCCAACAGGAAACATCTCCCTCACGCTCTCTCCACCCGATGCTGGCCCTCCCTGTGAACACACTTCCTGTCAGAGCTGCTCGAACTTCCTGTCCAGTCATTGGGAATCCCAGCTGGAACATTCCAGCTGTGCAACAGTGTCCCTCCCTCTCTGGGCTGCTTGATTTTTTGAGTTTCTTACTTACTGAACTCCTCAGTTATTTGTGCAAGCACTTATAGCAAACACCCGTAGACAGAGGATTGCTTTTGTAGTGGTACTGCACCCTCCCCTCGCCAGGGGTCGCTACATAACAGCATATTTTCCTCAGCGTGATTTGCCTGCGTCTCTCGTGAGAAGCCTCAGTGCTGAGGATACTCGTCTCTTCCATCTCCTCAGGAGACTCTCATTTATAGTACTTGTTTTTCAGCGCAGGAAAATGCGCAGAGCCATTAGTGTAATGGCATCAAATGAAATGGCACATGCATGTTTATGACTGTACCTTGACGCAAGGGCCACATGGGGTGGAAAAAAGCAGGTTATGTGACTTTGTGTATGACCTTTTCGGAAAGAGAGCTAATCCCGAGCTATAATAGACTCCGGGGCCGATATGGAAAACTGCTGCACTGTTATCTCGGTTGTCTAGGAGACCATCAGAGCACCGGGGCCGGTGGAGATGCCACAGTATTAAAAGGAGAATGTGTGTGTGTATTGGAAATGTGGTTTTTTGTTTTTTTTGGTCACAAGTGTCACTCATAAATACTGCATTATGGACGAACAGTCCTTTTTCTTGTCACATGTGGCCTGCAGCGTTATTTTTTCAGCATGTCGAAATTATAAATACATTTTTTTAAAAAACAAGGAAAGGTCGGTCAGGAGAAACGTGAATGGGGGGGGGGGGGCTCGCTCGGTTCGTTGTTTGTTCAGTTGAAGTGCGCGCGCTGGACATCATTTAAAAATATAGAAAGTCGGCTGTTCCTCTGGCTTTGTTCTGTTTTATAGCAAACACATGCTGACCAAAAAACACACAAGTTTATTCAAGGTAACGGTGCTTTTCATTTTGTCGCCTGTAAGTAACTTCAGGGGGAACACCACTCTGAAAGGGAGGAAGGAAGTCGGCAAAATAAACTACATATTACATAAATAAAACTTTGATCCGTAAATATTTCTGCCTGAGTCAGTCAGGTAGAAATTTATCTGTAATGATGACAGTTTAACAATAACGTAAACAGTTCCCATGATCCCACTCTACCTTGTGATGTCAATAAAGTTTGTCTTTTTTTCTCTCGTTCTTTTTTTTTTTTTTTTTGAGTAAGAGACCCCTGCTGGCAGAAATTACATACTGTGTGCTTACCTGCTCATGGTGGGTGAATTAGAAATCCGCATTTGACTTTAGATTTGTACTTAAAGTTGGGACAAACACACTGGAGGAGTTGTGTACCCTAGCTTTTACTTTGTTGTGTTGGTAAGAATATTGACTTTAATAGTAAAAAGTTATTTTAGTGACATTAGTTGCATAATTAGCTTGGTAAGGAGCTATTTTTACAATCTACAGGGTGACCTATACTTATTAAATGGAGTTATTGGCTTGCCTATTATCCTGCTAATGCTAGCAACTGAAAACATTAGGTTAAAATTAGCTTTAGTTAGCAAAAGTTTGATCATCTTGTTTTCACAATGCTGTGTGGGAGGGACACCAGTTTTACCCGAAGACGCTCACATGCATGCATGGCTGGACAAGCTACCAAAACACTGAACCAAAAAGCTCAGATTACAACACACACTGAGGGTGTGTGCCTTCATTTTCTGCTCAGGACGACTTGAATCTTCATAGAGCGAATAGCTGTTTGCGGACGAATTAATCTTCAAAATCTTAAATGTAAAACCTTCAAGTAGGTCAAAGGAGAGGCCTTGGGAGGAGCGTTAACACCTTCTAATCTCAGACCAAATAAAAAAGCCAGCCTTTAAACCCAACCCATCCCTCACCATGCGCAAGCTCTGGGTGGTTCTGTTCTCAACAGCTCGAAGAATCTCCCGAAACCGTCCCACGCCTCGTGTCAGGTTGCTATGGCGATGTGGGGAGGAAACAAAAAGAAAAACACTTGTCAGACTCTGTGGTACAGTATGTGTATGTATGAATCCAAGATATCTTAAGACAGATATGTGTATATTACTTATTCTGTCCAAAACATTTTCAAATTTCTCTGTACCTGTCAGTGATTATCTAAATGTTTAGTGGCATCACTAGCAGATGTTCCTACTTCACAGGTTTGCATGACGACAGAGCAAAAGCCTGTCATAGGGGATGCTATCATGATTAAACTACATTCCCAGCATTAACTTCCACATCTGTGGACTTGGTCATTGAGATTTGTTTACATTTTTTTAAAAACATATTTTTCATTCTGTGCGAGGCAATTTCGCATGCTGGCAGGTGCAAACAAAGGCAAAGTTTTGATGGTTTGAAGTTTCAAGGTGATGTTAGCAGGCTAAATTTCTCCTTTTTTGGGTTTGAATTTATAACTTCTTGTGCGGTGAAGTCGTAATACCAGACACCAGGATTCCATCTGGATGAACAGATCTACCGTGTTTACAGTTTTTAAGCTCTCTCTCTTTCTGTCCTCTGACACTAAACTGGATCCTTGCAAAACAATGAGCTAGCACGGGACAGAAAATGCTCAGAAATAAAGACAGAAAGCTGCAATAAATACATCTAGTCAAAAAGGTATTTCTTCAAGCACATGGCTTTAACAGCTGCTACAGCTCTGAAACAATCTCCTGCTGTACTTAAAACAACAACACCGTGGGAATATTTTTCGTTACTTAACCGTGTTCACACTTTTCTGCGTTTATCAAGCTGTAAGCAGCTTTGTAACAAGATAACTGCAAAGTGGGTGGAAAGTGCCCACAAAGGGTTGCTCTTGGTTTCTGCTTGGGCAAATGACGCCCTTTCTAAACTAGAAAAAAAGTCAGAGTTTAAAGATGTGTAAACACTGTAAAAATAAATAAATAAATAAATAATCTGAAATTCTGTTTTGTGGTTTTGAAGTAACTGACAGGCAAGTCTCTGGTCTGTCTCTGATTTCTTTTTCTCTCCTGCACCTACGCCCTGTACCTGCACATACACCACCACCTGTCTCCCTTTCTTACCCGTTCTTGAAGTGGATGACATGGGCTCTCTGCAGGCCCGTCTCCAGGAAGTAGCCCAATTCCAGGTCCTGAGCTGTTGGGCCGGGCTTTGGGCTGCGGTTCTGAATTCCTGCTGACAATGCCTGCAGAAATAGACGTCGATAAGAAAGAAATATTTAAAACAAGCGCAAATTTGCAATAGCTGCATCCAGCAGCTATTTGTGGATGTTTACTGTATATTTAGACAACAGATTGTTGATGAGTTGGGGGGAGTGGGGGACCAGTGAAAGTGTGCGAGTGTGTTTCTACAAATTTGATCATGTTACCTGAATCTGTTTAAAAGTTATGCACCTTTTGTTACAGGCCGCTCCCACCGCCAGGCCTGCCCCCTTTTTACCAGGTGGCCCAAACAGTTAATCAGCTATCCTTTGGTTCATGACAAACCTTTCCACTAACTCTTGTGCAAGCCTGTAAATCCCTCTGGAAGTTGTGCACCTTTTTACAATGGGCCACTCCCATTCTTACACCCCCTTTAGCCATTTGGTACGAACACAAACACACACACTTTGACTGTGGCATGGCAAATTTCAGCCTCCTAGGTCACAAACTGGGGCCACCAAAGAGTGAGGAATTTTTGTGGACCGAACCAGCGACCCATAGAGCCACTGGTCGCAAGTAAAAATACGTTCTCCCTTTTAACTATGAAGTGGAACGGTCACAATCGTGTATGATGAACAGCTGTGGTTAAAACAATGGGATACGAGCTGTGTATCAACTGTGCATGGTGTTAATGCATAATTTCAAATTTTCCAAATTCAGCCAACAAATTGCCAATAACTTCTCAGGGGACACACCGGGTCTAGACTAGTCAGAGAATATTAATCATTAATTTTTTGACATCCACATGAACCATTTTTTCAATTGGCATCAAGTGAATCATCACGCATCACCAATTTAAAAGCACCCTTTCCATCTGAAACCAGGTTTGCCTGTTCATTATTTCCTTCCTCTTTACCAGAGGTAAGGAACACAAATGCCAGGAGCTGGATTTTCATTTAAACAAAATTCACATTAATCGGAGCACAGAAGGCCAATCAAAAGCACTGTAGAATTTAAAGAGCTATTTTCTAAATGGAGTCTGACACATTGCTCACTCCACACTGGGGCTACGTTATTACTGCACTTCAGCAAAACTCTAAAAAAAGTCTAGAAGCAGAAACACTGTAATGTCAATGTTAAGGTGATGTGAGAGCTAAGAACATTTAATCACATCATCTTTTACAAACATATTAATATTTTTCTAGGGACTATCTTTTTTCTTTACACCTTGTCGAAAAACAATGGGATCATTTTCATTTTATTCAGCTGTGAGTTTACAGAATTAACACGAATGTTGGGACTGTTTGATTTGTATGCTTCCTGCACAGAGGAAGAGCTTTGTTTGCCAGCTGGCCGTCATTGGCTGCAACGCATTAGTCAAACTTGCACACTGTCAACAGATTATTCATCATCACACACCCACAGGGATGGCAGAGCACTTGCGAGTCCAGGCGCTAACGAGATATTTGGTGAGCGTTTGTGTGTGTGACACTGCGTGATGAAGTCCAGTAATAGATAGTTATCAAACGAGTTCACCAGTTTCACACCTTCAAACTGAAGAGAACATAAAACAAAAAGCTCCGACGCCACAAGCACGAACCTTCTCAGCCTCCTGCAGGTAGAGCAGAGCAATGTCTCCAGACTTTTCATAGCAGGTGATGATTTCCTGCTCTCGGTCTGTTGTGCTCCTGTTAGATGACGGGGAGCCAGTGTTCTTATTGGACAGAGACGGAGAGGCAGCTGGGACCTTCTCTAGACACAGGCCTGAGGGAAGAGAGAGGAAGAGCAGGGTGAGGGTGACAGAAAATAAACAAAGAGTTACAAACAAAAGCCGTGAGTCCCATAACAGTGTTGTGTATTCATTCAGCCTTTCAAATCAACTGTGTGTAATTTCATATTTTTAGTACAGTTTTTTGGTGTGGCATTTGACACTCAGGTGATTATCTTCTTATACTGATAATCTGCCTTGTCCCCGAAAAGATAAAAACCTATTTACAGTTATCACATTCATTTTCTGTCTAAATAAATGATGCATTACTTGGGTTGAAAACTGTCCGAGTAAACTGTAGTTTAGATTCTATTATATTAGTTAATTAAACAATAAAAGGATGACATAGAAAAGACAAATCAACATCTGTTATTCAAAGGCAACCAAAGACCCCTGATGTGTGAGGTGCATTTCATGGTATAGCTCACAGCTGTTGCTCAGCAGTGACACTTTACTGCCACCATGTGGAGCAAAGCAGTACTGCAAATGTCAGGGAATGCTGAACTGATGCCAGGTGAGGTGAGGTTAAGAAGGATTTGGGATGTGAAGCAACCTGGTGTGTGTGTGTGTGTTCATACCTTTAGTCGCATACGCCTCTGCTATCATGGACAGCCTGTACACAGGAGCTCCTACCAGCTGCATATCATCCAGGTTCACCTTGCTGTAGTGACCTGTCAGTTACAAATTAATAAATAAATCAGCAGACTCACATTTTATACATACAATCAATGGCACTTTTTGAATAATAAAAGCCTTAAACAAATACTAAACATGAGTAGATAAACCAAAGCAGTAGAGTGTATGAGTTACCTAACGCGTCTCTGTATTCTCCCTCTACATAGCACAGTTTGGCCATCAACAAGCTGGCTTCCTGAAGGTAATCAGCCTGGAGGACAGAGGAGAGCAGCTTAACAATCCCGTTCCAAATATCTTTTTTTGTGCTCTCCCTCTTGCACCAACACAAGCACATACTCATGTACACAATCATACGGACATACATAACAGTTAAGAGAAATACACAAGATGAGAGAGTGGTTTATATACTTATCATGTTCAGGTTAAAGGGGAAACTGCACTTTTTTGGGGCTTTAGCCTGTCATTCACAATCCCTATGTAAGACAAGAACGTAGATGCCTTTCCCTTCTCTGTGCATTCAGTAGGTTGCCAGATAGCGGCCTCACGCTGGCAGTTTTGCAAGTCTCCAAAACACTCCATCTACATGCTGTGACCATGTGGTGACTGCCACATTCACGACTGTATGGTATGACTGGTCACAGCGCTGTAACTGAGGCGCTGTGACCCAGGAGCTGTGACACTACGCCCAGAAAAGTAGATCTTTGGGACTTGCTCCCACAGTAACAGTGTGTATATAGCGTA
>JAPZDX010000012.1:24152527-24166231 GCA_029783625.1 Naso annulatus | reverse complement strand
AGTGTGTCTGTGTGTGAAGGTTAGTCCTTGTATAGGCCTATACAAGCTGAAATATGCTTAGCAAATCATAAAATGTGCAGTAATTTGCTTAAAAATCCGTCTTGAATTTTCTGGGCCGATTCACAAACATAAAAGGAATTTCTAGCAAATGACAGCGAGAGGAAAGGGAAGTATGTCATTTAACCCCTGTCTGTTGGGGCAGGGGTTTCTGGAGGGAGAGAGAGAGAGTCACTTCCCGGATATAAAATAAAAACCGCAAATTTACTTATAACAATCTTTAGTCCGAGAGCTGCAGTCGATGAAAAGATCCTGCCCTGCCGAGAGGCTACTTTTACCGTTTATCCAGAGTAAACAGACTGTTGGAAGATGCATCTGACATAGACAAGAGGTGACATTTAATGTAAAACGTCTCTGGATAATTTGCTTGTAAGAAAAACTTGTTTTATATGTAGCCATCTACACCTGGAACTAAATGTCGGACTCGAGTAATTCAGAGTACTTAACAGGTAATGACATTAAAGATAAAGGACTTTCTCTTTTGTAAACTGGTGGCAGAAGTAGTGTGTCAAGAAAGTTCTATAAATTACATTGTTTTGGATTTCAGCTCGCCTCACTGGGAACCAGGTCTGCCGACCACACCTCATCCACAGTCCCGGTATTCCCTGGCTGGACCACGGGAAAGCAGCTCTATCCGCTGCCCACCATCACAACGCATGGGCGGTCAGCCACTTCAGCAAACCCGGTCTGCACACCACCGGCTCCGGCTACCCTTGTAGCAGCAGCACCGGCACGGCCCCGGTGTCGTCGCTCACTCCGGCGTCCCACTCCAGCCCACACCTCTACAGTTTCCCCCCTACCCCTCCGAAAGACGTGTCCCCGGACCCCGGCCCTACATCTCCGACCTCCACCTCGACAAGAATGGACGAGAAGGAGTCGATCAAGTACCAAGTGCCGCTCACAGAGGGGATGAAAATGGAGAGCTGTAGTCCGCTCCGCAGCGGCCTGGCCTCCATGAACAGCCAGCCCCCGGCCACGCATCACCCCATCCCGACATACCCGGCCTATTCTCTGCCGCCTCACGACTACGGCGGCAGTCTCTTCCACCCCGGGAGTCTGCTCGGCGGATCCTCCTCCAGCTTTACGCCCAAATGCAAAAGCAAAGCCAGGTCGAGCTCAGGTGAGTCTCACGTGTGTTTGAGTTTGTCCCTCACATCTGATGGCAGATCGCACTGATAAGACCTAATTACACGGTTATGGGTTATTGAGCGGTGAAGCGTTTCACTCTGTAGTTTACGCAACAAATTATATGAGAGGATAAACTTTTCATTTCGTCTCCATGTTGGCCTACTTTTATTATCACAGCCTGCATTTCGTTTAGGCCTCAGTGTGTGGACAGGGCAATGTGTGAATTCACGCCAGTGTTTATTTTAATTTGTATGTAGGGCCTATTTTTGATGTCAATCCTGTTTTAATGCTGATTTTACAAAGCTGGCGGGTCAAACACAAAAGATGTGAGTGTTTTTCAAATCACACACGTCAAACCTGTTTTGACGACTCTTATCTTTGTCTGCTCGCCTCTTGTAAGCTGCTTCACTTTTTGCTTCTCTTAAGAGAGGAAAAAAAACTTCAGATGAAACTCATCAGACCACTCGAGGTCACCTATATGTTTTATACCAGGCTGTTGTGCGTAAAATTAATGTAAAGTCAACGAAAAAGTAAATGAGATCACACCTAACTGAGATGAATCAACGAATTATAGGACTGATCTTTATTTTTTGTTGATTTTGCCAAAACAAAGCGCAATTTTATTTTATTTTTTTTTTTTACAAGAAATGCACATGGACTTATGAAAGTCGTTGCTGCAGGTCGCCCGTCCGTTCAGACATTCAAATGGCTTCTTCTTTCTACCATGGGCTTGTTTTCTTTCAAACGTGGCCTTTATTGCACTTAAAAATGAAGGAGTCACGACGCGCTGGCTCCTGCCATATCCTGTATACCTCCAAGTGAACAAATCACGACCTCCACCCCTCCCACAGCTCCCCCCCAGCACTAACAAAGCCCAGGCGACAGAGTCCTGCTGTTTGTGTTTTTAAGCGTGGCCTTGGACCATTGCACTGACACGAAGTGGAGGCAGACCTGCTTCTACGTGCAAATGAAAGTGCATTTAAAAGCACTGTTACCACATGCATCATGTGAAAGTTTGGAGAGCAGTGCTTGAAGTAATCCTGATGAAAACACACATAATTGGTTTTGCACAAAATTCTCCAAGCTGGTGAAATAGCTTATAATAAAACAGTTTGTTATCTGACTGTCTGGATAAACACCTGATTCAATAGACTGCATGTGTTGGGAGTATTATTTGGACTTTGTGTCTGACATTAATGCGCAGACATTTGAAAAACAACCCAGTCTGGTAATGGCTTTATAATTTCCCTACATTGTTGCAGCTGGTTTGAAATAATGGACAAAAAAATGACAAGGAAAGACATCAGAGACTTGAAGCAAATTTGCTCCAAATAGTCGTTTGGTTATCAATCCTGTCATCCATTGTCTCCGAGCTTTTTTCATACACACAGGCAGTGCTCACTGGCTGATAATCTGAGTGAATGTGAGCTGTTGTGGCAGAGAAATGTTACACTGTGGCATTTAAGAGAAGCTGGAGCAGAATTTGCCCGAGTCAGTAACACAAACATATCAGCTGCAGCATTAAAAAGGCTCTTATCTATCAAAGTTGGTGGCCAGTGCCAGTAATGGTGATTGATTGTTGTACAAAATGCCACAATGACATTTCAGCTGTCAGCAGATATACCTTACAGGAGTGTGGCTTCCTGCTGGACCAGCCTCAAACCAGAACTCCTCTTCCTCCTCCTCCTCCTCCTCCTCCTCTCTAACCAACCTTTTACACAAAGCTTCTTATTTTTCTTCTCCAATTTCAACACTAAACATTGCATAAGATGTCAATACACCAGTCATTGCTGGTGAATATTTTTAAGTGTTAATGAGCTTGCTTTAATGTGGTGGCTGCATTGCGAAACACTTAAGAAGAAGAAAGGGAAGTTAGACAAAAAGCAGCGAGATGCATTTCAAAAGGAACATGGCTTTTTGCTCAGGTCAGATTCCATTGTGGAGCGAGGGTGGGACTGTGGGTGTCGCTGGCATTATAACAGGAATAATGAGATGATGCTCTAGGGAGAGAGGGATACTGGAATTAAACGAGTCGGTCGGTTTAGCAACAGGCTGTTTGAAGTCCGTCAAACTTGAATAGGCGAGGAGAGTGTGTGGGAATACAAAAACAGGCAGGTTTTTGTATAGAAAAAGCGCAAGAATGCAGAGGAAGTCTGTTTCAGACTTAGTCATGGTTTAAGAATAATACAAACTTGATCATAACAATGTTGGGTTGAACTCCATTTCTATATTATTAATTGCAGCCGACTGGCATGCAAGCTTTTCATCAAAGTCTGCATCAGTGTCTGACACATTTAATACCACCACCACACACTTGTGTTTCCTCTCATGGGTGCCCACTGAGTTGATGAATAATGTAGTTCTAATTTGATGGTGTGTCTCATTCTTCTTGTTGGACACCTCTGGACATGTTCTGGCTGTGTCTGGCCTCCCCGCTCTGGATCGGTTTACACGGAGGTGTCTGTGTCCATGACAGCCGTGCACACTTGGTACACCTGCCCTCTGATATGAGGCAGATTTTGACTTCATATTACAGGGCCGTCTAGGGTCGCCCAGCACTGTATAGTTGTAAGGCAGCTGTTGCCTCCAACAGAGGGTGAATTTTTTAATTATATAAATTTTCTTCTCCTCTCCTCCTCTTGAACTATATGCAGAGGGCCGTGAATGTGTAAACTGCGGTGCCACCTCCACCCCTCTGTGGCGGCGGGATGGTACCGGCCACTACCTGTGCAACGCCTGCGGACTGTACCACAAGATGAACGGCCAGAACCGGCCACTTATCAAGCCCAAACGCAGACTGGTGAGTCCCACTTCTCACTGCATCGCCGACTTTACTCTGAGAGAAGGAACCCAAATATGAGCACAAAGCAGATGCCGGGAGCACAATTCCAGGAAAGTTATATTTTCCCTATGATCTTCCTGGAATTGTTTGTCCCTCTCACCCCCCAATGATCCGCCTTCATGGCCTGTTACAATACTGCTACTATTGCCATTGTTCCTGCGATCATTATTGCTGGTACTTCTGATACTGTTACTGATACCAATGCCCATGCTGCTTTAGTTAACACCATGCTTGAGTAAATGAAAAGCAGCGTGGACATACAACATTCTTGTCATGGATGTACCACTGCTGCAGGGCTGCACAGCCACTTCTAACATTAACCCCTCTGAAGCTGAACACATTTATCTGTGTCAGAATTTATTCATTCTGACCATTTTTAAATCTTTCTATCTATCTATCTATCTATCTATCTATCTATCTATCTATCTGTGGCTTTGCAGTAACTCATAAATTGTTGTAAATTGCAGAAATGATATTTTTGCAGTACTTTTGTGGAGGTTAATTTGTCAACAAATAAACAAATCCAACAAAACCAGAAATAACCACCAAAAATAAAGACTTTTTAAAGACAATTTAAAACTATCTTATAAAAAAAAAATTTAAGTTTAGCAGAAATGCAGAAAATCATTATAAGAGCCTACCTTTAACTTGAGAAGTACAAATAATTAAAAAATAAATATGAACAAACAGCAACAGATTTAATTTTAATAATAATAATGACCGATTTTTTGCACATTAATTTCTGCCTCAGCACCAAAAAATTAAATGAGGGTTTTGGTAGTTTGGTGCTGGTATAACCTTCTCTCTTAAATAGAAATGGGGTCTGTGCAATCTCATTTTCTCAGGCTAATTATGATCGCAGGGGCTGCAGCCTGGGTCTAATGGTCTCCATTATTATTAGCTGGTAATTTGACTTGCAAATAAATTGTCTGTTGTCAGACGCTCGGTAAAGATTTTTCGAACGGGCGTTAAACAAACAAAAACACCGGTCACAGCTCACTGTGATATTTTCTGATGACATATTTTCGTGTGGTGCTCCTTGACCGCCTCCACGTTGTTCCTCCTCGTGAAAAGTCCATTACATTTTCCACTGGCTCGGCCCATGTGGCTGCAGCTTTTGCATTTTCAGCTCAAGTGTTTTTCAGAGTCGTGTTCAAAGTGGCATCCAGTTGTTTCCTATCCGGATATCTGCCCGGCCCAGATAAGGAAGTCAGGCTCCCGGCTGTTTCCGCCTTCAACCAGCGCGCTGCATTCTCTCTGGTCAGACTGACATATACTGTAAAGAGATTATCACAACACTGGAGGAGCCGCTTATGTGTGAAGAGACAGAGCGCGAGGGGCGGGCACTGGAAAATAAATGGATTTATGTTCTTCTCGTGTTTGTCATTCTCTGTGGCCAGTAGGTAAAGCTTTAATGCGCTGCGCCTATTTTTTATTTAAATTTTAAAAAAATATATAACTTCCATGTTTTATTTCGTGTAAAAAATGACCAGGGCTGTTGCTTTCCATGTCAACAGCAAGCAGTCCACCTGAAATTAATTAAAAGACAAACCTGGATGCTGCCCGCAAAGCAAAGAGCCGCAGGGTTCTTGCATGTAAAGCTAATGTTTCTTATTATGTGTGAAGAATTGATCCGCAATGGACGCAGCAGCACGTTGCCAGGCAGGACACCGGGTCTTACATGACTTTGTAGCCCAGTTTTTCCTGGATCAGGATAAATAGAGTTTGTACAAGGCCTGCATTATAACCTGTTAATACCATCGTGCTTATTTTTAATTCATTAAATACGATAATTACCGGAAGGCGTGTATAAAGAATCAGGCATTCTTAAGAAAAAAAAAATGTCCCCATATCTGCTTGCACAAATTGGAAAATTTGATCATGGTAGTAGCGGTCTGCTTACATGCAATTGATTTAATGGAGGAGTAAAGTTTTTTTTTCCAGTCTGGTGTTCGCGTCTTTTGATGCTTTTTTTCTGCACATGGTTTTTGCGGTCAAAGCAGAAACCTCGCGAATATCCACGTGCCGCCGTCCAAATGGCAGAAAAACTCTTCTGTATCCTGTTGATTTTGTGCTGAGGCAGAAATCACAAATTCAGTGCATGCAGTGTCAGAGCTGTGGCTGTAATAACAGTGGCTGTTAAATGATTCGCAGTCTATAGGTGTCTGAAGAGCCGTGATATTTGGGCCTGCTGTGTGTTTTTGTGCAGCTTGGTGTCCGCGCTGACCTTTCTGGGCTACAACATGTGAATGGGTCATTATTCATGATGTATTTTCTCTGCTTCCTCCAGTCCGCTGCTAGACGTGCAGGCACCTGCTGTGCAAACTGCCAGACCACCACCACCACCCTGTGGAGGCGCAACGGGAACGGAGACCCGGTGTGTAACGCCTGCGGCCTTTACTTTAAACTGCACAATGTAAGTAGCCTGGAAAACAAAAAATGCGAGCGGTTTGGGTTTGTTTGGGTGCTGTGTGTGGGGTGGAGGTGGGGGGGTTGGTTAACTGGTCAAGTGGGCGGACAGCTCGTATCGATTTAAGAGCGGAGAAACTGTGAGAGTGTGGAGGCAAAGCCTGCTCACCCTGTCGAGCAGAACCCACCGGTCGTCTTTTTTTTATTAATCCATCGTTGTTTGAATGGGGGGCGTTACTCCCCGGAGAGGCCGCAGGGTGGGACTGTCATTCAGTGTAACGGCGTCGGTTACACTGATGAGGATTTGTCTGCGGCTGCTCCTTTCAGCTCCAGCCAGCCCTCATCCCCATGTATTCATATTGACCAGGACGGTTCAGTTTGGTTTTAAATGAGACAAAAGCTCAACAACGCCCCCGACTCGCCTTATAATGCAGCTATATATGCAAAACAGCTGTTCATTATTTATAGCATATATTTTAAACAGGGGAAAGGTATCACCAAGAAATGCGTGTAAATCCTAATTGGCACTGTGATATGTGACATATTCCTTGGTGACCTTTTCAATAATAAGCTGACAAACAAGGTGCAGCTAACAGCAAAGCACACCATCAGAGTGCACTACTCATACGGTCAAGGCAGCTTTTGTTTTGGCGTGCACTGAGCTAATGTGCTGCTCTCCACAGGTCAACAGACCCCTGACCATGAAGAAAGAAGGTATCCAGACACGCAACCGCAAGATGTCCAGCAAGTCCAAGAGGAACAAGCGAGCAGGGGACGGCTTCGACGAGTTATCCAAATGCATGCAGGACAAGGCCTCTCCCTTCGGCGGTGCACCCGGCCTCACCAGCCACATGGCCCACATGGGTCACCTGCCCCCCTTCAGCCACTCCGGACACATGCTGCCTACTCCCACGCCCATCCACCCCTCATTCGGTCACCCCCACCACTCCAATCGCTCGCCGGTCTGGGCTGAGCCTCACTGAGGCCCCTCCAGGCCTGGGACTCCTCCGCCTGTAGGAGCCACGGCATTGCCATTAACACTAAATGGCCCTCCACATGGTGTCGAATGCTGAGCAGACTTGTTGCGTCGTGTACAGTGGTCGGAGGGGAGAGACTTTCAGTTGGACTTAATGACCGAAGGTCGCGTCATGCCTGACCTCACCGATGGGATGCTGCAGAGCAGGACATTAGTGGGCTCTGTGAGGAGCAGATACATTGAGGGGTTTGCTTGTCCCTGGGTGACTGAGGCTTGCCGCAAAGGACTGAATGGAGACGCTTGTCATTCTTTTTGCTTATTTTTACTAAGTCACTTTGGTACCCACCTCTGCTTGACCCTGTAACAGGAGACTCATGAGAGGTCTTAAAAGAACCGCTGTTTTTCACCTCATGACCATCTCATTATATACTGAGATACATGCATCCTGTCCATCCCCAGGCTGTCGTCCCCAGCTGCTGCGGACAGACAGACAGACAGACAAAACTCTTCAGCGCTGTAAGCCTGATGACTTACTCACAGCCTGTACTCCTCTGCTGTGAACCAGTCCGACGCAGGCGACAGTACCTTCAAGCCGGTGCTCTCCTCACATGCTGGATTGTACACCACAACAACGCTCACCTGTTTTTAATAATGGACTTTTATGGAAAAAAGACACAGTAAATAGAGTGTTTATAAATGCTTAATTGCTATTATTGTTGTTATATTTGATGTTATAATTATTGCTACAATAATTTATTTTCACTCTTTAAGCTTACATCAAGACACATGGAAACTGTTATGATTTGAATTTCATGGTTATTACGTAAAGAAAAACACTGACCTATCCTAGAAGAAAAGTCCCTCAGCTGTACGTTTTTATCATTTTTCCATCTCACAAAAGTAAAGGAAATAAAGTTTACTACTAAAGTAACATCTGTCAATGCCTCGTAAATTTAGTTTGTCTCTCTTCATCATCCCTGCATACACATAACAAATAGTGCTGGACTCAACTCTAATTTCAATAAAGGGTGCTTGATTATTAAAATCATAAGTGATATCAGATGCATGAAGGGAAGCTCTGTGATCCCTTAAGCGTGGTAATGCTTTGGTCAAGCTCCTCCTCAATCTGTGATGGCGCGTCGTTAAGAGAAGGCCTCTTTGTGGAGCTGAGGCCCCAGGCTGGACCATTGTACCCAGACAGCAGACTCCAGCAAAGGGCTAAGGAGTCACACACAGTCACACATGTGCACTTACCCACATGGTCACATACACACACACACACACACACACACACTTGGAATGAAAAAAAACAAACACAAACCTAATTCACACCCGTACTTAACCAAGAAATCCATGCAAGGACTCTTTTTTCAACATGCACATTTTTAGGAGTTGGTAAATGGCAAATATTGAGTCATGAGTTCAGTTCAGCAAGACTCTCGCTCCCTGTGTCTGTCGGAGTGGCCCTCTTTCTTGGCTGCGGTGATTAAAGTGAGAGGAAGGACAGCGGGTCTTTAGTGGGAGAGAGAGGAGGAAGGAAAGGCAATCAGGCGACCTGAGCAAACACGTGGGGGTCTGCTCGGACTCTTCGCACACAGATGTGCACGCAGCTGAGGCTGCCAGGAAGCAGGCGGCGACTCCGTTGCTCCCTCATCTCATGCTCTTTTTCTTCTTCTTTGTTTTGTTTATCTTTTCTTGTACTACTCTCCCTCTTTCTGCTCTCCCATTTACTGTTTGTTATGCTTTCTTCTTTATTCTCCCTTTCACCATGTTGGTCATTCTGTCTCTCCCTCCCCATTTGGAAGATTACAGTAAAATAAAGGGCCTGAAAAGGAACTTTGAACAGAGCCAGCCACTAATGAGTCTGCTCGATTAGGGCCAATTTGAGGTCATCATCACTGAGTTCAGCATACCCTCACACACCCACAACAAAAACCATCCGATTAAACAGTCCGAGCTAAAAGTGGACTAATACCCCTCCCTGAACTCCCCACCGAGCTCACATCTGCTAGACTGCTGTGGAGGTTGTTCTGCTGGGGTTTCCCTGAGGCTTGATCAGTTCAAATTGGAAATAATATTTATCCATGGATTTATATAGGTGCTGTTTTGTTATCCAGCGTGGCTGGAGCACTGTGTTGTCAGCTTATGCTCTAACACCGAAGCACCCACAACACTGACTTTGCTGTTCACACAATAATACTGTCTCTGAGGGTCTGTTCTCAGAGGGGGTGGGTTCCCCCTGGTCTTCTTACTGAACACTGTTGAAAATGTATCGCTCAGCTGCCAAAAGCAGTCCAGCCATCTGTGTGTAGCGTAGTGCTGTGAGTTCTGGGCCATTCACAGGCCATGGCTCCGGCGGGCTGTGTGCTGCTGCTGCTGCTGCTGCTGCTGCTGTTGCTGCTGCTGGAGCAGCCAGCGAGCCTGCTCGGCTGGGCTTGGCCGGACTCCCGGAGCCTGAGAGGGAGAGACGGAGAGAGCCAGCACTCCTCAATGAGGCCCTCCAGAGGGAAGGGGCAGCTCTCCCAAAAATAATACAGCAGTCTGCCAGGCCAGCGCCCTCGCCTGATCACATACACACACACACACACATACATATGCAAACATGAACATGCATGCGTGCATACAGCATTTACAAGGACAATGTGTGAGAGAGCTTCTCATGTCTGATGCAGAGGCAGTGTTTGTGGGAAGCAGGGCAGCCTGAAAAGACATTAGGTAACAGGCACATGACTTGCACACTTGCTCTTGAAATGAATGCCTGGCTAAGTGTTTAGTAGTCAGCATGTGCCACCACTGCTACCACATTAAAGACTGTAACATGAATGTTTTGTATGCTTTTTACTCCCTGAGCCTCACTAGACCAACAGCTACATTCAACAAGACATCCCCTCCTAACTCGCATCATGAATTATGTGACACAAAAAGAGTCATAAAATAGGATGTTACTTATCTCCACTATCAAAGTGAGGTTCCATAAAGTGATGAAGGGGAGAGATCTCAGCTTCGTCGGCGGGGTGAACATGGTGGCCACCTAGATCAGAGCACTGAGAGGTTTACGACTTCAACCTGGAACTGGATGTTTCAACTCATCTCGACTCCCTACCTCCTTTTCCTTCTCCCCTCCGCTCTTCTGTTTGTCCTAACCCCACCACCACCTCCGTCGACGTTCATTCCCTCCCTGAGCTCCATGTAATTCTCCATCTCTTCATTTTCTCCTCTCTGCCCCCCCTTTTACTACTCCCACTCTTTTCTTGTCTCCCACTCCCCCTGCGTATTTGTTTTTCCATCAAATTGAATTAGCGGAATCAAAAGGTATCCCGACCATCCCCTCACAAAGTTGAGTTAGGGAGAGAGAGACATAGAAGATGAAAGGAAGTGGAGCGCAGTTCAGATGCAGGTCTCTTTGTGTGTGTGCTGCAATGGGGGTTGACCTTTGCTTGGGACTAACTAAAAAAGAATCCCTCCTTCCTCAGACCCCTAGAAGGATATTAAGACTGGAATATGGGACAGTATTAGGAAAATAGGACATTTAACATTTTTTATTTGCGTCTCAGTAAGTTGCTTGTTTGTTGACCTTAAGCAAAATGAGAACTTCTGCTTTGCTACGCTAAGACGAAGCTTTAACTGAGCTCTGAACTGTTTCAATCGTGAGGGTTACAGAGTCATAGTGAGTGTGCTATGACAAGACCCACTTTTGAACTTCCTCTTGTTATGGATCAAGAGAAATTCAATTCATAGAAATACCCCTCTGACAGGAAAAGGTGGGTACATTCAGTTAAACACCTGGTAAGCACTATTCATAGAAACCATTTGACACTCGAATAAGTTTTAACACTTCAAAAATTATTCAACCATTTCACGTAGCAATGATGTGACTGGCAAAGCTGACACAGTTACAAATGTCAGTCAGAGAGAGAAGCAGAGCAGACAGCAGATAATCACTGATGACCTCTGACAGGGAAAAAACGCATCCTGACCTGCTGGAATGCCAAATCTCTGTAACGATCCAACCCAAATGTCAGAAATTAGTCAGAAAAAGTAATTTTTGTCTCTCCTGTGACCCAAACAGCCCTTCATGTCTTTTCTTTTTTTTTTTTCCACTTCAGGCGCAACATTGAAAGGCTGCTGCACGAGTTACAGCTGCATACCAAGCTTGACTGAGAACATGGATTTTCAAAGCAGTGAGAAAAAAAAAGAAAAACAGGAAGTGAGAAGTTCAAACAGGAAATATTTAAGCTGTACTATTAGGAACAATTAAGACCGTAGAGGTCTGACAGAGACAGTAAAATGAGATTGATTACAAGGGGTACGTGGTTTGTACAGTTTTTAAGTGTAATTCTCTGAAAGGTTTCATCCCGCAGAGTAAAAGTCTGTCTCCAAGAAGAGCACCAAAAACTATTTAAAAAAGAAATAAAACTGTCCAAGAGTTAGCCATATGACAAAACTAATCATAATTTGATCAATTTTACTTAAGTCTTACTTGAGAATAACGCATTTTGTGGACCATTAAAAAGTATTTTGAGGGCTAAAAAAATTAACATATAGTAGTTAAACTAAAAAAACCCCCCCACAAATATCAACTTCATTTGAAAGTTTGTTTTTATCCTCAGAATATTTCACCCGTATCAAAGGGATTGACTTGCTAATATGAAAGTAGAGAAGTGAAAGAAACAGGGAGAGTGTTTCATATCAGTCATCGGGGGCTCAAGTTAGATGTTATTACCACAGTTTGTGGTTTTATAAAGGTTTCTAGGTAGAGGGGAGTAATAATGAAAGGTGCTTTTGAGTGCGTACAGTTATGGTTCTTTGCGGGTGCCATGTTGTACTCCCAGATGATTTTCTACTCTCTAACTTGATATCCACTTGCCTCACTCTGCTGACAGGGATGTTACTGCCATGCTAATGTATCTGGACTCTTCTGTTGCTGCTTCTGCTAAAATATTTCCCATTCTGGTCGGTTCACATATTCTTTTCTATGGTAGTCGAGGCAAAATCGGCTATAACAGCAGCTGTCAGAAGCAGGGTGTGGACATGCAAGGCACACCTCCCTCAACTCACCCTGAAAATGAGGTCAGTCTCCTCTCACCTGGGACAGGAAGCATTCAGGATGTTCACCTGGGGACAGGCAGTGTTCAGCCCTCATTCATGCCTTGTTCTGCTGTGCTGAGGCCCTCCTGCTCACCTGCTCCAGCGGACAAATTCATCCCCACTGTCTGAGGACAAATGAGCCCATTCATTGGGAGGCTCCCATTGACAAACCGTGGGGCAAGTACAGTACTAATGCCTGGGAGGGCTCAGGGGAGTGGGCGTCTGGACCTACCATCCTCTTCCGCGCCCATATAATGTCCCTCGCCATTCCCAGCCCCCGCTCCACTCGCTTTCACTGGCAGGTAACTGGAGAAAGGCATGAGTGGGGGAGTTGAGGGCAATTGGGCCCATGGCCAGGAGTGAGAGGATGGGACCCAGGTGCCTACCCCTGGATGGATCCTCTGGACACTCCCACAGGGACGGATGACCAGACAGAGAACGGGAGGACAGCAGAGGCCCACAGAGGCCTGCTGTGCCCCGCTCAGAATCCCAAGCTGTTCAGCTCGCTATTGTGGAGAAACGATGGCTACTTGTGTGGTGGATTAAGTGACAGAGCTGCACTATGGCTGCCCTAAATTCACTTTGAAGCCCACTTCATTCTCATGGACTAAGCTGTCCTCAAAACAAAGCAGAGTTGCTCTTAATGCATCGAGGTATTCAGGTAATTCTAGATTACCTGCTTGCAGAATACACTTCTGCATATGATAAGTTTGCGTACATGCAAAGGAATGAATAGAGGAAGAGAAATGACATGACTGCCTGTGCTCACAGACAGAGGCAGCCGGCCAGGCCTCATTTCACATTGCATTGCACATCTTTTCACTCATGCAGAAATACTGCATGAGGTGAGGGCATTCCTAGAAAACTTTTCTCAGCGTTTATCATCAGCACAAGAACTTGTTGTGTCTATGATCTTGTCAACCCCATACCTGTTGAGGTCGTACAGTCAGAATACATGTGGAAACAAACACACACACACACACACACACACACACACACACACACACACACACACAGGCCAAAGAAGAAACAGCATATGAAAAACTTTGTACATCTTTTAAAAAGTGTAATGTAATTAAGCCATTAACGGACCACTGAAAAAGTTTTGTGTCAGGTAAGAAAGATGAAAGGGTAATTTTTTAAGGGACAGAATTATGGCTTTAAGGAGTCCTAGGAGAAAACAGATGTTTAGCACTTTTTAATT
>JAPZDX010000012.1:24132222-24152427 GCA_029783625.1 Naso annulatus | reverse complement strand
ATATATACAGTTTAAGGGGCCAATTTGAGACAGGTAAACATAAAAAGGTAAACATATGAACCCATCTGCAGAAAGAGAGACTCAGTGATACTTACAATTAAGTAAAGAAGACAAGAAGAAAGTGAAATAAATAGAGCAAAATATAAAATACAAATAAGTATGATTAAAAAATAGAATAAAACTATAAAGTAAATATTACGTATAATCTAACCAAATAAAAATAAAATAGAAAAATACATAACGGCCTAAAAATGCTATTTACAGTATATGTAGAAAAACAACACCACACTTTTTCTCAGAGGAGAGGTATCATTATTAAAAGTATATCCTGAGTTAGTGTTTCCTAAAACACCAACAAAACACAACAATAAACGAAACTCACAGTCTGGTCACCCAGGAAAAATACCAATACATTAACCTATTTCCATACACACACCTCATGTACGAGAGAAACTTTTATTTTATTTTAGTTTGGGGGCCGCAGACGTGCGCAGACCTGCCACCATTACAGGGTAAATGCCAGAATTCAGTGGAGACAGAAATTATCAGGGGCATCACACACGCATACACTTACGCACTGCATGCTTATCTGCTGAGGATCGGTATGAAAAAGGCGTTGTGCTCACTCATTGGCTCAGTGGGATGTTGCAACCCCAGCGCCTAACTGGTCCTTATCTCCCTTGAGCAGACTGCACAGTTTGATATGCATCTGTCACATTTGTCAGAAAGAAAAGACACCGCAGTGAGAGCATGATGAGTCAAAAAAAAACAGGCCAGCAGCATAAACTCACTTCCCTGCAGTTTATGAATGACCATGATCATTTGCTTGTCTTGCTTGGGTTGACTCCCTGCTTGGGGAGACGCTCGAGACAAACACGTCCACTGCAGTTACGGACGCATTGTATCACGCACTCGTGTTTGCAGTTTTCATTTATGTTGATATCGCAGTGCACCTGATCATCTGCGCTTTACATGCCTGAACAGGTGTACATTTTGGCAGTCATGCTGTCCTGTAAGAAAATTCGAAGCCAAGAGCTGATTGTCATCATTCCATCATGGCCATTACCATGACGACAGATAAGGCCCTGTCCTCTTGTCGTCATAGCATCGGCCCCATCAGCTGCTGTGGCTAGCTGAGCCTCTGACTTGTGCGGGTAGCAGTTTCTATCTGAAGGCTATCTGGTCTGATAAGAGCTGGGAAGGAGAGAGCAGAACAACACGTTCACCACGGAGCTGCTCACAGTCACAGTTTTTGGTAAGAGGCTTTCCACGTCATAAACAGCTCCTCCATACATGTACACCGTTCCTGACCAAGGTTACTACATTTAACTAAAATTTAACTAAAAAACTAAAACTAGGCATGGAAAAATGCTTTAAACACACAGAATGTAGCCCAATTTTTGCAGCCAAAGGTCATTTTTTTTTATCAAGACAAAGAAAACAAGACGTAGTTTGATAAAGCAGTGACGCGTAGCATGGAATCCTGGGATTTGTTTATTTTATCGCTAAACAGCCAACATTGCAGATGAAAATCTATCTGACTCAAGCAGAAATGTTCACAGATGAGGTACGTTTTATCCACGTTACATTTGCTGACTTCCTTCCTCATTCTCCGACTGGTGTTACCACGGAAGTTTGTTCATTTCGTTCAGAAACTTGGTTTTTCATTACCTTAAACAAAATGACAGATTTCCTGGAGATTGAACATTATTGGATACATTTGGGATATAAATACACAACTCAACGATAAATATAAAGAGGAAAAAGTTGTTTGACACATTTAGATGTGGAAATGTCAGATAGTGTTTAACTGAAATAAGGATAAAAACTAGAGCTTACAAAAAAACAAAACCTAACTGAATAAAAATATTGTGTACTTACAAAATAGCCTAAAAAAACGAAAGCAAAAAAACTGTTCGTACGTTTGTATCATAATACCTAGTCTGAAGGCTACAGCAGTTTTGGATTTTTCACTAGTTTTTATTTTTAGTTCATTTTAACTTTTATTTTTTCAATTTCAATTTAGTTTTAATTAGTTTTGTAAAGCAAGTTTTTAGTTCAGTTTAGTTTTTTATTAGCTTTAGTATTAGTTGCAGCCTTTGCCGCTTTCTCTTGACTTTAGCCCTTGCCACCATGATGTCAGCCAGGTTTATTTACTTATTTAAAATTTTATTTCAGTTAACAAAAATGTTTTTTTCTATTCTAGTTTTGTTATTTTATTAGCATTCATTAACTAAAAAAAACAAACTTGATCTGAACCCAATCTTGCCCCTGACAAGTACATCCGTATTAGAATATTACAATAAAATAACCTCAAATTAATACTGAAACTTATAAAAACTAAAAACTAAAATAATAATAATAATATCATTAATAATAATAGCATTAAAAACTAAAGTGAAATAAGCAATTCCTCTTTGGAAACTGACTGAAACTAAACTGAAAACTAAACTCAATTCAAAACAAAATAAAAATAAAAATCAATGAGATGTGCAAACCGATAATAACTGTTCCTTGAACAAGTGAACATGCAGGCCACCTCTAAACTCTTAAAATGATCCTCTCTAACATCTCAGACATCTACTCCTTCCTGGTTGTTAAAGGGGCCAAATGTCGCTTCGACTGGCAGGTATAATCCCTGTTCTCCTGCTCAGCTCGAGTCGGGTCTTTTCCTCTGCGCTACATTTTTGCCTCTGATTGACTTTTAGCCTGCCAAACCATCATTAATTGGTATCGCATACACACACACATATACAAACACATTATACATACATGCACTGATGCATGCACACACAAATACCAAGCATCTAATCCAGTTAATCCACCCTGCCAGTTGAACAACTGGTAACACGGTTAATCACACATGTTAAAATAAAGACAAGACAAAATTGGCTGATAGAATTATTCCATTTACCCGTCTGATTAAAACATTTCACCACTGCCATGGTTCACTGGATGTCATCTCAAAAAAAACGAAACAACACATGGAAATTAATTAAAAGTCAGCGATGTAAACGGCTTCATTCAATTATTGGTGCAAGTAACAAGCTCTGTAGCATGATAACTGGCACATACAGAGACATCGAATTAGCTTAGAAGAAAAATAGGGGTTCAGGGAGACACTTTGAAAGTCTTTAAAAAGCAGGACAGCCTTCTTGAAACAGGAGACACTTTCTCCAAACAAGGGAAGTGCTCTCCTGAAACGGAAGAATGAGCAGTTTACGACACCCAGAAATGCTCGCTGGACACGAGCTCGTTCGACCTCAGGTCACTTCCCGACAGCCTTTGCTCCCAGTGTGACATCATAGGCCACATGGGGAGGGAGAGGAGCTGGGAGGAGGTCAAAGTGAAGTGTGCTGAGACATTAGGGTGCAGGCTGAACTACAAGCAGGCAGAGCCACAGAAAGGCAGAGCGAGACAAAGGAAAAGTGTGGTGGCTGAGAGAGGGCTCTCTGATTCGTTTCCTTGGCAGGATGACAAAACCGTGCGGAATGCAGCGGAGAGGGGAAAGAGAAGTGATCAAGAGCTCAAGAACGAAAAGAAGGGGGAAAAAGAGACGACAGACGAGGGGAGAGAGGCCTGCTGAATAAGCCAGGATGGCAGGGCCTTCCATTGATTCATTTCCCCTTTCCCACCATATTACCATTCTATTCAAAAAAAGCATCTTTCTGACTGTAAGGAACAAAATCAAGGCGAGTTGCAGCTCTCTGAACACTCAGGACATAAACATGCTAACAACGCAATAAAGGCAGTGAAACCTATATATAGGTCAGACACGTATAAGTGCGCACAGGCAGAACAGACCACGCACATGCACATAGAAACAGACAAGATTACAGTGGAGAGGGCAACAGGCTCCCTCTGTCAGCCACATTTCACAGTGGCCTATCATGGCCAGGCTCACCAGGCCTGTGGCCAACCACTGTTTATGCTCTGGGTAAACACTACCACCTCATCTACAGGGAGTCGCACACACACACACATCCAGTGTGCCATCCAACACACGAGCCCGGTCACACATACAGGCTGTGTGATTAATGGAGTGTGAGCACTGGATATGACAGCATTACTAAGCCTCTGTGATAAAGAGCCACACACAGCCTCTCTGGTTCCTTACGGCTGTTTTTGTGCTCATCGCTTGTGTCCATCCTTTGTCCGTTGACTCTGGACTCCTGTCAAGCCATCTAGGCATTTTGCTCAGAAATGCCACCTTGGCATGATGTTTCATTTTTAATTTGACAGTGATGAAATGCTCTGCTCCAGTAAAGTATTTTTAATACCTCCATTATACTTCACAGGCTCTAAACTGGATACTGGCAGCAGGTCCAAGTTTGAAGGACACACACACACACACACACACACAGAGTATCGAAGGGGAGCTAGAACATTAGCAAGTCCTTTTTTATTTAATTATCACCTGGTGTGAATGTTCAGCTCATCAATATATTCTGTTCTGTCCTCTTATACTGATGTCTCAGAAAACTAAACTGCCTCATGCTTACACATTGCTAAGTCAAGTCATGAGTCATTTGCTCAGTTATTCAACAGTTTGAATGTAGTTTGGCTTCATTATATGCCCATCATGTGACAAGAGTCAGCCAAAGTGCCCCCCTCCACGGCTCCACAGCTCCTCTTCCCTCCTCTGCATCTTCTCATGCCCGTCTCTCACACGCCCTCCCCCCATCCCCCCGACCTTCCACTGGCGCCTGTACGGTTAGTTAGGGATTGCCACAGGACATCATGTGACAAACAAGAAAACACACCCAAACACACTGCTGAGAGAGCGCGCGCACAGGCACGCACGCACACACAGCAGCAGACGCACAAGCACGGAAACTACAAGCACCAACACATCCATTCGTCATTCTCCCTTCCATTGACTCTCATGTGGGCTAAGTTGAATGAGCAGTTGAGCGACCCAACAATAGAATCCATTCTACTGGCAGAGTCGGGGCTGTGTGTCCATGTGTATTAGTCCCAGCAACAGCCAGACACACCTTGAGGCAAAATGTTATCACTTACTCACTGCAGTTGAAACCTTGCCAACTGTAGAATGTGTTGCTTGTTTTTATATGTGACAAGTTAATTTCTGCCGGTCGTAAATCAGTGATTCCAAAATATTTATATGGCTTGTCCTTTTATGAATCTACTGCTATTAGTTATTCGAAAAATAAGACAAGACAGCCTGCAAGCACTTGGATTTATTTTTCAGGATTTCTCAATTTTGTGACATACAGATGTTACAAAAACGGGAAAATATTAATGCCTAAAAAAGACGCCATTAAATGGGTAGCACCTTGTAAAGCCCAGTGCTCATTACTGGACCTCCTCACCTGCAACATCCACCCTGACCTCAGTTCGCTTTAACTCCCCCCACTGCTCCTCCTCACTTCCCCTCCTTGCCTGGCAGACCTCCAGTGTCTGAAACTCTAGACAGCACTGGTTCTGCCCTTTCTACAAAATTTAGGAAGCCATTAGCAACATCAAATCATTACTTGAGGAAAAGGGAGAGCGCGATGTGTGGGGGTGCGACGAAAGAGAGAAAAAAGAACAAGAGAAAGAACAAGACACACACGGAAACACAGAGAGATATCAGGTTTCTCCTGTTCTCAGTCACTCCATTACAATAATGTAAAGGGACCCATTTAAGTAATACATAATGGAATGTAACCCATAATAAACAGCAAAAGAAAAATCACTGGCCAAGAGGGTGGCTGCACTGGAAGCAACAACACAGGCCTTGCCTCGCATACAAGCAGTGTAAGGGAGTGACTAGTTACATGTAAATAAATTAAGGACTTTAATTACAATATAAATGTAATTGTAATCAGTTACAGTTACTGAGAGTGTGTAATTAAATAACAGTTACTTTTGAAAAGGTTAATGATTACAAAGGGGTTACATCTGAATATTTTCTGCTATCTGTTAAACAATATTCATCTTGCTGCTTTGCATGTTTTGATGTACACAGTGCCTTCTATTGCCATTTCCAGTCAAGGTAGTTTAATAAAGTTTGATGCTTTGCGACGGTTTGTGTGTGGCGCTTTAACTTTTCTGATGCTTTTGATTGGTTCTCTAGTTTGAAGTTGCAGCGCCCCACATCTGTGGTTTAAACCACAGTTTAAACATTTTAAAAAGGTTAACAGCTGAAAACATTTGTTAGAAATTTAGAAGAGTAATCAGAAAGTAATTAAATGTAGTAAGTTACATTACTTTGATAAAGTAATTGAAATAGCTACATTACTTATTACATTTTAAATAGAATAACAAGTAATCTGTAACCTATTACATTTCCAAAGTAACCTTCCCAACCCTGCATACAAGCATATACAAAACTAAATATTAAAAAATGGTAAATGGACTGTGTTTACATAGTACTTTTCTAGCATTTTCAATTACTCAAAGTGCTTTTACAACACAAGTCAGCATTCACCCATTCACACACTACAGGCACATGACTTCTCTACAAAGAGGCGACCTGCTGATCAGGAACTCATACACACACACACACACACATTCACATACCAATGATGCAGCCATAAGGAGCCATTTGAGGTACAGTATCTTGCTCAAAGACACTCTGACATGGAACGGAGATCGAACCACTAACCCTCTGATCAGTAGACGACCCACTCTACCTACTGAACCACAGTCACCCCCAGTGTACCTCAAAAATGTCATGATTACAAGAGACATTTGGACAAGCATGGGAAAAACGGCAGAAATATCCTTAACATATCGCTGCACTATGAGCCAAAACTACAGTCAATATAAAGATGACAAATATGCAAATGAAACAAAGTGACACCACCACCTGTTAAGTTTATAACAAAGGCAACTGATTCCTCTTTTTGAGTCCTCCAATACTTCTGCTTTCTTTACCCCTCACTCGCTCTCGTTACTGCACTGTCACCCCGACACTAATCCAGTTCAAATGTAAACAGGCTTAGGTCTTCATTCCTCACTTAAACCATATCAAATGTATCAAAGCAGAGGCTCAGTGGTGTCCTTGGCTACAGAGGGGTCAGACGGGGGCCAAATGGGGCCACACACTCTACTCAATTAGCCCAAGAGCCAGTGGGTCTGACTGACCAACACTGTGTGGCAGGCGGAAACAGTATGTGCATGTCCATACTTGTGTCTCTCCGCACAGCCTTATGCACAGCATAAGTGTGTAATCATATGTGAGTGTGTGTGACTGAATGTAAATGGTGCTGTGTACTGGGTTAATAGGTCAGTTCACGCTTATAACCGGCATGAGTATGTGTATATAATCGGGCGGCTGTGTGTGTGTCTAGCAGAGACATGGAGTCTCAAAGCTGCATCAACCAAAAGGAAAAATATGTGAAAGGGTTGTCTGCAGGCGACGAACAATAACGCAGTTTGTGTCTGCAGCAATGTTATTTCTCTGGTTCAGTCAGCAGCCCCGGGGGAGTCCTTGATGACCTTGTGCGTTGCGTCTTTTATCCAAAGACCCTGAATATCCTTTTTTTTTCTATTTTAAATATAAAACAGAACACAATCGCCTCTCAGATAAGCAAAAAATGCATTTTACAAGCGAATTAAAATGACTTTTGCCTTTAAATTACTATCTCTTGAACAAGTATCTGTTGCAAAGAGCAAAGCCACAACTTCTCCAAAGGAAATTTATAAGTTCACTAAATAAGATAAGTGCAAAGTTTGGTTATTTTGTTGCTGATTAAAATCTACAATTAGTGTCTTATTTTACATGATAATGTGGCCACATGAAATTGTTTTTCTAAGATGAAATCTCTGTATCTACCCTTTGACCCCTGCCGTAACAAGTTCGCACATCCATGGTTGATACATATGTGGGAAAGCTCCCATTATCTTGCTCTATCGCACAACAGGAGGAGAAGCAGGAGGGTCCCAGGAGACTTTAATAACATTCTGTTTTTCTTGTCAAGCTCCAATCTCATCAGTTACAAATATCTTTTTGGTCACATTCACAAGCATTAGCCAATTGGATAAAATCAAGCCAATTAGCAAAATCGAAACCATAGTTAGCTCTACAATCAAATCTGGACTCGGCCAACTCTGAACAAATTCTAATTGAATGTAATGATGTCTAATGTTTTACTGAATCGTCATCAGATTCCTCTCTCCAGTCAAAATCATTACGGTCAACACAGTAGGCTCTGGACCTCCCTTAGGGGCCCTAAGGAACCCTGCTTCCAATCACAATCCCAAACCCATCACTCTTCCTCAGGTACTTAGCTGTCAATCTGACTGTGATCTGGGAACCCCGTCTTATCTGATCCCCCAGGGCTCCCTTGGGGGAGGCGGAGGGGTAGAGGTTGGGCGTCCCAGCCAAGCCAAGCCAAGCCATGTCGGCATACCTCCCCATAAACAGCTACAGCTAAACTTTCAATCAAAGAGGTGAAACCCAACTGTGAGAATGTATGATTCATACATAAAACCAACATGTGACATATGCGGGTCAAGAATATGTGATAAAGGTCAAAAAAAGGGTTTAAATTACGTTGAAAATCTACTAGCTAAGAGCTCGTGATTCCTTAACTATAAAATACCATGACTAACCTGTTTCAAGACAAAAAAAGAAGAAAGATAAATACAATTTCCAGTGGTGGAAGAAGTAATTAAAAGTTAAAAATACTCAATTACAAGTCATCCTTTCGAAATCGTAGGATTAGGTAGGTAACATGTAAGTCTTAACAGCAGAGCGTACGTAAAGCTTCCCTCAAAGCACTAATCAGGCCGAAAACTGTTATCATTATCATATGTCATATAACAGGATTATCTGTCCTGGTGTGTAAGTGTTTGATCATGACCGTTTTTATGTTATGAGATGATCAGACTGAATAATTTTTTAAGTTAACAGACAAGCTACAAAATGAATTCTAACTACAGCCGCTAGATAAATGTAGTTGTACTTGTGGTGAAGTAGCATTAAATGAAAAGTAATGTATAAGTATCTCAAAGTTATACTTTGTACACTAACTAAATGTGATTTGTTTCATTCCATACGAAGTAATCTCATAATATCAAATATGACTCTTTGAGAGACTCGCTTGACACATTGATTTTTAGCTTATCACGTAAAAAATGTTACGATATATATACATACATATGTATTTTAAAGACATATCAGACTTTTTGTCACAGATAGAACCAAAAGGCCTTGGTATGGTTCTGTACATGGTTAGAATGGTGATATGTGTAGAAAGATTTTCTTTTGCTTCAGCTTCAGTCATCATTATTACAAACATCTACTCTGATGTAGGTTTTTTTTTCTTTTTTCTTTTCTTTCTTTGACAAAATAGCCTGACGACAATAAATCACAAACATTCATTAACATTCAGAGAAAAGGTACTGACACTTCAGTGCTTAAGTTGTATCGTCACATGACTGCTGAGTTTTACCAGCCAAGTTAGTTTCACATAATTCAGCTACTAGCCAAAAGTTACTGGGTGACATTTAGAGAATACAATCAATGGCTCCTCTGGGGCTTAGGGTCATGTTTTTAAATATGTGGAGTTTCACATATTCAAAGTTTTGTTTTTCTGACCTCTCTTTTTCTTTTCTTTAATTTTGGCCGCGCATAGATTACATTTGCTTAGACTGTGTTTTCATTGGGGAACCTTTAAAATGTTACAAGAGGCCTAGCAGGATGTGCTCCATGTTTTACAATGTTGATTCATCTTTCTTAATCTCTTTCCTTGTCTTCCATCTATCTCTGCCGCCGATGAAGTCATCTGTTTGCCATCATTTGTTAAACAGAGGAAGAATAGGCAAATATAAACTTCCCTATTTTCTTCGATGTTAATATTTCTGGTATCATGTATCATGCAGATCATTTATAATAAAGTGAAAGCGTTGTCAGTGTGTTTGTGCACCTCTGTGTGTATGACATTGTATTGGTGTGTTTACTTGTCTCCGTCTTCTTATCGACAGGCTACATCTCGCAGAAATGAGCTTTGTCAGGTCTTGTAGCTAATCGTCCCGAGGCTCGTCCATCAGACACAGATTCAATTGGAGCCATTTAATTAATAATGCCGTTTATCGGCGACGGGGGTGACTTGGCTTTGTAATTGGGATGCCTGATTAGGCCCCAGAGAAGGCTTTTAAGCCAGCAAGGTTATCAGCGCTCCTCCCTCTGCCTGTCATCATCTTCCATTTTCCTGCGCTCTTGTCTGATCACTTTTATTTTATTATCTTCTCCTGCTGGTTCCTCTTTCTTTTCCTAGTCTAATCTGCTCTGCTGCTTTCAACAGGTGTTTGACAAGAAATTCCTTCAGCGTTTTACATCTCAGTACATAATACTTCACATTTTTATACATCATTGTACCAACTTCCTGCAGCCTGAGCCTGGGTCAGACTTAATACTGCAGAAAGTGAGGCTCAGCACTCAGAGAGCTGGACAGCTCCTGTCTAGCCTGATGTGAATGGAGACTTATTGATCCCAGAAGGCTGTGGTTAAGGGGAGCTAATGCATTTACACCCCTGCTATACTCCCTCTACACATTCTGTTTGTCCCTCTTAATTACAGCCACACCATAACAGATCCATACAACTCCCCTGATACTCACTGACTTTTGCTGGGCTCTCCTTTTTTCCCACCCATTCCTATTCACCCCCATTTCCCCCTTTTTTCCTATTTTCTCCCCCCGCCCTCAGCCACTCTGTCCTCTTTGATCCCTTGGGTATTATCTCTAACGGCAAGTGCTTGCAAGGCCCGTTTGGTGTTGGTACGGTTGATGTGTTTTGGTGTGCAATGATGTGTTCTTTCAAATTGATTCAAATTGACCAATAGTGCATGGCAAGATTGAGGAAACACCCGCAACTGTCAAGTGAGGCTTCGTGTTGTTGTTTTCACTTGTTGCTTTCACTTGTTTAACAAACCAACGTTAAATAAATGCATCTGTTTCAGCTCATTGCATCAAGCATGTCACGTATACTATCTTTATTTTTTAACTTGTAAATAACCACGATGTAAGTGTAAGATAAGCGAGTTCAGTAATGAGAAACATAAATTCAATGACCTGAATTTCATCCTACAGACATGTAGGGACCCTATGTAAACTGCATAAATTCAACGGCTGTTGATCTCTAAAAGAACATCAGAGCTCAGCAAGAAAATGAGATTGATTTAGATATCAGACTAAAAGGAAAGCAAGTGGAAGGGAGATGAAACAGTGTTTAAGTTTATTGTTGTGAATTACTGCATCTGACAGATCAAACAAACACTTCTGTTAGTGTAGGACTAAAACGTGTCTTCCTCCCTGCCTCCCTCTATCTTTGTCTTCCTCTCTTGGTATGCTATGATCTCTGAAGAACGTCCCACCCTGTCTCTGTCTCAAACTCCTCACCCCACCTTTACCTCCTTAAAAAATTTGTCTTCAAAACGATTTTCTTACATTTCAGTGCTGCCCTGACCCTGTTTTAACTCCCACCTCCTCTTTTACTCAATCAGAGGAGCACCGCACGGCTTTTACGGTGTAGCTAACTCGACAAAAGGAAAACATCATTAAAAAAAGTTTGATAGTTCATGTTAGTTCTTCTTATGAAACCAATAGCACACATTCAGATGACTAACAGTAATAACAAATGAATCATTGTGGATAAAAACATAACAAGTTTCCCCCTATGTCATAAAACACTTTAATGTCCCATGTGACTAATATCTAACAGGGAGATAATGGTGTTAGGGGTTGTGCTGGGGGGATCTGTAATCTTTGTCTGCCTGTTTAGAGAAGAATTGTAAATCATCAGAGAATAGTCTTAAAATGTGACACTAGAGAGAGCCAGATAAGAGAGGCAGGGAGGGAAGGCTGAGACCACGAGAGGAGAGCGAACATACCAGTCTGTTTATGACAGTGATTATTCAAACACTTAACCTGACACGTTCAAATGGCCTTACGCCTATGGGACACCCATCTCACGTTGTATTTGAAACGTATGATTCTGTTCTGGTACAAAATGAAAAAAAGGTCTTGTATAACAAAAAGCCATTGTCAGAACATTATTTAGTTTACGTTATTAGTTTATTAAATTTATTGACATTAGGGACCATTAGGGCAGCATGATACTGGAAACAACTGACATTGCATTTTTTTCCAGTTTAATTTTTTGTGACATTTACTACAGTGTTTAAAAAAAAACATACACACAGTAATTTTTTACCAAAAAATAAAAACAGAAAGCAGAAACATAACCTTTTACTCTTTTTTAAAAAATACTTTTTTCTTTAACACTTTATTTAGATACTTCAAGTATTCGTGACACATCAACGACATATCAGTTGACACATCTAACCTTAACCGTAATTAGTTAACCATTTCATTAATCTTTGTTGAACATTCTGAAAACATTCAGAATGAAATCCAGCAAACATTCTGAAAATGTTCAAATAATATTCAACAACAAATATAAAAACATTCAACAAACAATTATAACAACAATATTACCAACAACTGATATGTTGTTGAAATTTGACAAATTTTCTATAAACTACTTTTAGATGGATTATCCAAAAAAAAGTGTAACCCTTTTTTCAGTGCCAAACCTCCTTTCTCGAAGTTTAATACCATACAACTGGTTTCAACACACAAAATACAAAAGCAGCCAAGCGCCGTGACGACTCCTCTGATGTGATTTTAGAGGAAAAATTAGGTAGTTTTATTTAATGGTTGACTCACCACGACACATTATATTAATGTAATACTGTCAATCAAAGCTTAAGTTGAAGAAATGTGGCATGATAATAATAATGCTGCTGGAAACATTCTCAAATGGTGTAACACTGGCAAAGGCAAACAAATTATTTTTCTGCTTCAGATGGCATTTAGATCTTGTCGCGGTGATATCTGCAAGACGCTGTTAACAAAGTGCTCGCTTTTGGTCAGCATCATCCTTCTTGTAGCCAAAATAATTCTTAACAATTGATGTCACTTTTATGCTTTCTCTGGCCCTTTGCTCATTTTTCCAAGTTGTGGTTGGCGGCTACGTTAGTCTTGGTGAGAGTGAGTGTAATTAATTGATTGAGAATGATTTTGATTGGTGGTTCACTGTGCATGCAGTCTACATGTCAATCACTCTCACAAACTCAATTACCTCTGAAATTAGATCCATGTGAGTTTTCCCTCAAGTAAGAAGTTGTTGCGTGACATGTTGAATTCATTTGATTCTGACATCGCACTTTAAAGAATGTGACTACTACTGTGCACGCATACTTTATGATAACGATGCTGCAAAAACAGATCGTGCAGCCCTAACTACCAGCTAATTTTTATCAGCAGTCCCTGAGCAGTTGAAAAAAACAACAACAATAAAACGCAAAGCAAAACCTTCTACCTCTACTACAAAAGGACCAAAAATCTATTGATACCCACACAGTTGTAGAAAAAACTCACTGACATGTGCATACATGCATACACACACACACACACACACACACAAACATCAAACACACACACACACACACACACACACACACACACACACACACACACACACACACACAGACATACACACACACAAAACACTACAGGAATAAACACACAAGACACCAAAATATGTATCTCGAATACTACAGACAAAGTTATGAACTCACTATATCCAAAGTTATACTAACAAGTTATCAAATGTAAATTAATGCTGGCAGGTCTGGTGTTTAAAAATTGGGATACGATAAGGAAGATATGGAAGTTTGTGCAGGTTTTTAAACACACGGGGAGCTTATTCCATTCTTGAACATCTATACAAGAAAAAAAAAAGATTTTTATCAATAGTCCAAAAGATACCAAGTATTTCAATGAACTCCAGGGGGTTTATGGGTTGGCAGCGATACTAACTCACTTACTTTGAAGGAAATTACCAGTAGTTCCATCCCACTACTGCTGGTCCCCGTGCATCCCATTCTCTGCTTCGGTGTGGTGTGGTCTTAAGTGGTTGGACCAGGGAGTTCTGTCCCGCGGCCCATCCGTTGGCTGGCTCTTAATCCAGTTAGGGCTGAGGGGGTCTGGCGTTTCCCGTCTTGGCTGAGCAGGCTGCGCTAAATGAGGTTTTTACTTGCCCTAAGGGAGCCCAACTTTAATGGAGCCTGGTAAATGAATATATGAAGAAGAGAGGCAGGCCAGTGCGGGGATAGCTGCTCGGACCAGAGGAGAAGGTTGGACAGTGACAGTAATTAACAGGTGAAGCGATCAATCAGTCCACTGATCAATCAAATATGAGTCTGTCTCTTTTACTATCAACGACAAACTTTATTTTAAAGATGGAAAAGCAAACAAATGTACTGATCTCTACCGGAAGCTATGGTTATTGAGTCAAATAAGGCTGTGGTAATGCCATAAAGCCCATGGAGAATCAACATGAAGGCAGCAGAGGTCCACACACTGCTTAGTGCACTTCCTCTCACCCAGCACTGAATAAAAAACTATTGTGTGTAAAATTATTTATAAGCTACAGTCACAGTTGCAGCTTGGAGCCCTTTGGTACAGTTAAAAAATAGCTCCATCTATATCCATGCACTCTTGCTCCCTCACACATACACAGCTCTGCAAACAAACAGCCCTCAACTCCACCCTTTCCCACTGGGTCCATGGGATGGGCAGTGGACTCAGGGGAAATGAGGTAACACATACACACCCACGCAAACACACTCTCACACATAGAAAGCACAGTGGCAGTGTAGCGCCATTCAAGCCTCTGTTCTGCTCTGTCCATCAAACCTGTCAGTCTCAGTGCATTTCTCATTGCCCCTCCCCTCCACCCGACCATTTCCCCAACCAGACCTCTACCCACCTTTTAAGGCCCAGAATATTTGGTCCTGTCGGTTGCCATGGGAACCATCCAGATGTTGGCCTCTGATTAGCCGGCGACGGTCAAATGAAATCAGAAGAGGTGTGATAAGATCACAGGGCGACACAGACTGGGAGAGTGGTGGCCGCGAGCGGTGGGGTGGGGGTGGGGGTGGAGGGGGGCAAAGGAAGTAATAGAAAAGAGGGGAGGTGGGAGGTGGGGGGGTGCATTAGCAAGGGGTGTGCACACACATTCACACACTTTTTATGTAATTCACTGGGGAGTGCTATTTTTTCCCCCCACACACTTAATTTTAAGTCTATGTAATCTCGGCAGCCAGTAAAAATGGCACCAATTTTCACTCACTCAAAACCAAACAATCATGCTCTGTGTTTGTTTTCTGAATGAGAGTGTGTCAAGAACATTTGTAGTGAGTGACAACATGGCACCTTTGACTCTTCAACTTTCTTCTGAGAGTGAAAATAGAAACAAACGGATATAGTGGAGCAGCCTGTTAATCCTATAGAGAGGTTGATGTGAAGTGACCTGTATGACTTAGAATTTGCAGTCAACACTGTGCTTTCTCTCCAATGAGGCCGATTCCACGAGTGATAGGAGGGACACGAGCTGCACAATCAAATGGCTTTTACGCAAACTCCAAACAGCACTTCTCTTCTTCCCTACCTGTCCCGCAAGTACCTAATCGCATTCAAAGTCCCATTTCCTGTCAATGAAATTACATTAAACATCTCCCTTTAGGTCCTTGTCCAAAGTGACCCCAAATTCGCTGCGACTGATAAGGGTGCTAACTAGGTAAAGGCTCAAGCACTTCCCAGTGTTCCGTCAATGAAAAGAGCTGCAGCGAAGGGAGCGCGGGGGAAGCTGGGCCCTCTCCCCGCTCGCTCCATTTTCCAATAAACTCCAGCAATCAGATCAGTGCTGCTTTAAATGGAAGACTTGATGGCAGCAGGCTGCATTAGCCGCTGGTGTCCTCCCAATCCGATTAGACAGACAGTGACAGTTTCCAGCCAGAAGAGACAGGTAACACACACATACACAGCAAAGATGACATTTACCACTATTTAAATGTATTAAAGCTAACATACACACAGACATAAACTCATGTTTGAATCAAAAAGAAAGGTATGGACTTGACATGGGATCGCACACAGCCATACTCGATGACACGCACAGGCAGGACCTCTTGTGGCCATTGTGGTGCTAATTGGATGCTCTGTGGCAGATGTCATTATTGTTGAGCAGTCAGCTACTTGATGTTTCCAAGTTGTTGGGCAGTCATTTGGGCATATTAGCAGCTCCTTTACAGCAGAGGTCATGCCCCAAGGCTACGTTTCGTGTCTGTGTGTGTGCCTGTAAGGATGTGTGTACGGTTGTGTCTATGTAGGTGATTTATGCAAGGAAAAAACGACTCTCTCTCTCTCTTTCTAATGGCTCCCCTGCTTTGAGGACCTGCCTTTTACGGTCACATAATTACCCCAGATTGTTTTTACATACACAATGGGGTACTTTTCTGCTGTGCACGTGCCTGACACGAGAACCTGGCAACAAGCTGCTAAGTGTAACAAGCAGGGTCATAAAAATGGTTGCCATACCCCGAATAGCTTTCAGGACAGTCGTTCTTCCTCAGGACTTACAGCGGAGAGAATGGTCCCTCAGTGTGCTTATCAGGTAAAATAAACCTCAATGATGCAAAGTAATGGCGGGGTTATATGAGAATGGATGTCTAAGGTGGAGCATGGCAATTCTGCTCCTTATCAAAGGACTAGACAGAGAGGAGTGAGACTGTACTTAACAGATTTAGACGGTCAGTGAAGCCCAGCACCTGGACAGACAGGAGGCGAGTTGCATCTCAGGTTACAGTGCAGCCTAAATTAGGGAGATATAGAGGAAACTTGGACACGTCAAGAGCGGTCAACAGTTCAACTTTTGTCCACAAGGCAAGCCAAACAGCTGTGTTTACAATCTACATTTCTGTTCTCCCTTCACAATCCACAATGTTAGCATTTCTATTGTTCTGTCAAATGAACCCCCTCTTGCAACTTTTTGGTACAAGAGCCACACAGCAGACAAAAAGGTAAATGTAGATAGAAAGATTTAAAATGAGTTTACTCATGCATAACTTTGTGAGCTGATAAAAGCAGACCACCGGCTGTTTTTTAGTGTTTTATGTTGGAAACACATTTGTGCAGCGCTGCACTACCTGACGCCTTCTGATCCCGTGGCTGATGATGGACTGCGGATCAGCCAGTTAATTTAGGCCAGATAAAAGCCTCTCATCTCCGCCGAGGTAGATTACTGTAATAGCAGCCTTTCTCATCTTTTGATCTTTTTTACTGCTGCGTCGGTTCATTTGCATGTGTCAGAGATACAGCTTTATTTAGGGTGCTTATTAATGGGAACAGGAGGGATTCTAGATACTAAAACCTGAGGCAGATTAGCACTGACCCCCCTGGATCTCGCATGCTGTTTCTACACATACATTTATGAGCATATTATCTGTGTGCACAGGTACACTCACATCCTATCATACTGTAAACACACACACACACACACACACACACACACACACACACAAGTAAGGTGTACACAGACGCATATAATTTAATAACACCGTATGTGTACAAACAGCTTACAGAAAAGAACACAAACACTTACACACAGCATATTTACAGACACGCAACAACACACACACTTAGGACAAACACAAATATTCCTTAATGCTGCCCCTTACTGACAGCATGTTGGACTTCTAAGCGATTTCTCAGGCCTCGGTCTGTCATCCTCCTGTCTCTCCACGGCTGCTTCGCTCCGGCAGATATGGTCGATGTGGACGTGTACTTTGTCCAGATCATCCGTGAGATGAGATGAGAGGAAGTGGGGGGTATTGTTCTTCCTGTGGCGCTAAGCCCCTGGGCGATTACCCTGTCAGGAGGGAGAACTCAGCTGCGGCGCCAACTGCCACAAACCGGCGCTAAATCCCAACTGATCGCAAAAGAGGCCGATTTTACACTTTAGATTCCTCCCATCTCTTAATGCGGCCGATGAGGCAGAGGATCTTCGCCTCTCCCTCATCTTATCCGCTGCCGCTATCCTCCTCAGCCGGTGGCGTCAACCCCTAAGCTTGCGCTGCGGGGATAAGACTCAACGCCTTGTCAGGCCAGATCAATGTGATTTTACAATGCAGTCCGAGACAGAGGCCCATATAGCCCAGTGTGACAAAACAACAGCACATAGTCCCTTCCACATGCTCAGACACTGCTCCGAAGTGACTCTTACCACCTCTGTGTATCTGACTTGGCAAACTTAGATACCACAATCTAACAACAATGTTGTGCACAAAACCTGCCAACTGCATCTCCTAAATCTGACTACCTCACACATACCTGCACTATCTCTCCTGCTTTGCACTCACTATCTTTAAGTTTATCTCAGGGGTTGATCTTTCTGAATGCCTCATTGAACTCCTCCATCGGTTTATCTAATCTGTTTTCTCAGAAACACTCCTCGGGACAGTTCTTCAAATTCCTCCTCAAGTCATCAAAGCATTTCTTTTTTTCTTCACAAGATCTCCTGAGGATACTTCCTCTGAAGATGACACTGTCATGTGTGTGTGCGTGTGTGTGCGTGAGACAGATGATGTTTATGTTAGAAAGGAAATAATTTTGGCACAGTAATTGTGGTGTTGCATAACACTGTCAGTGGTCCAGTCAATAACATTATTATTAGGTTTTATTATGGCATTTCCTTCCATAATAGACTAAAAAGATCTTTTTTGTTTGAAAAAGGTTCAGGGGTAGATTGACTGAAAGTGAAATGACAAATAACAGAAGTATCGTTCCCCATCAGACCATCCAGCTGCATGATGACATCCTCCTCTCTGCCAAGACCTTCGGCTGATTTCCTGTTTGGGTTTGATAATCATATAGGGCCGTGCTAGTATATCATCCCCTCCTTCCCCTCTCCTCTCCTCTCCTTTACTTTTACGAGTGACAGTTGGGAATAAAGTCGAGCATAAATCTCTGGCAGCAATAAAGCTGCTCAGGCCAATGTTCCTTCCTAATGCTGGTTCGTCTCTCGCTCATCACAAATTTGTACTTTTTACAAGACAAGCCCTGACTGCCTTTCATTGCTCCTACTAAGTCATCGTCAAGTGTCAGCTCTCCATCCAGCTTTAAGCGTATTGGGAGATCTATGGTCGAGTACAAACACATCGTCGTGAGTGGCAACACACATTATTAACACTCTAAACGCTCAGTGCTACGTCCTACAAAGAAACACTTCTCAACTTTTTCCGCACACACATAAACTTGTACCTCAGTTATCTTGCAATTAGTCTGAAATGTGTCACAGAAAGTAACAAGTAGTACCGCAAAAACACATATACACATACTCACACACAGAGTTTCCTCTGCCTGACCACATTCCTGTAAAGGGCGATCATGAATCTCAGCCAGGAATCTGAGTCCTGTGCTGGTTAAGAAGCCTGTGGCAGCACTCCTCCTATCCCCAATAAAGTCATCCTGGGTGGGCAGGAGAGCTCCACGACTCCCTGACCTCCATCCATCAGCCAGGAGGGAGTGCTTGCCTCTGCTTACCAAATCCATGCTAAATCCATCTGCCAGCATGCAGCATCAGCCTGTACACACACACACACACACACACACACACACACACACACACACACTAAAGCCAACACTTATTCTACACATACCCTCCAGCAGCATCTAACCTGTCTGAGGTCCACAGGTGTCAAAACATGCCTTAGCAGCTCCAAACACACAGCCCACAACCAACTAATCGGTCAACTATTAGATAATGCTGTCAAGTGGTCAGCATTTTAGCTCCTGACTTATCACTTACTAATCCCCTTTGTACTCCCAATTTATAGCAATGAGAAGGGCAGATTGCCAATCCTTTGGGAAAGCTTGAGAATGATCACAAGGGCAGCATGTGAACGGTCCCATAAAGCAAGCACAACGCACACTCTTATAGCAAAAGTTTTGATTCTTGGCCTGAGATGCCCATGCAGACCTCTGTATTCAGAAGCAGCATTTTTTGGTCGATAGTCAGAGGATCTGAGTGTCCTCAGGAGGTTCTCAGGGGACTGAATTAATTCTCCATAGCATTGCAGCAAATAATTCATTAAAAAAAAAAACTTCTGGCTGCTGGCAGATATCCACAGAGTGGTCTGCTTTCAAGGCCTGGTCCAGGACTGTGTTCCAGACAAGTTAGGAAGAAAATTTTCTGTCAATTTTTCTTCAGATTGTTTAATTTTGAGTTCAGGGCACTTTTAATGTTGACACTCTTTGGCAAAGTTCGAAGGAGATATTCTTTACCATTCCAAATTCAAACGTTAGAGAGTGTAACACTATGCTGTGTATAAAATTGTTCGGATAGATC
>JAPZDX010000012.1:24100025-24111161 GCA_029783625.1 Naso annulatus | reverse complement strand
GTGTTGATCGATAAAATAAACAAAACAAATATTTTTCACCAATTCAATAAATTAAGTAAAAACAAGATACTTTGTCACATTGATGCAACATTTACTATATCCATTACTTGCATGAAGTTTTCCTGCTTGCTTAGTTTCAACTTGTCTACAAAAGTCAACATATCTAGAGACACAGAACAATAAAAAGTTATAAAATTAGTTGATCTGCAGAAGATTAATTAGAAATGATTTAGAAAATGATAATGAATATAATCAGTTGTTTCAGTCATTTTCTAAGTAAACATCACTGTAAACTGATTATCTTGCACCAACAAACAAGACATTTCAAGTCACAGTGGTAGAAAGAGTGGTAGAAATCATAATGGACTTTTTATTATTATTATTTTGTGGCATTTCTGAGGCAAAATTAATACCTAATTAACAGAGAAAATAATTATCAGATTAACTGATTATGAAAATAATTAATAGTTGCAGGCAAATTTAGAACAGGTTGCCAAGTGTGTCACAAAAAGACACAACTAAGGACACACATCCATCAAGGTAGATAAAATAATTAACTAATTGTAAATTGTAACAATTTAAATTTCAAGTACAATTTTATTCAAAGTAAATGAATACAAACAAGAGAATGAATTCATGAAAGACAAGTCTGAAAACAAGGTTTCTAACAGTATCAGAGGTTTAAAACATAGCCTTTTCTATAATAATTACCTGGCAAATCTCTAAAATCTAATCCTCTGAAGGTACTACATTCTTACAACAAATAGCAGTCACACTTACATATATAAGAGAGAGAAACGGACAAAAATTGCATTAGTATTAAGTTGTAAAGAAAAGTTCACCAACAGCCCTGCTCAAAAATATAACGTATGATGTGACACTGCAACCTTTTCGATCTCTCTTACTGCAACAAGTGTATTACATACAATCTGTTTGCCTTTATTAAACTAAAATTATAATATTCTGTTGTTACATTACATTATAGTATAGACATACAGTGAACAGTATATGACAAATGCTGGCCACATGCGACAGTATACATCAAAGTGCCGGATATAGTTTCAAACATTTTGTACCTAAGTCTGCTTCCAGACTTGCACAGAGCTTTTAAACCTCTGAGTGAACTCCGACGCAGTGCTCAACTCTCAGTAAGTACACTGAGAGTTGTGTCTGGGCCCATTAGGGCAGGCTGGGGGTATCCAAATGGTGCATCGAGGTCACGTGATCAGTTCCCACAGTCCAGAAACTCTGCTTCCCTAAAGCTACAACAGGAAACAGAGTTTAAGGAAAGACTAATGGACAATCATTATGCTTTCTGGCTCCGTTCACTCTCATTTGTTCTAGTAGTGTGAGAAAATAGAGCCTCTAGCCCCCCGGCGCAGAAAGACAGTGATATCTGCACTTTGTTCATTTTGCTGCACAACTGATAGCCCATTTTCCAATTTCTGGGCTTTTATTCATTTTAATTCATCCTCTAGTTGAGCCATTTCCCCGGCCGTTCTGCTCTGCTCAGTCTCCAGGTCTCTACTCTATCTCTTAATTCCCCTCTGACTGGTGGAACTGAATGAAACACTAAAAAAAAAAAAAACTGCATCTACAAAGTTTTGCTCTGCACCAACACATCACTAAATTTCACAGTTTTTGAAGCAAAATCCTAATTTATTCTGGATTGCTCCAATCACAGGCACCCTCTCTTTTCTGTGTTTAACATGTGAACACGTGGAGAATTGGGATTAGTGGAAGTTGCTAATCAAAGCTAATCAATCAAGTTTTTCTTCAAACACAAGACAGTGTTTACTTCAACTACTGTCTTCCAAAGTTAGATAACCCATACTGTTTGTTACAATAGCTGACAGCATTCTGTCTTCCTGTCTCAGCACCTGTCCTGTCTGACTCAAATGGGCCTGAATGGATAGAAGAAAGGATGAGGCACACAGGCAATATGGCTGCAATTGTTAAAGTACGCTTGAGAGACAGCCAAAAGAGACAGACCCACCAAGCAGGGCCAAAAGAGAGCTTACTGAATAGTGTGTGCATGATGCATGTGTATTTAGGGGGCAGCGAGGATGTGAGATGTCAACATTTTTTCTTCAGAGTGCCCATCTCCATTTGCATAATTTCCATTCCCCATGAGCAACAAAGAAAGGAAGGCGATGTTCATACAAAAACCAAATTGACGAGGGAACAATGGTGGCCTGAAGGGTCATTTTCAGAGGGCTAAAATTTCCTAAATCACAGTTTAATACTTTGTCAGGCTAGTTTTGGAAAAATTCCGTTTTACCAAAGCAAAGTCCGGCCTGTTTTCTACAATTTGACAGACAAAATCAACCCTGAATAGTTCTCACATAATCAAAAGAGAAAAAAGAAAACAATGCCTGTCATTTCACTTGTCAGCATCGTCTGACTTTGCTGCAAGCCAAAAAAAAAAAGAAAAAGAAAAAGAAAAAGATAAAGGTAGAAAGGACAGTCGACATATCAGTGATTAATGCTGAACCGTCCAAAGTTGAGTTTGAGATGCATAATTCACAAAGAACACACTCCCCCCCCCTCCCCGCTCACATTAAAAGAGAAAGCAACAACAGCTTGAAAAGACAGCTGCACAAGAAGACCAAGATCATCAAAGGTTTGAATTTATTGAAAATTAGGTCAATATATAAAAAGGGGTCATTAAAAAGAAATGTAGATAGTTCTGGTTGCTGTAATAAAAGTTTTGTGAAAGCTCTGATGAGTTAAGGCGCAGCCGCAGCTGGCAGGGGGGCAGGTGTAGGGAGTGAGAGGCCTGGAGTGAGGGCGAATGAGCAGGCGAGCAGGAAAAGATGGATGATGGATGGTGTTGATACAGGAGACAGCAGCCCAGCTTTATCTAGGCAGCACAAGCCAGACCTGCCGGGGTGATGGGTTGGCTGTCAGTCCTTTGTTTATGGACCACCACCCATCTCCCATCTCCTATATGCCCCGAAAGCCTAGATCACTCAAAAACAGCCTCTTCCTCATCGCTCCTTTGTCTCTCCATCTTTGACTCTCCTCCTTTTTCATTTTCTTTGCAAACAACCGCATTTTGTCCTCTCAAGTTTGTTTCAGATGTACAGTAGCAAAGAAAGAACCTTCTTTATAAGTGCCATTTAATTTCGCTCCATTGGTTGGCAAATATTAGATTAACTGTATTAATGGTTGGTAATGTAATGTGTGTTCCAGACATTTTTTGTCCACGGAGGAGGACAGAAAGAAAGAAAACGGGGGTAGAAGAGGGAAGAGAGTAACAGGAAGAAGTGAACCTAATCCAACCATATCCCCATGAGTTGCACGCTTCCAATTAACGACTGGTTGGTTTATCAGTCTCCGACGGGTGATTGCTGTTTTTAATCATTTTCTTTCTCTACACGGTTTCTTCTTCTCTATCAGTTCTTCCCACTCTTATCATCTAACCCCCTCCTCACGCTGTCTCGCTTCCCACCCCTTCTCCATTCAGCGCCTCCTCCGTTTCATGTTTCTCATGGAGCTGCACTCACACTCAGTGTCCAGTGGTCTGTATGCTGAATAAAACTTTGATGTGCAAGTTTAAAATCTGCCTATGGCCGTTCTTCGACCATTGACACAACACCTTCCACAATGGATTATCGGGCCTCACACACCAATCCGAATCAAAACTCCCAACCAGTTGTGTGATCACGAAACAAAAACACCAACTTCGCACTAAAGTCCGATCAAGTATTAGAAGTTAGATAAAGTTTGAGTCTTTGACTCAGGACAACAGAGGGTATGATCAGATCTTTTCTCCTGACTCATCCAGAAACACAGCTGTGTTCCTCTGAAAGAAAACCAACAACCACCCTCTTTATCACCTGCCTTTGTTAGTGTGATTGATTTGGAGACCTGAAATGTGCCTGTCTCATTGATCGATCTGTCCACTTGATGGGGGGTGGTGGAGGTGGTGGGGTGGTTATCCCTCCGTTCGCTGGCACGGTAATAAATGGGGGATGACGGGAGGTTGACAGAGCAGCAGTTATGGCTTCTTTAATTTCCCCGACGCCTCACAGTGACAGAGACTCATAACAAGGTGACATGGTGCTGTAATGGTTACGCTCAGTCACCTCCTTGTCGGGCGGAGAGAGGGGGAGCGGGAGCGCAGGTGTAAGATGTGTGTGGATTTTAAGGTTTGTGTGGCACTGCGCCTGACTGTGTGTAGAGGCTTCCTGATTCGATGCTGCCTCTCCTCCCTCTGGTCAAGGTGTTATTGAGGGTGGTGCTGTTATCTCTGTCCATGAGGTCGCCTGCTGCCTCACTAACGGCAGCACACCATCCCTCCCAATCCCAGCGAGCCGAGCAGCGTGTCCGGGTGGGTCGTTGCTGGCCACGTCCTCCTGGGTGGGCTATAACTCATCTCCAGACGAGGATAGGGCCTTATCTCAGTCCCCCTCCACAGGCCTGCCCCTTGCCTGCTCTGTCTTAGGGAAAAGACTTTCTGGTGCCCCGGTGTGTGAGTTATAGTTGGGGTTAAGGTGACTGAATAGGCCTGTCTGTTTAGCTTGTCTTAGTGGAATTATGTCTGGGTGAGCAGAGGAATGTGAAGGTGCGTGTGTGTGCATTTAGACACTATGTGTGCGTCGGCGTAACTGTGATTTATTCACCATGCAAACGTGTGTCTGCTCATCTTAATGTATCCTATTTCATAAGGTGAAACACTATTGTCATAAGTTATTTAATCATGTGAAGGGCATCGGTACAGTTGCATCTGAGAATTGCCACCCCCCTTCTTCGAAACGCACATACACACACTCCCCTCCACCCACCCATCCACACCCCCTCTCTCTGTCATCTCGGCCTATCAATCAAAAATGTATTAAGTCCGGAGTCGGGGCCGATCAAAGGCAGAATTCCTGGGAGGAGAGCAGATAAGGCCTATCTCATTAATAAGTGCTTTACCATCGTAGGGGCCCGCGCGCCTTGCCACACCCTGCCTGCCTCCCTTTGATATCTAATTATCCATCCGTTTCATTCTGTCAGAGAGGGAGGAGAGGGACGACTCATAGTGTCATCACAACCAAATACTGTTGCGTGAGTGTGTCTGTGTGTATCAGGATCTGGGCAAGGGGCTGCACCAAAACATCATTGCATGTGCCAAATCCAAACACGCAGGGAGTAGCACATGTAAACAAATGCAAATAAGATGTTCTTGCGAAGGCAACTGGGCTCACGTTGGTATGGCACCCCTCCTGAAAAGCTGTCATGCATATGCTGTGAGCGTGAGATGGAGAGAGGGATCTATTTTACATAGTGTGACACTAACAGCCAACTGGAGCTGAGCTTCAGCAGTTGGTTTCAAACCTACCTTTTCACAATCTGTACTGGCAATGAGCTCGGGGAGGGCTCCAAAGAGCTGAAGACGGATAAGATAGTACTGTGTAAAGAAAAAAAACAAGATATTAAAACATCAAGGTAAGATATTGCGGAAAGGGGACAATGGAAAGAGTGCAAGGGTTAAGAGGATTTTTAAGAAATGTCAGTTAAAGACTAATAGACAAAAGAAGGGGAAGACATGTAGAAGTAAGGGAGAGGCAGACAGGAGAAATGAGAGAATGGGAAATGGGAGAGAGAGAAAGAGCAGGGCATTCTTTTCCCTTCTCTCCTTGGTTTTCTGTAAGAGTAGCTCAGGAAGATAAGGCTAAAAGGTCCGTCGGTCTGTTGTGGAACAATCCATTCTGTGTCTCTACCCTTTCTCTCTCTCTCTCTCCCTCCCTCTCTCTCAAGACACTGCCTTTCTCTCTGTCTAATGGCACAACTCAGATTTCTAGCGATGCCTCTCGTGATATGGCTCATCTCTGGTGGCATGGTTTACTGACATCACTTATCCAATACAATACACTCTCATCCCATGAAGAGCAAACCAGCTCCAAGTCTAACGTGGCGGTAAAATTCTGCAAACACTTTGGGCTATTTTTCTTTCAAGAACAAACCTTCAATATGGCTAATATTCAAACCAGTGTCTTGTACTGATATAAAGAGAAAGACTATTCAAAGCTACAATAAAGGGCTTAAATTATGTCTTCATTTAACTGAGCTGTTCAAACCCAGTCCCTAATCGCTCAAAGCAGAACTCGGAGACAAACACAAACCTAGGAGGATTTAGAAGAAAAAATCCGACACAAAACACAGGCCCACGTGCCTAACAAAGACTCCAAAGTCTGCCTCTCCATCCCTTGTCCCCCTTTTTTAAAAAGAGACCTTCATCTCTTGCCGTTCCTGTTATGAAGAGACTTTCTTCAAGAGGAGAGAGGAGGTGTGTCAAAGACATGGGTCACAATGTTTATGTAGACGACTTTTAATCCAATCACAGCATCCCCCTGCTTTTATTTCCTGTTTCATGGGATTAAAATTAAATGAAACATAATAAAAAACAAAATTAATTTACGGCTGAATAACATACTTTTCTGTTTTAAAGGCATGGGTTTAAAGACTGAGAGGGAATCTACAAAGGCAATAATTAAAGTCAAAGAAGCTAATTAGTTTCTTAGACTTTAAAAAAAAAATTGTATTTTATATATTTCTAAAGGAAATTTTGATGTAAATCCAGCAAACAATGCCCAACATTCATAAGACTTCATAAAGTCTCAGCTCTTGCTGTTTTAAAGAATAAGTCTATATCCGCTATCTGAAGTTAAGACAATAGTTTATCAGTAAATTATCAGCTGAGAATACATACACTCTCTCTCTCTCTCTCTCCTTGTCTCTCTGTTTTAGTCTCTGACCTGTTGTGAAGCTGCTTGAGGGTTTGAATAACTGTCTGGTGCCAGGCTGCCTCACCCCAGGGCCTTGTGGGAGATGAAGAAGAGGTCAGCAGAGGTGTGTGTGTGTGTGTGCGTGTGTGTTGGGGGGGTGTCTCTATGTGTGCTTGTGTTAGAAGGTGTAAGCCTTTGCCTTGCCATCAAGCTTGGACAGACAGATGCATGGAACAGCAGAGAAATGGGAAAAGGGTGTCAAAGAAAAGGGATGAGAAAAGTTGGAAAAAGAGACAAGTGTACGTATAGCAGTCACGGGACCCAGAGTGCAACACAACAGAGCACAACCTCAGAGGAAATTATGTGAAAAGTGCACCAACTTACTGCTTCTACACAATGAATTTGGAGCTATATTCAAGCCAGTGACAGATTCCCAGTAAATACTAGTCTGAATCAAATTTTACCTCCTAAAATTTAAAGTTAAGCAATCTTTAGAGGTCATAATTTAAATTAAGTTGTTCTGATACAATTTTTTCCTTCCCAATACCAATTCCGATACCGATACCGTGTACCGATCCGAACACATCTCCTTTGACTTTCCAGGGTAAAATATTGCTGAATGCAAATGTTTTGCTAGCTCTGTCAGCTCTCTCCGTTCTTCTTTGTCGCTCCTAAAAATAGTAGTTGCCATGGCAGGACAGCGCAACTTCCTGAGTACTGTTTTAGAGCGGCAAAGAAAAATTAATTTCAGGTATGTAATGTCAATCTGAGCTAACTGAGCTAACTGGGAAGTAGCTGGGTACTTTTTCTTACCACTAATAAATGATGGTATGGTATCTGATTGGTGCACAGACTGGTGTACTCGCAGATACTGAGACCAGCATTTCTGGTGGTATCTGCAGCATTTTCTGATAATGGTATCAGTATCAGAACAACTCTAATATTAAAGCACACACACAAGATCTGGACTACAGCTGCAACAGCCAGCTTCTTTGCTTAGCTAATAAGCTGCCAATGCGTCGGGTGTGAGAGAACACCTCAGACCCAAATGCAGATGAAAGAGGAGTCAACCTTCTTCTAGTACTGACCAGGGCTCCAGGGGCTGCCTGACTGGGTGGCACTGCCGACAGCCCCATATGAAGGGGTCTGGTTATGATTTGGATTTGCTGACGCTAAGACACGGCAGAGTCTTTGCTCTCTTCATTTTCTTTTTTTGTTCCCAGGATGCCTTGGCTAACATGGGTTAGGAAGGGGTGACAGAGAGGTCAGGGGGGCTCCAGTAGACTGTGCCCTGAGGGTGAATCCTGGGGAGGGATAGCAGAGTGGTAGTTGAGAGTGAAAGAGAAGGGGTATCCCTTAGGAGCCTCGCCCCTCCCAAATCAAAACAAACAAACAGAGTGGTCCTCTGATCTAATCTAGCTGGACTAAAGCCCTCCAAACTGACCGCCTGGAGCAGCTACTACAACGGACTGTGACTTGTCCCTCCCTTACAGCTACTTAGAAGTACTGTAACTGCAATAACTTCATCTCTCAGAATCTTTCTGTTAAGAATAAGAATGAAACCACTTTAGACGAACAAATTGGACATATTACAAGTAAGTGGCAATATTTTCTGTTTTTAACTGGAGATAAATTGGTAAATCCCAAAGACTCAGGATATGAAGCATGTTCAACTCATTTACGGATGTTACGACAACTATTACTGTTAGCACACAACTGAATATTAAAGTTTATACTTGACTAAAGAAGGTGGTTTTGTGACCTGACCTGTCTTTACTGACATCAAGTTGTTCTTGCACACAGCATTTCATTGCCCTCTGTCTGGGAAAGCCATATTTGGCTCTTTGAATTTTCACCCTAAACATTCCCTCTGTTTCTGTGTTTTGAAGCTTTGCTATGGTTTAGACAGTAGACTAAACTTCTCACTGCCTAACTGTTACCCCAACACAATGCTAAACAAATTCTTCTTCCTCAGTGGAGCGCCCACCAATTGCAGCGCAGCCTTCTGTCAGCTGACCAGCGAGAGAAGATGAGGGTGAGATTAGCCCAATCAGGGGTCAGGCCGAGGTTATCACAACCACTCCAAAACTAAAACAGATGGAGAACGGAGTGCAGCACGACTCAACATCTACTGTCGGGCTCATATCTTTAGGCCATGTATTCTCCTGCTCCACTGGACTGGAAGAATGTCAGACTTAGTTTTGAATTCTGGGTCATGTTGCGTTAACAAAACAGAGTGTGGATCAGCAAGTCTGAGGTGTATGATACGACACATGATAAGACTTAGAAATCTTACGCAGTGGTTAAAGTTCCCTCACAGGGACGAATGCAACGTGAAAACAACAAAAGATGCTAAATAACGCCGCCTCACAAACAATGCTCTGTTGCCTCTTTCTGTATGTTAATGATCACATAGACTGATTTTCAGATAATTCTACTGAGGCGCATTATCACAAACATAACATAAACAAGTTCAATCTCCTTCTAAGTAGCAGATCACCCACTGTTTTTGGGTGGCATCTACGTAAGGGGTCCTAATGTACAAATGCCTACACACAAACAACACCAGTGCAAAGGTTTATGTGGAAAAATAGCTGCTGTGAGCTCTATGATGATACTCTTTTTTTTATGTTTGAGTTAAATACAAACTGGTTCTTTTTCTTTTTCTTGCCTTCTGGTGACAAAACTGAATTGTTTTGAACTCATCTCTTGGGATTACAAATAAAAACTTGTCTAGTTTGCTCCAAACATCACTCCTGTCGTCTGTCAGTCTGCTCTCCCGTTTTTCCCTCTTTGTCTATTTTTACATAATTGTTTGCTTGTTTTCTTCATTATCTCTCCATCTGGAATTCAACTGATAAACATAAGGCCCCTCTCAGTCTCTTTCTCCTTCTTTCTCCCTCCAACTCCTTGCACCTAGATGAGATCTAATTGTGATTAACAGCGCCATGACAAGAGGACACAAGACTTCAGTCCTGACGGAAAAACAAACAAACAAAATCGACAAGATAAAATGATGGAAACATGAACAACATCTTATCAAAGATGCTAATTGTTTCCGTGTGGGAGGGGAGGGTGGCCATGGAAGGGAGTGGGGCACGTGAGGGAGGGAAAGAGGAACTTGAGAATATCCTCCCTGTGCGTTTGGCCTGCGCCTGACTTCAGAGCTAAGCCCTCTCTCAAGAGAAGGTCAACACCAGGTTCAACTTTTCACCTCGGCAGCCTGAGAGAACACATTAAATACCACGGATTACACCACAGTGCGCTGCAATATCGCCTGGCCTCTGCTGCATTTTAGAACAGATCTACACAGCACATTTCAAAACCATAATTCAATAATGCATTTTCGATATTAAATGAACACCAGAACAAAATATCTGTGGCAATACAGTTAGACGCACTTGGACCATATTTGCTGGGTAAGCAACTGTATAAATCTGCCTAAATATGTCACTAATAACGGGATCATATAAGCAGCGGCTGGAGTTTCTAAACCACATTTAAATCATGAAAGTTACTTCTTTTTTTTAAGTCAATAGGTGGTAAGCTACATTTTTATTAAATTTTAGGGACATACATTAATTCACAAATCCAGCAGAACATCAAAGCGACACTAAAGTCCTTTGTCAACCACCTGCACTGAGACTTCAGTAGTGGGGAACTGGTGACCCATACTTTTGACTTTTTGGCACCCTGTCTAGTATTGCAATGTATATCTAAGTGTGTGTGTGTCTTTGTGTGAGTGTGCATGTCTTCCTACATGTGTGTGTAGGTAAGGCGATGTCAGCATCGGTCAGGTGTAACTGAACAGATAGACAGACAGACAGACAGGCAGGCGGCCGACTGGCGTCAGTTGCCACACGCCTGTCACGACACACCACACGCCGAGGAGCCGCATACCGCAGCACCCACACTGCGTACACACAATGAGCGCTCAGTCCCCCGCATCACGCACCAGCGGCAGCAGCAATGTGAAATATTCACACAGGGACAAAAGGTAGAAAGGCGGGAGGGAGCGGGCGGACCTGAGAGGTGAGGACAGAGGAAAGGGTTCAAGAAAGCGGGGTTGAAATGGCACTGAGATAAATTATTAACTTGTGACAAACTTGAGCGCTCTGACAAATGTCTCACTGCACAGCCGGTTGAGAGCAAACATTTACAAAAAATGTTATGGGACAACCGTTTTAACATCCTTTACTTTTAGATTCAGTACAAAAAAATCTGTCAAACTTTCTAAAAGTATAAATGATGACAGTGGAAGTAAACATCCTTTGTTTTAGAATTATTTACTTTTATCTGCTCTACTGCAATAATTAGTAGAAATGAAAAAATAAATATGCTATTAGTCAGCTCTAAATTGCTAACAATATTGATAATCAAGTAGTCATTTAAGTTTTATATAAAATAACAAATCCAACTT
>JAPZDX010000012.1:24014451-24025009 GCA_029783625.1 Naso annulatus | reverse complement strand
GTGTCAGTTGTGGAATTCCCAAACACCTTGCAAAAACTTAACAACTTTGTGTCTGTGTTCATAACATCATCTGAAGGTGCATAAAGTCGGGTTGTAGAGCTCCGGCAAAAACACGTTGCATGTGCTATGAAAGCCATTGGAGACTACTGATGATGACGTACTGTGCTCCTGAAGGGGCGTCCCATTTTGTAGGGGTAGATTTAAACCACTACCCCCTGTTACTTTGTTCCAAAAATTTAAAAAAAAAAAAAATTGGACCCTGAAGTGAAGTTTGAATGCCTGTGTGCTGAATGAATTTCAAACCATTTGAACATTCAGGGCCAGGCCTGATGCTGGTCTGTGCTAAATCAACTCACCACCTATAGATCTCACAGTATACAACTAAATGATTAATGAGGCAGGCAACACTGCTGTTCGCTCAGCAGTTCACAAGTGAAACTGTATGAGCAAAAAGTGAAAAAGCTGGAAACAACAGTCAAGACTTGCACTAGCAGGTTACCATAACTGTAGCATAGAAACTAGGACACTTGGAATCTATCAGCCAACAAGAACAAATAATAAAAATATGAGCAGTCAACATTCAAACACATTAATGCACCAGCAAACTGTGACATTTATTCGCTGCAAAGCAACCTGCAACTTTAAGTCAAACTGCAGACTCAAGGAAGAAAAACTTCAACCTGTTTTAAGGCCAAAATTAAATTAGTTTGGACTTTTTAGGATTTTTTTTTCAGCCATTCTAAAATCAAGGACACCTAGGCTTTAATAAAAGAGTTGTTCTATAAATCACCAAGTTCTTCTATTTGATCAATACAAACCAGAAGACGTGGTGAAAAAAATCTCAAACTACATGCTGTGTATTTGCCATTATTTTGGGGTGGCACAGGCTACCACCTACATAACACACCAGATGGTACGTGATCGGCGGGAAATATATTAAACTATGCAAATCTCATCCAGTTCTACCTCTACTTGTGAAACTCATTTGGGCCCTTTTTTTTGTGTGTGTGGGTATACCATTTCCTGCCCCGATGTGCAGATTTCACACAGCGCCTTGACATGAAGGTGGACACACACGTCAAGCTCTGACACATCAAACTGACCCGCAGCATTGTGACAACAAGCAGATGAAATCAGTTGATACAACAAGAAAGATTGCATGAATGAGAAAGAAGGGAGCGCGGGGCGTGACGGCAGTGGAGAGAGCGGTGTATGGGATGCGGAGGACGGCTGCTCTGTCACGGCAGCTCCATTCAGCCGGCCTGTCAGGCCCGTCTTTGTCACGTCTGACGTCTCTATTAAAACCGGGGCCACCACCAGAAACCACCCCCTCCCGAAGACGGCAGCGCTGCTGCGACCCTTGTGCTCCGCCGGGATCAGTGCCACCTTTCACCCGCGACCCGGCCCCAGATTCCCTCTGTCTTTCTCCCCCTCCCTCTGACTCGCACTCACACACACACACAGCAGAGGGTCTCATTGTCTCTGGGGGTCACACTCCAAACGTAAGACTGGGAAAAAAAAAAGAGCAGTGGAGACGGGAGTAAAAGAAAGCCAAAGTTAGGAATCTGCATTCTCACACCTGATGCTGAGCTTTGATGTCAGATAGTTTGTGAATTCATGGTGGGATTTAAGTTGATTCTATTCTACAAACTCTTGGGACCGTCTTCTACAATCAAATTTCATTGCTTTTCGATGTTTGTGAAGAGGGATGGGTACCGAAACTGGGTACCGATATAGTACCAGAACCAACACGTGCAATACCTACCAGACCGAAACACAACGCAGATTTTTGTGCTTCGTTTTGGTACCAATTAACATTAAGAAATGTAAGAGCCAAAGATGCCGAACCTTCTCATTAGAAGGCTTGCCACGGCAGTCTGTGTTTGCAGTGGTGGTTACATTACTTGCCCACCGGCCCCACTGTCATTTTGCCTTTTTAAAAGGGTGAATATTTTTGCACACCTAGGTAGACAGGACAACACAGGAGACCCAAGGCTGACAAAAGCAGCATGAGGAATTCCTACACACTGTTGTGATCAAGAACTTTTATTCACGTTTCGGTGCAAAGACCATCATCGGGTTATACAACCTGAGCTCTCTTCTTTTAAAAGTATTGGTTCAGGCACTGTTTTAGAACTGAAACCATTTTGAAAGTATCGATTCAGCACCGGTATGGAAAACACCTAAATGATTCCCAACCCTACTTGAGAACATTTTTGATGAAATTAGGCCTGGGCGATACAGCCAAAAACCTATCACAATAATGAAGCTTCATGTCAGTCGATATTGATAATTGTTGATCATGTGGGTTGTGACTGACGACTTGTTGGGCATTCTAAGGTGATAAAATGAATAAATATCAATGTTTTTGACCAAATATCTCGATACTTACACAGTATTGTAAGGATAACTACTGGTGATTTCACTAAATATTAACCCATTGACTTTTTTAGATAGTTAAATAATAAATCTGTAATGTGGCCAAGTGGGTGAAGGTAAATAAAAGAACAACAAGAACAGTCTGGTTAGTTCAAAAATCGCATCACTTTACTGTAATGAGGCCTTTTCAACCAGGAAAAGACAAAACTTGCGCCATAATCACGATATAGCCTAACGAAATCCAAAATCTGTCACAATATCTCATCTCATATTAAGATACGACACCATTTGATATACTGCCCAGCTCCACATGAAATATAACAAAGTGAAACTGACTCAGTCATTCTCAAAAGAATAAATTAGTGTCTGTATATCACCTCTAAAACATATACTAATAACACTTATCAAAACTTACATTTAAAACATCCACATGTTAGCTTTCTATTTTTGCTCTGACTTTTTTGACGCCGTCAACTGCAGTTTTCTAAAGCACTTAACTTAGCAGAACAGCATGGCCTCTGCTTGTGCGGGTAGACAGGAAGAAATGCAACTTCCCCTGTTTCACACAGTGAGTGGCCTGTGTGGACCGCAGCTAGCTAGCAGCAGTCTGCCTGAATCTGTCTGCAGCACCTGAGACCCTGACTGAACCTGAAATAGAGAACGTGTGCAGTGCGCGCAAGCACACACACACAGACAAACACACACACACACACGAGCACTCACAGACAACTGAGATCCCACTACATCCTCTTTACAAGCACTCACTGAATCATATTTTCATCCGCACTTAGCATGCAATTGAGTATTTCTACACAGGCCTTCCCGAACCTTGAAGGTCCCTGGGCGGGAAATGTAATCTGACAAAATACACATTCACACACAGAACAGCTTCTCCAGGAAATAAAATCAATGTCAACTTTCAATAAAATAAAATTAGCCGCTAAAACATTTCCCCAAACACTATTTAATGGCATCTGCTGTGCTGATCACCAGTAGACGACATTAAATTATAATCAGTAATGCAGCAGAAAATAAGGAAATGACTATGTCCTCCTGTTAGCGTCCATACTTCGACATAACTAATCCTATTTTCAGAGGAGCGCTCATGTGCTGTTCCAGTTATTCTTTTTATTGATTTTAAACCACGGTGTGTTACTGAAAAACTGAAAAGTTTCATTTCAACCGAAGCAGGCCTACCAAACCACTTTCTCCTCATTTTCCTGTAAAGCGTCATGGAGCCATGCAGGTAGTTTTGGTTTTGTTTGACAGGTTTGACATGTCACCTTCGGTCTTAAACTCTAATACAATGAAAATGTCTGCAGTTTTGTTTCTGTGCTCCCAGCAATGAAAGATCACATTTTTCAAAAATCCAACAGCTGTATGTAATATTCACCAAACTCAACAAATAGTTTATGGAGGCGCGACTAGTTAGATCTAGCCAACTGGAATTTATGATAGCCGTATGGACTGATGTCATTCTTTCTGTGGTGCAAAGAGCTTCTTCTCTATTATAGATAATGTATTCATTTGTGTCTATCAGGGCTGGGAATCGCCAGAGGTCCCACAATATATTATCACGATACTTGAGTCCGATACGATATTGTTGTAAAACTGAGATATGCTGAGTACTGCAATGTCATACAGTGTGTTTTTTTCACCCTTTTCAACCTAATTTCACCTAATTTTCAACTAATTAGATAAAGTTTTCAGTCGATTCATCTCTCCTTAATATTTTTTTTCCATTTTTGTATTACCTCACCAGACAGTGAGTACTTAGCACCACTAGTGGCCTGAAAAATCAATCCATTTTTATTATTTTATTACCAGAAAAGTTGAGTTTGTAATGCAGTATCAATTTTTTTTCCCACCCACCTCTAGTATAAATGTATTTTTGTAAAGATGTCCATTATCCTGTTAGCAATGAGAAAGTCATGGGTGTTATAAATATTTTATTTTTGTCTTTTTCACTGGTATCATGTGACCATCACGTGATCCTACAGGGTTAATTTAAAATCTGACGTCCTCTCATGTTTTTTAAGTCTGAAGAAGAGCATGAGGCTCGAAATGTCACCCATTTTGCAGATGTACTAATAGATTACACGTCCAGGGAGCTGCAGTTTGCGGACTTTTCATACCCACCAAACTCCCAACAACCAAAACAAGAAGTATTTCTAAAAACTACTCAGTAGCGAATAGTTCCAAATGAAATAGTTGACAGTAAACTTTTTGGATTTTCTTATTTAACATTTTTTGACAGAAAAAAATGAATCTGTTTTGCATTGGGTTGCAGGAATCTCATTGATTAATGTTCCAGCCAGTTAGGCAACATAACCAAAACCATCAAGCTGATGGATTAACAGCACTGTAATGGAGTGAAAAACATATGGTTGCTTTGTTGTTATTTAGGTGAAATGACCTTTTCAAAAAGACTGGAAACTAAGGTGGAGCTGGATTATAGATACAGCACATTTAAGGAAAACTAAAAAAATGTTTCAGTCAAGTTTCTATGGTGACCTACACCTGGCACCTACCAAGGCGACACTACTAACTTTAGATCCCTCAAATGTCGATAATATGGACACGATGGTTGCCAACAAAGGGCTGCACTGAAGTAAAAGGAGGTGGCCTGCTCTGTAAAATGGTAATCCGGGAGCTTGTCACACCAGTTCTTTCATATGGACAGACGTAACCTGCCGTAACTTCAAACCAAACACGGTGCTGAGAGGACAAACCCACGTTTCCTCCACACAGCTCTCATAAATAACGACGCCGTTTCTTTCTGTCGCGATGTTGCTGCTCGATGCCGCGGCATATAGCGGCACGTCAACCGGAGCAGCGCTGCCAGCGGATCACTCAAGTTGCACAATGGGGAAGTTAGGAGGAAAAATAGGTTGCAATAAGTAAACGTGGAATATGACAACAAAATTACAACCCTCTCATCTTCACCCTGCTCTTCGGTTCGTAACGGCAAACTGAAGTGAATGGCGTTTATAAACCGATGAGTTGATTTAGCTTTTGTTGAGATGAACAGGAACACAAATCGGCTGAGGTCGTGCAACCTTCATTATGTAAGACTTCGACATTTTAAACACACGCACTTATTCAAGGACAAACCACTGGAAATTTCTAGACAAGCCTTGAAGCTTAAGGTTGCACTGCTTACACGGTGTAACCGCAGCATTCAGAAACAGAGATGGGCCATTAACGCAACGGCTTTGCAGAGAGGGACTACAGCGCCGACGGTCTAACTTTCACTCTGACGACAACATGGCAAATACCGATTGAGAAAATTATTAAATTGCTGTGTAATAAATAAACATGCGGTCCGAAATGTGTAACGGCCGTGTGGGACTCACTGGACACATGGTAAAATCGCCTGTGACCGAGTCAAGTTACTGAACGTCACAGCTTGAGCAATAGGAGCAGGCTGACGAGCAATAAGGGCGCTTACACTCGACCGAAGCCGACTCATCTTTTTGAGAGACGGGAAAAAAGACGAACGCGCCACCACAATGCAAAACACCGCTAGGAATTTGTAACAAACAACACAGCGTAAGTGAATATTTAGTCGCAAAATTCGCCTCTTACCGCTAAGTAGTTTTTCCAAGTCGGTTTTTAGATGCCGTTCCTCTCCGCCTGCTCGCTCGCAGCTATGCTAAGTTCACGCGAATGAAATCCGACGGCCCCGGTTGAACGTTTCAAAATAAAACGTCTAAGCACAAGAGCGGGAGCTCTATCAGTTACCTAAGCAACGGCGAGACTTTGTGTGTCGAGGATTAAATCGCGAGACTTCCGGTTTCCGGCTAAGCGCGTCTCGCTAGCTTGACGCAGTTCTCGTTCACGACCTCATTCCAATATGGCACAAACGGCCACTGCGCATGTTCTGCCGCCTATATGCCTCTGAGCCCGGCTACATCACACTGACTTCCATCTTCACACACACACATACACACACACACACACAATAAAATATGACACAACCAGAATCATGATCAACATCTCTAATACCCACAAAACAAAAAAAAGCAGAGCGGTTTCCGTTTGCATCCGTTCTCACGAGGGTTAACCTGAACAGTCGTTGAAGGGTTTTTTTTTTTAATCCCCAGCGGATTTAACACTTAGTTATTGTTTGAGCCGAATTTAATTGCACATATAATCGATCCAAGTGGGCTGTTTTTGGCCACGAAAAAGCAATACGTCTTGTTGTGAATTAGCCTGTAGTCTTATTGAAGATGACCTCGAGTTGCTTAATGTGCTCCAATAAGATTTAATATGTTGAGTGCATAAAAAAATCGCAATAAATAACTGAATGAGCAACTACTTTTTACAGTAAATAAATCACTAAAACGCCTCATAAAAATGACTGGATAAATTCCATATGTCTCTCTTGGTATGGTAGTTCTGCTGCACAGGGATCTCAAGTCGGGTTTTTGGTGGAGGGCGGGAGAAACTGCTGGAAATATGTCTTGACACTATGAGTGTAACGCTCAAAGTCCATCTTCCTCGTTTTATAAAATGTGCTTTCTTTGAGCAGCGGGCGTTTTGGTCGTTTCTCTTTCGTTTCTTGAAGCCCTCAAGCCTAATCTGTAGCCCGAAACAGGTTTTTACCGCTCATTTGGACCATGTATAGGCTACTGCCTCATATAATCCTCCACAATAGACCAACCCTTCGGATGCCTGTTATAACAAAAGAAAAAATCGGCGTTTTCCCTGCGTTGAGGTGGAAACAGTCGCTACATTAAACGCGGGCTGCAGAAAAGCGATCGGATCTTGCCTGAACACTCGAAACAATCGGAGAGCCATGAATAAATCAGAAGGGGGCAGGCATTTATCCCCAAATTCATTCAGTCGGTTTGTGAAAGTGCAGAGCTGCTCTGTGTAATCTTTCAAACAGAAGACCACACAACTAATCAGGAAATTCAATTAATTAACAGGCATAAAGAATAAAAGCATGCATTTGTTAAATTTATTATTTCGCTTTTTTTTTTGATTATATATTGTCTCACTTGACAATTGTGTGGGATCGTTCTGTTGCTGCTGTTCAGGTCCACAACTTCAATGCTGCATTGGTCTCTAAGGCAGTTTGCATAAAGGCAAATCTCTCAGCAACTTCAGTTGCTTTGTTGCTCAGTGCCATTGGACGTTTTTTGCCCCGTGTCTGGTATTTGTTTACTGTCCACATCCAGCAGGAGGCAGCGGATTAAATGCAGGGGACAGAGGACAAGGACAGGTCATAAGCCGTGCGCACTGCAGGAATGTCCTCTCGATCATTCGCACGTTACACAGGGAGATGCAGTTGTAGCACCTGACCGCTAGATGGTGGTAAACCTCACAGGTCTTTTCTCTCATAGGCTTTCTCTCCAGATCCCTCTACTACTTGGTCATGTTTTGGTTACTTACAAAGGATTTCACATTTCTGAGGTAAGCTACTGCAGAAGTCAGTGTCCGAATAAAGGGAAACTGAAACATAACAATCAGCAGGAACCACTTGTGATCAGAGGACCGTGCCATAACAGCAGGAATGCAGTGATTAGTACTGGAATTCCTCTGGTATGTGAGGCTTATTCGAAAGGATTTTGTTTTTGTAAGAGCTTCACATATGAAGTCTTTAAAAACATGAGAACACAGGCTGAAAGTTTACAACATATTTATTTATAGTCAGATGTAAAAGATGAGGAGAGTAAAAAAAAAAAAAAAAAGTACATCCATTACTCACAGACAGCTCGTGTCAACGTACATCTTCATTATCCATATACAGCACTATTATTTTCATGTTAAAATACCTACATTCAAGTAATATAACACATAAAAGACACTTTGCTTTCGGTGAAATACCCGTCCCTCCCACATAAAATGACACATCCTTCAACACATATGTACCTTGGTTGCCACTTTCCAGCAAGACTGAAGACAGCCCAGAAAGATATTATAATGTATGGAATGACTGCTTGTGCTCTGCTTTAGTTTGTTAAATATAACAAGAGGTTAGACAACAATGGCACACAAAAGATTGAATAGCGGCTATGTAGAAATCTCGGCTAAACAAAAAAAAGATGAATTCTTTTGAACGTATTTGACTCTGTGGGCTATGCGTAGAGCGCCTCCAGTTTCTCAAGACAGTGCAGTCATTGAGGGAGGGAACTATCTGGCTCTGCAATAATGTTATTTCAGTTTGGAGGGATTAAAAAAATTTTCCAACTTTGTAGCACAATTATTTCTATCATGCTTATATCCAAAATACAGGCATCGTAGACTCAGAGATTAACTGACGATTGATCCATGAACAGACAATGTCATGACTACATTAGCACCAATTGCTCCAGAAACAATTCACATGCAAACACTATTGCGTGCATGTGATAAGACAAATACGAACACACAGGTGGAGTGTAAAAGAAGACATACAATAGGCAAAGTACACATGGTGTGAGTGCGTGGCATGCGTACCACTGAATTTCCTGACTTGCACATGCACTGCTCGGCCTATATATTTGTATGACTAAATAAGAATGCCATACTCGTGCCTGTGAATTTAATTTTTCAGATACAGTACATTAGGCGATTTGGATAGTGACAAAGTGGGATCACAAGGTAAAATGACAGGAAAGTAAGAAATCCCCTTTAATTTCCTGGAGCAATAAACTCTTCTATACACCTATACAGTTGAGAGCTGGGACAGGATTACTGGTTTAAATTCCAGCAAACATCCTGGTTCCATTTCAATCTCATTCCCTCTGACGGAGAAACTTAAGAATATGACTCCATTATCCAAAATCTCTTTGTTTTTGCTATCCATTCTGTTGAACTTAGACCATATGAAGATACAGGTAATAGGATAGGAGCCTATTTCTAAGTGCTGGGCCCAGACTGTGTTCACAGGAGAGCCGTTTTGTTTTTCATTTGCTTATCATGTTTTCCAGTCGAGGGTTGATGAAGGAAAAGCCGGCGAACGCTGCCTGGTCCATGGACTCGATGAGGTTCTTGTCAGCGTGGGAGAGCCGCGGCTTCTCGTTCAGGAACTCTCGGTCAAAGTTGCTGCAGTCGCTGGGGGATTTCTGTGGGTGGCAGGTCAGGAAGTGCAGGCAGGTTAATGTAACAAAGCATACCTAAGTAATCAGTATGCAAGATGCATGCAATCATATTTACACAAATACATTTTGGTAACCAAATAGTTTATTCAGAAACAAAATCATAGGCTCATACCACTTTGGGTTTAAACGGAGGGTCAACTTCTCTCTTCTCCAATGCCGTCCAGTTAATGTTTTTGAAGAACTGGTGTACACGGACGTCTCCCACAACACCCAGCCTGCGAGTGGGATCCCGTTCGAACAGCTGAAATGATAATTGAGGGAAAAGAGGACAGCTGTTTTGATTACAGAAAAAAAAAAGAAACATAACAACTCTCCATAAATCTCCATAAAGCTATCTTGTAATCAGCAGGAATGTATGCACTGAAAGCCATTCATATGCATGACGTAAACAGTCCCTGCCTATGGCTACGCTTGAGTCCTGTGTCCTCACTAAACTGGCGTCTTAGTGGCTCAAAGACATTGCGGTTTAGAGATGATCAAGTCTCTGATTTATCTTGAAGATTCCAGCTTTGCTTCTCACTATGAACAGGGAAAGATGCAGAGGTTTGGAAATGCCAGCATGGACACCCTTTGTCATTGGTCGTGCCCCAGTCATGTGCCTTGTTTCCAGAAGAAGATAAAACTATACGTACCATGCATGCATGCATCTGTAAGCCTTGACTACCAACGTTTTTTGGACACCGATAACGAATTACAAGTGTTGTTGACCTTGTCTCGACTAGCAGCTGTGATGCAGTCAAATTCTACATTTTGTCACCCTTCTACTGCTTACATGCACAGGAAGAAAGATATTATTTAGAAAACTGTGACAGTTTCCATGTTCAGCGGTGCTGTCAGCCCTGCATTGATATGGACAACTTTATCAATGGAGTTGTGGTTCCAGAGGAATGGCAAGAAAACTTTTGCATGTCGGTCCAGATAAGCCCTGATCGACCTCAACGAAAAAGTACGTCAGCATGTGGAGGGAACGACAACAAGAATGCGGGTGCTCGTGGCTGTTTTCACAAAGGTGACCTGCACGTTGTATTAATGTTACTTCAGTGACGAGGGAAGACCACAGAAAACCACCAATACATTTGGATCATCCA
>JAPZDX010000012.1:23950015-23960976 GCA_029783625.1 Naso annulatus | reverse complement strand
CACATAGCAGCCCACCTTCTTGTTTGGGAATGGCTGTTTTCACATCTCATGCGTACCGTGCACGAGTACACAAGAATCGTGCACGAAACCATCTTTTCAAGCGAACTCAGACACTGTTTGTGAAATGTGTCCAAGCACGGAACGCTTGTGTTCACACTAATCAAATGAACCGGACTTTGGGGTCAAGCGTGCTTGAATCTGAGCCCGGGCCCCTAGCATGAAACCACCCTTAAAATGCTTATAAATACAGTAGCATTCACCAAGACCATGCAGCTTTAATTCTCGTGTTTTCTGGACCAGGTGGTTGCACAGAGGACTAAATGAACCGCCTTCTGTCCTGCTTCATTTTATTTCTGTGTCCCCTGTCTCACCTGTCGGTCATAACATTGCTCTGCCACCCCCTCTTCCTCCTCTGAGGTGCGCCCGTGATCCTCGTCTGCTGAGAGCCCAGCAGAGACAGAGTTCATTGGGAAAGGCTCTGTGTAGGCACTGCCAACAGAGAGAAAAGACAGAATGAAAACAGACACACTGAACAGAACTGAAATATGAATAATTAATACTATATTTAATACTGCAACCGTAGCATTGCCTCACATATAAATACAGACATTGAATATTTTAAAATGGAACCATTCCAGATATTTGCAGCATATTCTCAAAACACTGTGCAATACCCTTCATCCCTCCACCTATATGTTTTCTCTTTTCCTGTGTGTGTCTCTGAACATTTCCACTCCTCATATAGAGCCCTCCAGTGGCAAACTGTAATCCCTTTCATGATTCCTCCTTTGCACAGATGGCACGGTTGTGTCTGTACACTCTGGTAATCCTTTTGTGCGCTGCTGTGCCTGAGGGGGCCACGCTTTAGGTCATTTCACATGTAATCCTTTTAAATGCTACCTGTGGTAATTGTTAACGTCCTTTGGCCCATTAAGACCATTATAGCATGTCTGACCAAATTCACATTGCCGGGATGATAACTGGATAACAAGTATTCTCAAAGCTGCTGTGACTGCTATAAGACAAATTGTTGCTCTTGCATTATGTCTGACTGACTGATGTAATAAATGCAAAAAGTCAAAAACAAATTTAGAACTTCATAGCTGTTAAAAAATTGTGTATTTTTTTTTAAAGTGTTTGATGTTACTTCCACAAAAATACAAAGAATACGACAAATTTCATTAAAAAATTGAGTGATATCAAACAATCCTACACATGTTCCTATCTATAGTGATTAGTTTATTAATTAATAGGTTGACAGAAAAACAAAAGGTAACTATTTTCGTTGTGAGCAGCTTCTCAATTGTGAGATTTTGCAGCTTATTGTATTTGCTGCTGAATATCTTTGGCTTTTGGCCTGTCAGGCAACCAGACAAGCATTTAAAGACGTCACTCTGGGCTTTTGAGATTTAGTAAGAAACTGTGATCCTTCACTTTTTCCCAGCACTTTACAAATTATAATAAATGTTGGTCCTAACATCTTTAACAGCCCCCTCTGTGTGTAGACAGTAGACAGCTTTTAGCGGACCAAAGGTTAAAACAGTTACCCGCCGGACTTCATCTCCATTCAGACGTACTCATACTTCATGAGGTTCACAAACACACACACACACAGACACACCTGCCTCAATGGGAAGGCTGAAGAAAGCACCTACAGGCCATTACTCATGGTTGACCTCAGAGCAGACAGGTCAGCGTGGTGTGGGCTCATGGGTGATGTTGGGAATGAAAGAGAAGAGGAGGAATGGCTCTTTTTTGAAATAATTCTTGAGCTCTGATTTATTCTACAAGCAGAATTCACACTGCAGAGTCACCTTCAACCTTTCACCCAGAACCATCAACAGCACAATATCCTAAAACACACAGTCTGTGCTATAAAATTCAGTCCAATTTATAATTTCTTCCTAAAAAGCCCAACTAAATGCTTGAAACAAGCACAACAAATGGTTGCGTTTAAACCATTTCCTCTTAAAAGTGCATCTCACTTTTTGCAGGACAAAAAAACATTTGAAGTATTGGTAACATTTTACTTAAAGCAGGGGTTCCCAAACTTCTCAGCCTGCAACCTCCAAAATAATGGTGTCAGAGACTGGGGACCCCCATTGACCCTAGGGGTGGCATGTAACGTTGTGCACAGCTGCACAAATGCATTATTAGGCCTACACGGGCATCAATCCAACACAAAAGAACAAAAGCCTAACAGCCATAACAGTAAGTTAGGAAAGAACATAACCAGAATATATGCAATAATGTGTTAAACATGTAATTTTATATATATATTTTAAATTGTGTTTTAAAAGGCATCTTGCGACCCCCCTCTCTGTCTTGCACCTCCCAGAGGGTCCCAACCCCAACTTGGGAACCGCTGACTTAAAGCATGCATCTATAATGCATTATGAACACACTAATAATGAGCTACAGCACACCTATAATAGGGCTCGGTGTTGGTAAGGGCTTCACGATATGATATGCATCACGATACATGGGCTATAATATGATTATATCACGATACATTGCGATAAGAAGCACTTTGCGATATATTACAATATTCCATGGAGTTCACTGAAAATGTCAAAACAGAGCTGATAAACAAGTTGTTGTGTGTACCATCTGAGTGGTCTGAATACATCACATTATACTGATGATTCAGCGGGCAAATTGAGTCAAAACAATTTCATTCAAAATTTCCTTTCCAGTTTATTTGAACAGTTTTGGCAAAGTACCAAACACACTGATGTAGCTGCCATAATGTCAAAATGAGAAATGAAATTTAAGTGCACTCTTGCACTTTAACTGGACGCACTGAAATTGAAAACATGAAAGTAAAGTGCATAAGTGTTCTCTTGGGTCAATAAGCTTTAGGGCTGGGTTTTGGCGAGGACTTCACGATATGATACGCATCACGATACATTAGTCACAATACGATACAGATATCACGAAAATAAATATTTCCATACATTACCTTATTGATTTTTTGGCACAGCCCTAGCCTATTGTGCTGTGTAATCATAGTTATGAGGGGAGCATTAACCACAACCATAACCCTGACCCTAACCATGACCACCTCTGACCCATAATAAATGTGTCCATAATATGTTATAATGTGTCATACATGTACATAATGTGTTATATTGCTTTATAGAGACAAGCTTCATAGAAAGTGTTAGGGAAGTTTCTCTTCCTCAATGTTCAAATTTCTTCTTTTCCATTCATAAAATCTCAAACATGTCAGCTTCATATAATGCTTCTAAATTTAAACCTGCAAATATGATAATATAATATGGCAATACTCGACATGCTTTAACAAGACCATTAAGACGAAGCTATTATGCCAGCTGAATGCAATGACTTTTATAACGTGGCAAAGTTAAATCTACTGTGTCAGATTCAGAGGACACAATGACTCTCTGTGAAAAGACTTATTCCAACAACCTCCTGTGTGTTTGATGATGCTTGTAATATGTAATTCAATTGAGCTAAACATTGAGTATTAAAATATGTATTAGGCGCAATCCGACAGGCCTTTTTCCATTTGTAATGGCACCATTATAGGAAATAGAAGCAGCGGAAAAGGATCATTAGCCTGCTAACTATAGAAGACTGCAATACTGATGGTGAGAGTTAGGAGAATTTTAGACTGTTTGCTGCTATTAGTGATGATGATTACATGTAGCCTGTGGCTGTCGTGCTGCCGCTGCTGCTGTGACAGTGTGTGATGAAGTGACATGTGAAGACTCTGACACTCTGACTGCTTCTGCCTCACCTGTGACATGACGGAAAATGACTTTGGATCATTTTAGCCTTACATCATGTGACAGGCTGCTCTTCAGTGACACATGCAACAGTGTTAAAACCTCTGCTCACTTGTTTTCGGTAGTTTTATCCTCTATAGCAACAGACTATGAAGTGAGAGGCTGGAGGCATTCCTGACAAACTGGAGCAACAATAACAGCAGACCTGGCATTCCTGGCGGGACCACACCTCATCTTTTTGTTCAGGGGAAAGTTTGGGAACCTCCACCCCGCCACAGTGACCCCCCTCTCCTCCCATATGTCCCCTCCTGTCTTCACCTCCCTGCCTCCTGTCAGAGCCCCGCCCTCGTCCTGCATTTCCTGTAAACATGCTGGTGGGAAGCTCCTAGGCAGGACACTTCCTCCCCGGGGATGACCTGGCAATGACCCCAGAGTGCCTGGCACCAGACCTGGCGAGTCAACGACACACCCTGTCCACCACCTCGCCACACTGCACTCAGCCACCACCCAGTACAACAATGTACTTAAGATGGCTCCCTCATCACTACTAACACTAACATAAGTGGGTGGAGGAGCTGTTTTAGAGGGCATGGCAGGGCTTTGTCATCACTCTGAGGAGGTTCGTGTTAAACAATTCAAAGTGAAAATGCTGCCAAAGGGCAAGTTAAAACTCTACATTAGCAGTATCTTCCTGAACCTACCACAGGAGCTCTGTTTGCTGTGTGCATAGGGACAGCACATAGTTACTGCTGTGGGTCTACATGGCACTGCTTCAAGTTGACATAAAGAACATTTAATGGGCTCTAAGTTGAGCACAATCACAAATTCTGGGCTTTCTTTTTGCTAATTTTGCCTTTTTTGTAACACTAATTTGTAGCTACATGACTACTTGGCAAGGACTTTCCTGCTGAGAGTGCATTCTCAGCAGGAGCCTCATCTCTGATAGCGTTGCACTGAGTAATTTATTGTGCATGCCCATACAGTATGCACACACACGCACCTACAAACAAACACCTTGGTAAGCATTGGGATTAAGCATTGTGCACCTTTTCTTTCTCCATTGTACATTATGCTAGTTTGCTAATGAACATGTCTCTTTGCGCAGCCAGAATGCTCGAGCTGAAGCAGTGTGTGAATGGTGCTATACATTAATCACACAAGTGGAAACAAGCCAAGCTTGTGGCACCGCAGCTTTGTGAGTACTCCTTAAAATGCGTGTCTGCTACTGTAGGCACAGTCCTTTTGTGTGCAGTGCTCTGGGGCCATTTGGTCACTTTCCTCACCACAAAAATCCACTTTTTCTCTTTGAGTCTAAAACCACATTGACTGTTGAATGAGTTCTCAATAAATCACTGCCATCATCTGCAGGGCAGCCTCTGATGTTGGCAATGTAAAGCTTTAAACAGAGTTTAGTGTTAGATCTACACAAAAAAGCAAGGGCACTGACTACACGACTTGTATTGTGGGCACACATGTACACACATTGGCCCTCAAGTAAACATAAACCAGCCCTGTATAGACACACCAAAGAGTGTCCCCAGCAACCGAAGCATCTCCAGGGGGAATGCGGCAAAGGCAAGGTGCGAGGACGGAGAAGTTATTTGCATCATTTTGAGTGGTGAGAGGCCTCCACCACACAATGAGCCACATCGATAACATCACTTGGAGAAAAAGGGCCCTCGCTGAGGAACCACTGTGTAGGAAGTGGAAGCATTTGAAAATGTTGAGATATGTGTAGTGCTTAAAGTACACTGGAAATAAATAGATGGGAGATCAACGCATAGTGTGTACTGCCTCACAGCCTGTTCGGAGAAGAGGGAACTATGAGCCTTATGTTAAAAGCCGTAGAAATGACAAGAAGTGCCAGCTGAACCCTTTTCCACATAAGCAAAATAGTTATAACATACTGCTGAGCAAAAACGATCAAACAGAGGGCACCACAAGAAATAAAAAAAGTTGTAGAATCTCGCTACAACATTACCGTGAGCCTTTAAGAAGCTCTTGGAATTGACTTTTCTCTTTGACAATCCACAGGCCATCAAGCATAACTATTTTATTAAGACTGGGGGAAGACTGTGGCCCACAGTGGCTGAAGCTGTGGCACAGGCCCGGGATAATTTGGTATAGTTTGACCGCGGTGATTCCTCACTCTACCACACACTGCAGTAAATCCTGTGAGGCCCCTCAAGGGTCCAATGAAAGAATAGCACTTGGGAGAGAGCTTCTTTAATAAAAGCCCTCCTAAACTTAACCGTAAGTGTCAGGTACAGGAGAGCAATTACACCAGAGTTGCTCTTGCTCCTTTTCCCCTGTGCTCACTTGCCCCCCCCCTTTATATTACTGGAGTACGATACTCTTTGTTTTCTTACTCTCATGCACCTTCTGTTAACACATCTCCTCCCTTTGTTCTCTCACCTTTCTCCTCATCCATCTCAACTTCCTCGTGTGAAAGGAACTCACCCACACTTTTCACACTTTTAATTGCAGCCTATAACGACATTCACATAATGTGAATAACCAGCACTCGCTCAGTGAGCTACCCAATTGCCATTACCTGTTCCATCACCTCAGACTTGCAGAGGAAGCGGCGGCACCAGATGTGACCTCTAAATCCACCAAATGAAAATCAGGAGTAAGCTCTCCCACAAGCCTTGTCCATCTTCCCACAGTCAGCGATGCCTGACACAGCAGGCTGCTCATCTCTCACTGAACATTTTCCTACAAGAGGGAGATCCGATTCTACTCAGCCACGCGCCCTCGACTCATCTGAGATGCAGTGTAAGACTATTTGTCAGCTGTTCAGGGGTCAAGATTGCCCCTCTGTGCTGAAAGACCAGGCTGAACAATTCAAATAACTACTTTACATATGGCTTCCGAGATATACACACACTGTTCTCCAAAAAAAGAACATACAGCACATGCTTACTGTCTAGATTGTAATGACGTGTTTAAGGAATTTCACTAAAACATCATCATCATAGATAAAAACTTAAAAAATAAAAATAAAAACACAATTGGACTTGTGTTGAAGACATGTAATCTAAGGCTGCCACTAACAGCTTTTTTAAATAACTGTATTTTTATATCTTCTGTTTATTCTGTTAAATGTTTTAGTCTATAAAATGTCAGAAATTATTTTTGGAAAAAAAGTTGAAAAATGGCTATCCAAATTTCCCAGACTTCAAGATGATGTCCTCAAATAGCTTGTTTTGTATATCCAACAGTCTAAACAAAATGTTTCATTTTTCATCATGGATGACTAATAAACCAGGAAATATTCACATGTATGGAATCCCAAACAGTAAACACTGGGCGTCTTTGCTGAAAACATGGTTTAAGTAATTAATCCACTCTCAAAATAGTTGCAAACTGATTTCCTACCAATCAACTACTCTTCCATTTAAAAGTGAAGAATGTAATAATGCTAATTTATATTAAAGGGTCAGTACACCCAAGTTTGACAGCCATACAGATGCTTTTGGTATAATTTGCCCAGCTTTTGTGAAAATTCACATGATGTGAGTTAGCACCAAAATTTCAGAAAACTTAAAGGAACTTAAAAAACTTAGAAAACATTTTCAAAATTTAGGTAAATTACAATAAAAGAATCCATATGACTTCATGTTAAATGTAAGAAAAAGCATGTGAGGGAATAAAACATATGGTGTTTGTACCTTGGCTGAATCAACCCTTTCCATCTCTCTTGAGATGATACAAAAACATTAACTTTATTAAACTTGTACTGTACCTTTCAGTGTCTGCTTTTGATGTCTGGGATTTGCTGTCAATCCCAGGGAAACTGTTCATATCCACATAGCCATCATTCTCATTACAGGGAACTGAAGAGCGATTTGGGTCCTCAAAAAACTCGGTCACAGTGTGGGATCTGGTGGGTCTGCCTGGGATCTGAATGTTCTCATAGTCTGAGCTCATGGCTGGGATGTTTTCATAGTCTGAGGTGTCCGCACTAGGGAACGAGATGGAGCGGGGTTTGGTCAGTGGCATGATGGAGCGCCGAGAACGCTCCTCAAAGGACTCTACTCTGGAGACGCCTCTGCCATAAGATTTCCTCTTCTGGTGGTGGACGAAGGAGGGTGGCATGTCCAAAGGACGCAGCTGTGGGTTCACAATGCGAGACTGAGGCTGAGGAGAGCTGCCGGTGCTTCTGCGATCAAGCTCTATGACTCTTACAGGGCCATGGTGGCTGGACTCTGAGGAAGAACGTGAAGAGCGGACACTTCCATCACTGAAACCTTTTGGATCTGTCTTCTTCTTGAACTTAAGTGCCAGAAAGCGCTTGAAGGAGGTCTTCTTCTTCTTAGGTATGTCATTGGATTCATGATGGATCAGGAGGGATGGGGAACTCTTAGTGACAGGTCTTTTCGTGATGTACGCCAACTCAAATGGCGGTGGGATATCCACTAGAGAGGTTGGCGTGGAAACACCACTAGATGATTGATGGCTTCGCTGGGAGAAGCTTCCAGAAGAAGTGATAACACATGGTAGTGAAAGGGTATCATCTTTTCTTTTCATCCTGATTTCATCTTTCAGTGACTGGCCGATCTCTGTGGGAGTGGTGAAGGAAAATTCTTGACCCTCTGTAGACCGAGAATACAACAAGAAGCGACGAGACTTCATAGATGGGACCAAATTGTTGACCCCAGGCTGCTGTGAATGGCTAAATGGTTCACTGGCCTTGTCCAAGGCCACTGTGCAGTAGTCATGAGTCTGGTACTCCGTCCCTGTCTCCTCAGGTACAGTTTCTGGGACATAACCTGGAACTTTCCCAGAATAAGAGCGTGATCGTGTGACAATAGTCTTCCGTTCAATTGTTACAAAGTTCTCCCCTTCGGAGTCAAATCCTGCCTCTTCGTATATATGCTCTTCGCTGTCTGAGTCTGTGTCTTCATAATAAGGCACAATATGGCAGTCCAGTTCCTCAATATCTTCCTCAAAGGCCTCAGTCGTGTGAGCGAACACCACCCTGTTGGTGAGCTCTGGGGTGCGACCCAGGTCCAGGTCTGCTGGCACTGTGATGTTGCACAGCCTGAGGCGAGGCTGGCAGCTTGCTCTCTTGTTGAGGAAGGCCTGCTCTCGTTTAGCAGTTCTCTCTTTTGCACTTTTTCCTTTGATATGTTTCTTTTCCGTTTCTTCCTCTTCGTCCTCATCGCCAATCTCCACATAATCCTCCGATGAGACACACTGCTCAGTGCCGAGCGAATTGTCAATGTCTGCATACTCATCTGCTGACTCACTGTCCTTTGCTTTGTCTTTGTGCTGATTCGATTGATCGGTGCCCTCCTCAGTCTCACTCTGTTCTGAGAGGGCTTGCTTATCCTCTAGCTTGTCCACGTCATGTGATGACACATAGTAAGAGTCCTGGTTAGAACCTCCGGTTGTTTGCATTTCATTTGGAGGTGTGTCATCAGTATCATCCTGATTCCACTCTGGGTCAGCAGTGTCTGTCATATCAGATGGAACAGCTTCAATGACCGAATAAGGTCCAAACACATCCTCCGTGTTGGATGTGAATCGAAAACAGCCAGAGAGGTCCTTGGTGGCCCGTTCTGGTTGCCATACCTCTGTATCCCCAGTTTCAGCTGGGTCACATGACTCACATGTATCACTAGCATCATCTGTGGGCCCAATCACATCGTAGGGATACTCCTCAGTTACAGTTGGAAGCACACTGAATCCAAATGCAAATCCTCCAGCTTCCAGCTCAGTCCCATCTGAATAGTGGACACAATTCTCACTTTGTCCAACATCCTCTTCAATAAGCCCAGTATCATTGTCCTCATTACCCTGACTGAGTGACTGTGTTTCATCAAGGTTTGCCTCCTCTACATGTTTATCTGAGTGTCCTGTAGAGGCACAATATATTTCAATCTTTTCATTGTAACTCTGTTCGTCCTCTTCTGCCTCCTCTTCTGTTTCATCCTCCATGTCAGTAGGAGAAAGTGAGGGCGCGGGTTTATTCCCCTCATCAGTGTGATTGCCACCTTCAGCCTGGTTCAAGTCATTGTCAGTGTTTTCACCCTCAGTAGTGTCAACAGGCGAACCATCATCTGCTTTGACTGTATCCTCAGAGCCAATGCTGTCGCCATCAGTATCTAATATGTCTACTTCTTTTTTTATTTCCTCTTCAGTTTCTTCTTTTACTATATCCTCTTTGTCATTGTCATTAGTCCCATCCTCTGCCTCACTTTTCTCCTCTTTATCCTGATTCTCCTCAGCCATTTCATGGAGATCTTCCGTCTCTCCATCTGAGTGTGCCAGGTCTCCATTACTCAGGCTCTGTGGGGGGCAGGGCTCCCCGTGTTTGTGCAGCTTGTGCGAGGGTCTGGGCTTGGGGGCGACTGGAGGTTTTGGACCAAGGACAGAGGGACACGGTCTGGGCATCAGTTTGGTCTGCACTTTGATGGTCAGGTGACTGCGGACCTTTGGTTGAGGGACTTGCAGAGGATTATGAAAATCTGTGCAAAGAGAGTAGCAATAATTAAAAAAAAGTAAAAACCATTTCGTAACATTTAATTTCTGATGTTCCTTTTGCTGTTTCATGTATTATCCAAGCTTAGGAAAATTGTGTGGGTCCTGTTTTGGTGTAGAATGCTAAGAGGAAGTAGAGTCCTACACAATAGTCAGTGACATGCAGTATGCTGCAGGGGACATTATCAGCAGGAAAAACAACAGAGCCACAGGGTACTTAGAGGAGGAACAATAACATCTCCCTGTCTGGGAAATGACACATGCAGGTTGTACGCAGAATTAGATTTAAGCAATGATTGGCCACTTTTAATTAAATCTTTAAAGATGATCTTATTACTCCAAAAAATCCTTATCTTCGAATCACGACAGATGATGAGGCAATTCTAATCTTCAATCACAACACCTAAATTTTGACTACTTTGTTTTGTGTTCAAATTTAGAATTAACATATAGGTAGCCTAAGTGTTAAAAACTGTACAGTCATTAAAGAGCACCGCTTACAAAATTTAGAACTGTCATGAAACACACCCAGACTTAACAAAGTGTGTACACCCCTCGTCTCTTCCTGTTATTTAGTACCTGCCCTGACGCACATCCTACTAAACCCTGTGTGCACTCTGGCTATCTCTGAGTGTTTTCTCTCTCTCTCTCTCTCTTTCTGTTTTAGTCTATGTCTCTCTACCCCACTCCAAATATCAGTGTAATAGGTTTATGGATAAG
>JAPZDX010000012.1:23937414-23948188 GCA_029783625.1 Naso annulatus | reverse complement strand
TATATGTAGATAGATATAGCCTATAGATATATATAGATATGGATACCCCCCCAAATCACACCTTACCATGTTTTGGGCCACAAGTCGAGACTTTAGGACCCACACAGTTAGGCCTACCTGGGCTGCACAAATATGACCTTTCTGAATTTGCATTTTGTTGAATACTTGGAATGACTGGAACATCATATAGGCTATAGAGAGGATTACATAGTATAGGTTATAATAGGTTATAAAGGTGTATCAGGCACTCAGGAATCAAGCATATATTTTCTCCAGCATGTTTTGCCCAGGAATTATTTCCTCAATTAGAGCAGTGCATAGAAAGGTTCCTAAAAGCAGTTTCCAAATGCAGTTTCTCTAGGACACCAAAGCTTTTGCTATTGGCTGGGCTTCCTGGCCCAGCATCTGTTGCATGATTGAATGAATGCAACCCTTGAAAAACCTCTCTTCATAACAGGAAACTGCTCTCCCTGTTTCCTGCACAACAGGCAAAACTTCCTTAGCAACAGATGGGAAAGGTTGGCAATGTTAACCCCTTAGGTAACCTCTAACAGAGCTGATTGAGTGGTGCTGTGCGCAGCCTGATGGTTCGAGGAACAGACAAACTTTATCCAGCTTCAGTGTGGGACTCATGGTAGGCTTTCAAGGACAGACGCACCTTGTGCAAGACAGGGGGAGGTTGGGATCAACACCCACTCGGGGTCTTTGATTTGACAGCTCCCAATACTGGTTTAAAATTCACACTTTGAAGGTTAAACAATGAAGAACACCTCTGGGATTTTTATTGCAGAGTTGAAGTTGATAATGATGCAGTAGAGAAAAACAATAAAAGAATTAGCAGCGCTGTATCACGGCAGGACTCCAGTCCTAACTGCGGCAGTGGCACACAGACCCATATATTATCTACACAGCAAAATTCCCATTCCAGATGGTTTGGTGCAGGAAGGATTAAGCTCTGCTGCAGGTGCAAAGCTCTGTCAGACCCAAAGATGTGCTTAGAGAGTGTTCGTGTCATAATCACCTTCGCACTTGCATGCATCATCTCATTAAAGAATAAATACTTTGGTGAGTGAATAAGAGAATTTCTAAATTATGAAGAAAGTCACTAAAGAGGTTATTATGTAGGAAGTAATTTCATCTTAAGATGGGACCATTATGTTTGCTGCAGTAATTAAGCTGTTTATTTGTGTCAGTAGAATGGGGAGTATAATGAATTTTGCAATATGCTACAACCTCACCAAAACAATTACATCACTGTGACTCAGTTGTTTTTCACCCCCGTGTTACTCTGTGACACTGTAATAACCATTATGGAGTGTTGAAGCCAAGACAGTTTTTAATGTGTCAGTAGTAGCACATTTATAGCTGCCATAAAGTAGCCTTTTGTTTTTGAGTTGGAGGACTAAAGATAGCTCCACTCTGGTCTTTTGGCAGTGCCAAGCTGCCTCTCTCAAGAGTATTCTGCTCACAATTGCAACATATGACCTTTCTTTTTTGGTTTCATTTGTGCAAAATATGTTTTGCTTTTGCAGGGTGTGCAAATAGAACCTGTCAAGAGTATTGTGTCATGTGGCTGCAGAAAAGAATGGCTTCAGGAGTAAATAACCCTCCAGATGTGGCACAGACGGTCAAAACATGTTTTTGGACGGAGGACGCAAATTTCCTGGACCGCCTGTAGCTGCGTGCTGTGCTCTGTCACCCCACCTGGAACATGACTTGACTGGAAGAGAAAAGAGAAATGGAGATGTTAGGAAAAACACGCCGGAGTAGCAGAGAGCACAACAGCTCTGTGTCACCTCGGCTGCACACACAACGCCAAACAGGAAGATCGGGGAGAGGGGTCAGCAACTTGTTCCCAGAACAGACAGAATCCTTAACACCTGCTTTGCCACTGACTGGACACTGGCAAAGCTATCACAGCTGTGACATCATGTACATTAATGCAGCTTATTAACGGAAAGCATATGTGTTAGATTTGGCCCCATTATGGCATAGTGTGTCATTTAATGCATGTTAGTGGCAGCTTTGCTATAGAAATCATTTCTAAGAAAAGCAGGCTTTTAATAATGTCGTTATTCATACTAGCTGTAGTGTATGAAGTTAAGGTATTGATTTATGTATGTGGTAATCAAGTACAATCAGACTTAGGTCTCTCACTCTTTAAAGTGACCCAAACACCTTTGTAATTGGATGGCAAAGCGTTTGACTGCTGTAATGGATCGAATCATCATTGACATGTTTTATTGATTCCCAGCTGTGCACAAACAGTAGAGACTACAGCTCTCTTCTAAGACTTGTGTAATTGCCCCGAGCTTTAGATTCTGATTAAGGGACTTTCAGAGCGGAGAAAACGTACACAGCAGGACAACAGACATAATTATAATGTCAGACAACTTAACTGTGCAAAGATTATTGCAGAATTGTTGGAGCTTGGCTGTTTTTGACAAAGAACTGGGTCGCATTTGCTGTTACAGGAAATTTATAATCATCAGAGGACTCACGAGACTGTTTCATAGATACTTAAAAGTTCCTTGTAGTCACTTTAACTACGAACACTGTTGTCAGCCATATATACTCCACTCTGTCTACAGTACAAACTCCTCTAAAGATCTGCCTTTGCAGTAAATAAGTGGACCACGGATGTCAGCACTTCATCAAAAAGCAGCAAATACAGAATTAATTCCCCACAGGGCCTTCAGAAATCCACAGCAAATCAATGAAACTTGCCTGAATCACCTCTGTCATCTGAATAACAAAGACACATTAAATTACATTGAAGATTGTTCAAAGTATGCAATTGTTACAGTGCTGCAGTCATCGCAATGTGACCTTTTCCCATGATGGCCTTTTCCCACGTGTAAGCACTTATTTTAAAATGACGCATAACTTAACCAAATAATGACGGAGCGGTGTGTCAGCTCATTAGTCACATTAACCTGTAATATAAGAAGTGCTGTTTGTGTTAAAGTCTAGACTACTCTAAGATAAAGTGACAGCACTGCTCCATAACCAAAAAATCACAGCATTATTGCTCTGTTTGTCGGCTCTGTCTGAAGGCCATGGCTATGGCACAATAGCTGCTACATTGCCGGTAATTAGCCCGAAGCAAAGAGAGTAGGTCAGACTCTGATAACAGATGAATTTGTTATTCTTTTTTTTTTCCATTGCTGCAGAGACAATCCTCCAAGCTGCACTGTAAAAACAATGATCTACTAGTCTAAAATAAAATTCTCAAGGAGACCTATAAAAAAAAGAAGCATTTATGTCCAAATAAAGCACAATGGCACAGTCAAAACATTATGCGTGGGGCTTTCGTTGTCACAGATTAATGAACACTGTCGTGGCCTTTCTTTGTGAGAGGCTTTTAAGTTTGTGTGGTCTGTGTCTCCGTTGGTTTTTACTGCGTTTTATGTTTCCTCAATCTCCGCAGTATGTTTTTGTTTATCATTTTAATGGCCCTGAACACTCAGGTCTCACGTGGCTATATAACATTAATTCCCTGCATGAGATCTGCACTAAGTGTGCAAGGTGTATTTGTGTGTGTTATGGTGTATGCAGGTGTGTGCTGTGTAAGCCTACATACAGTATAAGACAAATGTGTGTGCTTTCCACTATCACCACTCTAATTGTATGCAGCACTGAGGGATCTAGAGGGAAAACAATGGGATCACGAAAAAGCCCCTGGGCCAGAATTGACTCTTTCTGTGACTGTTTTCACATTTCTCAGCCAAAGGAGACTGAGAGAGTGCAGATACTCTTGCCAGTGGAACACACGTCTCTGGCACAGCTTTTGTATAGTCTCACGCAAGTCTGGCATTAGGTGTTCTCATCTTGTATTACTTAGGTAACAAGCAACAGAAGAAACTTTGCGATTTAAACTCATATACAAAGCTTACATGCATCTGTCTTTAGCTAGAGTTCACTGTGCAGCTAAACATTTTCTTTCTATGTGATATGCACTAGCGGACACAGGATGTTTGACGGGCAGGGGCGGAAATAGTAAAAAGGGCACTTGTTGTATGCAGTGTGGCACCAGTGCGCAAAAAGTCGTTGAGCACTTTACCACAATTTGTCCACTGGAAGGGCACCCTAAAGGGCACTTTACCATCTTTTGTCCAGTGGAGGGGTATCCTAGAAGGCCCTTTACTACCTTTTTGTGTGCTGAAAGGGAACCCTAAAGGGTACCACGATCTTTTGTCCACTGGAAGAGAACCCAAGAGAGCATTTTACACCCTTTTGCCAACTCTAAGGGAACCCTAGAGGGCACTTTTCCATCTTTTGTCCATTGGAAGGGAACCCTAGAGGGCACTTATCCACTTTTTGTCCACTGTAAGGGAACCCAAGAGAGCATTTTACACCATTTTGCCAACTCTAAGGGAACTCTAGAGGGCACTTTTCCATCTTTTGGCCATTGTAAGGGAACCCTAGAGGGCACTTAACCATGTTTTGCCCGCTGGAGGGGAATCCTAGAAGGCACTTCATATGTTTTATCCAACATAGGGGCATCGTAAAGGCCACTTTTGCGATTTTTTTTTTCTAGGGCACTGGTGGTGGTGGTGGGGATTGCTCCCCCCACCCATAGTGATATGTCAGATTTGCAAAACGACATATCACTCGTAAAGGTTTGATACTTTTGATAAATCATTACATTTCCTTCTTAAGAATATGTAGCATGCACACTAAGTGTGTGCATTACAAAAACAATGATCCTCTCACGCAAACATTACGAGAAAGAAAACATATCTGGGGGCTTTCCAGTTTCTTCTTACAATGCATCTGTCACCATACGGCCCGCGTGCATAGATATGAGTGAGTGATGTGATGTGATTCGCTCAGCCAGGCTGTCTGTGGTCCAGATAGCTGCACCAGAGTGTGTGGAAAACACAGATGGTTGTTGCTTTTGCTTCTTCCGCCAGACCTATGTGACCTCTTACACAAAGATAACAGGGCGGTCTCTTATCCCCAGGTCCCCCCTCCCCGCCCAAAAACAGCCAGGCCTGGCAGCTCAGACAGAGGACTTCCTCCCTTCGAGCTGTCTGATAGAACAATATCAACAGCCAGCACCACAACCTCCCTTTTGTGCCTGTATCAGACTTTTGTTTTGGAATAATTAAGTCCTGGCCAATCAAGTTGGGTCATGATAAGAGAGGAATTGGTCATCTTTGCAACGGAAAAGCAGAGATCTATTAGAATTTGCTGATAGTTTTGCAACAGCATGAAACCTCTTTAAACTTACTGATCATGTACATTTTGGTCTAAGATGAGACGCACCGTTAATGTCATGCAAAATATGTGCCCCCATAGTCACAGTGAAATTTTAAAATTTAAGCGTCTTTTGAAATTGAAATCAGAAAATTTGCTTTGCGTCCATGAAAAGTTAATCAGTTTTTATAAAATTAAACAAACCGGACTATTATTCTATTGCGGATCATTGAACTGCACTTTTATGTTTTAAATTTGATGTGCATGATTCCTATATGTCAATTTTCTGACAGAGATTTTAGATTTTATAGATTACTATTTGCTTATTTTACAATTTGAATGTAATTCATGTGTTTTTAGACCTTGGAGACAAAACCGCTTAATATCTTAACAGACAAGAGCGGCACCAAGTTTTTGTAACCACAATCAAATCTGAAGAAACCAAAATCCTAATAGTAGTTTATTAGTTCATTAGTCTCTCTCTCTCTCTCTTTGCTGTTTTTTTAAAATTTTTATTAGTATATAGAAGAATTCCACTAACAGCTGGGTTTTTTTAGTGAATGTTACTTAAACAGGAGTAGATATTGTGTTTGTCTGGGATTATTTTCAGCGACAGATTAATTAGGCACTTTTGGTTTTCTATTTTCAAAATAACAAGTGCCCATGTTGATGGACAGGACCATGCTGTGTTTTTTAAATGTTTTTGGACAACAATGCAGCTGTGTTGCACAAAGAAATAATCTACATGGAAAATAGTTAAAATTCACATTTGTTCTTTTTAGGGAACTGCAAAAAATAATGTAGAAAATCACCAAACTTACTCCTTATTGTTTTACCATAATTTATCATTTTATTTTTGGTCCCCACATATTAAAACTTTATGGCAACTGTTTATCTCTTTACCCATTGTGTTACTGTGTCCTCCCTGAACTTATCCCGTGCCAGCCAACTGATGCTCTGTTTTTCTTCAGGTCATTGTGAATTTTCCTTTGGCAGGTCAATTTTTCCGTGGACATTGATGTCCGTTCTGTGAACACAAGGTGACCCTGTAGGAGGCTGTTATTACAGGATGAAGGGGCTCATTTAAATTTAATTAACTACTAATACCTACTATTTCCCTTTTACTCTTTCTTTTTCCTTTTGATTCCTTATAACATCCGCAGTCACGCTGCAGTTTTCCTTTTTGAATTTCTCTGTCTCTTTTTCTCTCTCTCACACACACACATACAAACACACAGTGAAAGACACTCAAGGGACATGAGCGCTCTAGCTGCCCTGTCTCTGGTCAGATATTTTGCTGAGGTGGTTTCAGCCCAGCTCTTGTGTATTCTCATGCGTAGTGAGCCTCAGGGGATGAAGGGTGTGGCGAGGGGGGCAGGATGCTTCACAAACGGGTTTTCTCCCAACATCAGCACAAACAGCATGGTCAATTTTCATTTATGGACGCTGCAAAACCACCAAAGCGTGGAATATGCTTCTGCACGTGTATTTAATCATGCAATTTATCAGGACAACAATGCACAGGTCAACATATCTACAATGTGGGGGTGTGGCGAAACTGATCATAATAAAAAAGACACTGACCTATGAGGACCTGCAGCATGTGAGCTCATTTGTCTCTCAGTGGGAAACAGACAAGAGTGAAAACACTTAAAATTATATTATCTGTAAGTAATATCTGCCCCCAATGAAAGGTATCATTCTCACTGTGTCAGCTGATGTCAATATCACTTCTATAGAGACAATGGGTTTCCATGGCAGCCTAGAGGTCAAAAGGGTCAGCTTTGATACAATGAACTGCAACTGATCGTTACTGTCGTCTCAACACATTGGCAGGGTGATATTGCCTGAGTTGTCATTATTTGGCGCAGTGAAAATCCCTCCTGCTCCGTCTCATGGGACTCACTTTCGTTCCTCACCCCTCATTGACCCAGTAGCCATTGTCTTTAATGCCCACACTTGTCCTCAGGAGTGGGGTCTTTGCTCTGCTGTGTCGTATTGGTTTATAAATTCAGCACTGTGGCGCCAGTGCAATAACTGAGATTTAAATGTCAGATGATGGAGCCACTTTTAGGCTTAAGTAGGTAATAAAGATATATGAGTATTGCTGTAGAGAAAGCGTCGTTTTAAGTGTCGAGTGTGTAAAGGTTGAAATAATAGTTTAGAGTTTATGTGTGTGCAATGCGTGTTTTTTTAATCCTTCTCTAATGAGGTTACGTGGCACCAGGAGGTGATGCACAGCTGAGGTCATGGCTTGACCACCAGACGAAATAATGCGCAGCATTTATTTTCGTCATGTTTTATTCAATTGAATTTGTTTCCCCTGTAGTGAAGCAAAGTTCAGCCCACAGCATTGATCCTGGCAAAGCATATTTGACGGTTATTGAGAAATAGACGTTGCAATAGAAGCAACAGTTCAGGCTAAGCTAATGAAATGTGGCTGATTTGATTAACTAGATATATTTAAATGGCATCACTGTCAATGAACTGAGTTAGGCAGCAGACCTTTATGAAACACAACTGTCATTATCAACACTATCCCTCCGGCTTTCCCACACAAAACTGATTCACTCATTGAAAGTGCTGGATGTCAAGGTTGAAAGGCAGAATGGTTTGAATGCTTTCATTGCATCTTTCAAAATGTGGCCATGAAAGCCTTATTTTGTCAGTTGTGTTGCAGATTATATGAAGATGAAAGAGATAAGCACATGCACCCGTGCTCTTCACGCTCTGGCAGCAATAGGTCCCCACTGTGACAAAACCTTTACCTTCAAGCAGTATGCACATTTTATGACCACCATTACAAAGTTTGTGCTAACACAAACATAAAGAGGCAATAAAATAGGAGATATCATCCTTGGGGCAAAGCTCACTATTGGATTCCTGTTCTCAGGATGGACACATGCTTATTGTGCTAAACAAATCCCTTCTCCCGTTAGCAACAACACTTTTCAGCATTTTTCCCCTCCTGCCTTTGGGAGGTGTGAATGTCAGTGTGCATGCAGGGAGGTGGTCTACATTAATCCACGGCTGCACTTTTCATTACTCTCATAAAGTGCGGTCAAAAGGTGAGGTCTGCTTGGGTCTTACAGCATACGTAGGTGCACAACTAGTGTCAGTGAAATGAGATGTAATATGTTGCAGAGTGGCTTTTATCAAACCGTGTGCCCTCGCTACAGACAGTGAGCGAGGCGGACGGTGACAGGCAGGGAAATGAAGCTTTAGGTGGCTGCTGAGATGGAACAGGAGATGTCTCAGTCAGATAGAGAGCAGAAAGCTAACAGCAGAGAGGCACAGAACGTCCTGCAGAGACTGTCAGTGAAGCACAATGTAAGTCACAAGTCAGACACATGGACACTAGTAGGCTATATGCTTCAGCAACTTCAGGCTACGGGGAGATCACACATACATTTTAGTCAGTAAGGTGCTTGATTTCAGATTTTAATACCAGATTTAAGGAGGGCAAGGCACTTTTATAAAAACAGATTTGGCTTTGCTCTGTAACCTGTGTCCTCACCTGCAGAGGACGAGGCTGTCACAATCTCATCTCCGATGTGCATCCATTACTGTGTGGAATGATAATGGGACAGAGCCACTACAAGGGCAGAGCCAAACACTAACATGATTATGGTAATGACTGCCAACAGCTACTCCTCTAAGCGCTGGGAGATGCGCATGGAAAAGGCGATTCCCAGCAATTAATCATAACACATAAACAGGCATAATGTCATTGACTTTCACTTCTGGCGGACGAGTGATTGGTAAATGTTATTGATAACTCTAAAGCTATTCAATCACTGCGATACATGGGGTTGGAGGTGGTGGGATTTGGCAGGCTATAATATATCATGCTAACATTTAGTTTACACTTTGTCAGCAAATGCAATTAGCCAGGATCACAATTTTACACATTGGAGACCTGTAACATGTATTTCTAGCATCCATCTTTGTAATTGGACTATGAAAATTGTGGAGTGGCTGCTTGTATTTCATCTTAAAGTGAAACTAGACAATTTTTTGGCTTAACTTTGTCATTATGATGTATAACTTGATTGATTGATTGATTGATTGATTGAATTTATTGTCCCCAAATAATAACTTGATTAAACAGTGTAATTGTGGTTGAAAAATGACACCATTTGCTGTTAAATTGGTCTCCAATAAGCCCTGTGTTTACCATGATATTTTCTTTGCCACTGGGACAAAGGTTTTGCGAAAAATGAAAAATCAGTGATGCTCTCTGTACTCTCTCTCCTAATGCGCTGGTCTCCGCTGCGTTTTTTAGCAGCAGGTGACACCGGTACAAGCTGATTAGCTCACTGTAATTTAACTCGCCTCTGCCAACAACAGAGTGTCTGCAAGTGACACCGTCAGTCAGCTCAAGCTCGAGCCTCGCCAGACCAGTTTACTCCGCTGCAACTTTCCCTGCAACCATTTTGTCTCTGGTCAGACTGAACTTAAACGAGAGAGCGACAACAATGAAATAAAGCACGAGCCAGAGCAAACAGCTGCAGCGAGTCTAATGTTAGTTTGCTCGCTAACGTTAACTCCCAATGTTAGTTTACTATCTTTTTGTGGAAGTTATCTACTGTAACTTTAAACAGTACTGGGAGTTAGCATACCTGTATGAAGTAAAACTTTGATTGTCCTGTGGCATGATAGTGCTTTTATTTACAACAGGTGGCAAGAAGTCAAAGAATGTATATTTGTAATTAAACAAGACTTAACAGTCTTCAACCATGCTAGCAGCTCTGTCAGGCTGCAGTGACGCTGCACTGGAGCATGTGACGCTTTGAGCTAAATGCCAAATGACACTCACACAATTGACACTCTGCTGACAGTAATGTTAACATGCATAGAGATAGGCTAAGCAGGTTTCATGTTTACCTTGCTCAACTTCAGTTTGCAGAGTTAGCATGCTAACATTTGAGATTTAGCATTAAGCAATAGTGCCGCTGAGGCTGAAAGTAACGAGATAATTCATCTCTGCAGGTTTTTGGTCTTGAATCTGTGTATTTCGGCACTAGATTAAAGGTGATGCAACACCATCATCCTCTGGGGACAATGATCATCTTCTTAAACATTTTGTTTCGCTAGAACCAAAATGATGAAGTGAAGTATGAGCAAAATACTCTTGTAGTTTTATGCCTGATCTCATTATACCATGCATGATTAGGGGACAAGTTCTACGTTGTATTTTTAACTGTCAATACTGGATTGGAATTATATATGATTACGTGTGATACAGCAGGTCAATGCAAATTTTTAGGGCTAATCAGAGTCAGTGTGAGGTTTACAGTGTGGTTTAGAAATGTTCTAGCTGCCTGACATCCTACAGATTGGATCTTTCTGTGCTGAGTGGAACAGCAGTCACCCACACGGGGTGTAAATCCCAACACCTCCAGTGAGCCACCACTGTTTCACAGGAACATCTCACCTCAGCACATTCACTAGTGGTGACGGCAGTGTGAGCATGAAATGTATGCAAGATCAGTCGAGCATGTGCTTACAGTAAATGCAAGAGACAGTACTACTGTAGGTCTGCAAAGACAGATGCTCGGGGGGGGGGGGG
>JAPZDX010000012.1:23905471-23921686 GCA_029783625.1 Naso annulatus | reverse complement strand
CATCGTTTTAACTTATTGAGTAAAGTCATTGTTTTGCACTGAAAATTACAGATTTAAACCTGTCATGTTCGGTGATGCAGTGTCTCTGAAAATGTTAAGCATTTTTTCATTAATGTATTATCTGCACTACAACCTAAAGCATGCTCTGTGCAAACAAAGAGACAAGCATTAATTACTTTGGGAGAGATTACTCTATACTTCCTCTAATTTTAAATATTTATTCCAATTTAACTTTTTAGTTGCAGTGAATCATCAGATGTTGATAATGATGTGTGAACTGGAATAAAGTGTTTTTCCTATAACCTGTCTGTTTTCTTTAGTCTGGTGTAGCCTATTTACAGGTATTTGTGGAAAATTAAACAACCATACTCACAAGTACATATGCAGAATTTCTTTGTAAGATCCACTTTGCTCTAGTTGTAGTTCGTGTTATTAATACAATCAGACTGAGGGCGTAGGTGTGCTCAAACATTATCATGTGGGGTTAACAGCATTTCTCGGCAGGCTCCGGCCAGCCCGGATCATGACGTCATTGTGCTACGTGGAAAGGAAGTCTAGCATGCTAATGCTAGTCGGGCTACAAGTTGAGAGCGACCAAAACAAATGATGACGGCGGAGCGAAGGAGCCGGAGAAAAAGCTTGAAATAATCTGGGGACTCTTTTGCTTTGATGGCTGTAGACTTCTATAATTAGTATTAGACATACTCATCTTTCTACAGGACTGTCGTGTAGAGATAATGCGAGTTTAAGTGCCAGTTAGCCAGTTTAAGCTTCAACTGTAACTGGGGTTGATTGAGTCGCTGTACACTAACGCTATGCGTTGGCTAACTTATAGCATTGCTAACCAGGTTGGCTAAATAGTGGCTAGCTGTCCTTAAAGCGTTTTAGGACAGAACAGTAAGTTATTTTAAATTGTAAAATATTACTGTGAACGTTGACAACGAAAAATGCAGTTCAAGTGACCTTGCTTTGTGTGGTAACGCCAAATTACCCTCTGCATCCGTGTAACGTTAACGTTTGTGAACTCGGTAGTAGCTAGCTATCCTGATACTGAGGCAAAATGAGTTGGTTCAACGCGTCTCATTTGTCCACCTTCGCTAAACAAGCGTTAACATCAGCTCAGAAGTCAATCGACCGAGTTCTGGACATCAAAGAAGAGGACCAGTGGAATGATACAGTTGTAATGCCATATGATGGTAAGTAATGTCAGTATAGGGCGGTGACAGAGACTTCATATGATATGCAAATATCGGACAAGTGCTGCAACAGCTGACATCTGGTACAATTTCTTTTTCTCCAGATGTTACATTACCTGGAAAACTGTCATTAAGTGGAGGATGGGGAATGACTCAGTGGGAAGCACCTCCTGAAGAGAGGACCAGCACTCCTCCTCCTTCCTCTGAGGCCATCACTACTCCTGTCACCCGCACAGTTGTGGATGAATCTGACAACTTTTTCAGTGCCTTTCTGTCACCTGGAGATGTGCAAGGTGTCCCCAAAACCAAGGTAGTATCTGTACCCCCCACTAAATCTCAGAGGCGGCCTCAGGAAAAGAAGGCGAAAAACACAGAGGCAGTGATCCAAAAAGAAGTGGAGATTCAAATATCAGCACCTGCTGAAACAAGCCATGAGATTCACTCAGTTGCTGAAAGCCAGCAGCTTGAGCCTCAGTCATCACCTGGAACACCTTATGCAGACACTATTCTCCTGGAGCCAGTTTCTCCTGCTGTTGTTTCTTCAAATGATCTTCCTAGTACTCCTGACAGTAAATCATGCAGTGCAAAAACAGATGTGGGCCCAACAGTTTCTGTAGATTCAAAAACAGAGCAGCCACAAATTCAAACAGAGGACCAAGTCAAGCAGGATACCACAGATTCCCCTGTGTCTTCCGCTGTCACCTCTGAACCTAAGAGCTCTACACCTTCTGATCCATCACCCTCCCCCTCCTCTAAGGAAGTACTCACAGAGCATAAAGACTCAAAGGGGGAGGACCGTCAAAATGATACCCCCTCTCCCCCAGTCAGTGCTTTCTCCTCAGGAACCTCTACCACCAGTGACATTGAAGTGCTTGACCATGAGTCTGTGTTAAGTGAGAGCTCAGCCAGCTCCAGACAAGAAACTGGTGAGGGCAAAGCCGGCCTCCACCTGATGCAGGGCTCTTTCCAGCTCCTCACTGCCTCCACCTGTGGAGATTTCCCCCGTCTGGAGGACTATTCCAAGCTCACGGAGAGCTGCGGCTCCTCTTCTGATGCATTCGAACGCATAGATTCATTCAGTGTGCAGTCACTGGATAGTCGGAGTGTCAGTGAGGTTAACTCGGATGATGAGATCCCTGGCAGTCGGACACTAGCGTCTGTAACTGTGGGCCCTGCTCTTCCAACAGTGACATCAGCTATATGTCAGAAGCAAGAAGATGTGGTGGTGGAGAAGGTGAGACAGGAGGAAGAGGAGGAGGAGGAGGGCTTTACAGACACAGTGAGGGATGAGATGGAGGAGAGTGGACGGAGTGCGACGCCTGTTAATAGCGAGCAGCCTGAAGAGTTGACAGAGGAGGAGCAGGGACCCGAGGCTAACGTCACACTGTCTGAACCAACATCCAAAGCTACAGAGCAAATCATTCCACCAATCACAGAAGAGATGAAAAGTTTCTCAGCAGTTCAGATTTTGGAACTTCAAAAGGTAACAATTGGTATTTTATTTCTGCCTATGCAGCATGTAGTATAAATTGAATTTTTTTATTTTATGTACATAACAAATATGTTAACTTATTGTTTAATTTCTAAAACACCCGACCTCCAGTATGTACTGTATGCCTTTGCCACAACACTTGATAAACAAATATGAGTTATAATAATTGTTTTGAGTTTGTTGCATGTCGTATCATACAAAAACCTTGTAACACTGAAAGCATCCATCTGTAATGCATTATGAACATACATGTAATGTGTTATAATGCACCTGTAGTCACTCATAGTTATGAGCAGATTTCTAGGTTAACCACATATAATGCATTATAAGTGTGTTCATTATGTGTTATAGTGCATAATATATGTTCGTAATGTGTTATAATGCATTATAGAGACGAGCTTCATAGAAATTGTTACCAAAGTCTTAAACTGCTCTGAAAAGTAAAGCATTTTTTGAGCATAAGTACTTCATTAAAAAAATTTTGTAACTTAAGTAGGCGTAAAAAAAATTTATACGTTTAAATGGTCACAGAAAGGTGTTAAGACCAACCCTGTAATTACGTTACCTTTCCACGGTACAGAAAATAGAAACTACCAGCTTTGTGAGACTCTCATGTCATTTTTCCATTTAATCATATGTTTCCCAAACTTGCTGGCCTGAGCAAAACTTTGTCTTTTTCCTGACTATTAATTTTAATGCCAACTACCTGTATGTGGGTGAAGACCGCTGGAAGTGAGAACATACTAGCTGACGCATTTGATCCAGTGTCAGTGTTTTTCAGTCCCAGACTTAGTTATTTTCTATAAAGAAGGCAACTAGTATTTTTTAAAATCAACCACACCACTTTCCTAATGAGCAAGTTTAATATTTTGTGAACTTTTCTGTAGAGCTGCTGTTCAAAAAAATTACTTGTGGACTTGTTGTAGGTCATTGATGAGCTGTCAGGACGCCTTGAGAAGAGAGAGTCTCAGCTGCTAACAGTCAGCAAAGACAAGGCCCGGCTGGAGGAGGACTGTGACAATCTCAAAGAGTGAGTATATGGCACACAGGCACCTTGTAACTGTTTGGACTGTAAATTATGTTGATAAGAAAATCCTGTTATGATCAAATCACTCTTTGCCCTGCTGATACACAGGTCAGAGCGTAACACAGCGCCACTATATTTCTGTATGAAACTAGCAAATGTTCAAAAATTTACTGGACTCCCAAGTTAAGCTACAAAAATGTTTTTAATAGTCTTTTTTGTCTTTGTATGTAGATAGTCAATTATTCTAACTCTTATATGAATATGCTGCTGATACTTTCAAGTTATGTTTTCTGTAAGTAATGGTTAATGCTTGAAACATTTTTTTCTGGGGACCAACATTTTAAATGACAAACCATGTGACTCAAATCACTATAGACCTTATTCATAAAATGTAAGAAGAGTGATTTGTGAATAAATAAACATTTCCCGACCACTGTTACAGCCATTTGCATCATGTTATAACAGGTAGACCAGCCCTTTGGAAGTAATAGGCCTTACATTTAGATTACAGTTTCATTGTATGCTTTTAAAAAAAATCTGAACACATGTTCCTAATATGACCAAATAAGTGCATTTAGGAGGAATATGGTAAACCATTGTTTTTATTCCCTCTTATGAAAATATAAACATTTCATATTGTCTGCAAATGACATAAAATGCATTCAGCGGGAGTAACCAGCTGCTCACAGAACAATGTTCACATTCACAGACGTGAAATTAAGTGCACTTGCTGAACAGTGTGCTGCATATAAATCTGAAAAGACTAGAAGATCTACTGTTCTCTTTCGCAACCCAAATAAAATGTATGACGCACCTGGAGGTTGTGACTCAGTTTTTGGAAATGATCGACCTAAAATACTCAACTTGTGTTGTCTTGGCATTGATGCTGGGAGGTTTTGTCAGCGTGCTCTTATACTCATGAGTCTTTTTATTTCAGTGAAGTGGTAAGCCTTAAGGAGGAGAGCTCCACTGTTCAGTCCCTGAAGGAGGAATTCACCAATCGCATAGCAGATGCAGAGAGGAAGGCTCAGCTCGCCTGCAAAGAAAGAGACATAGCCAAGAAGGTATCTCGCATATTAATTATCTGAGCCTCAACTTAAACTGTAAACAGCATCAGCTCTGCAGCTCAGCCACATTTGTTTACTTTGATTTTAAAATTAACATGACATTTCTCTATGCAACAGGAAATAAAGGGCTTGCGAGAAGAGCTGTCTACAAGATTAAACTCCAGTGATACAATGGAGATCATCAGAGAGAAGGAAGAGCAGATCCGAGGCCTGCTGGAAGAGGGTAAGGTCAAACCCCATTTTTCATTTTAACCCCTACTACTTGCCCCTTGAAACTGAGTTACAAGGGAGAGAGTTTGAAATCTCCCCCTATGAAATGAGACTCCCCTCCAGGAACGTGATTTGTCATCTGTAGTCTCCGATGACTTTCACGTAAGCAGAGGTGACATGTTTTTGGCGGAGCGGAACAAGATTATGTTTTAAATGTTTTGTCGTTAAGTTCCCAGCATGTGCAGGACCTCCACAACTGATACTTTGCAGAAATTATTATTATGTTGGCTGTAGTTTATGAAATGGCAATCCCCTCGTTAAGACCCCCCCCCCCATCCTCTGAACAAGCTAATATAAGTAAACACAGTTCAACTTTAGAGAGGCTGTGCAGTCAACAAAGTATTCCTTTACTATAGTAGGACATGAGGTGCTGAATGAAGAGTGGGCATGATTTTGAGTTGTGGCCCTAAGACATAAAAATGGAAGATCACAGCTCGTTTTACTGTCCATGTGCAAAATGATTACAACTGTGTAGAATTCTCTGAGTGTAAGCCAGGGTGGGACACCGATAAGTCCTTGAAGACAGATCTGTTCATTTTTACAAATACAGTGATTGGATGAGGAAGTGTCATCACCATGCCCAGATGTCGTGGGTATCGTCTCAGCATCTGTTTTTAACTTTACCTTAATTTTTTTTGTGTGTTGTTTTCACTTTTAGGAGAAAAGCTGTCCAAGCAGCAGCTGCAGCACAGCAACATCATCAAAAAACTGCGTGTGAAGGAGAAGGAAAGTGACACCAAGATCGCCAAACAACAGAAGAAAATCAAGGAGCAGGATGAGGAGCTCAGCCAGTTTCAGCAGGTCAGATTAATGTTTAATGTTTACAGATAGAAAGTCAGTTTAACCATAGCGTTACACTGATGAACAACCGATGTTATTAAACTGAACGTAGATGAAAATGTTTAAGTTAGCAGCGAGTTTCTATTTTGGAACAATGAAATTGGGAAAGTGAGTTTGACCTGTTAGAATAACAAAATGGCCTTAAAGTCACTTTATTTTACATTGTTTGACATGTTTTCAGCTTTCATTTAATAATTCCACTTATGTGTTCTGATGGGACTACTTTTAAAAATGAATGTAATCAAAAAATTGTTCCTGACACTTTAAGCCGCTATCTCCTTTAGACCAAACTACCTGAAATAAATTAATCACTTGAACCATATTCATCAGACTTTGGTATGACAACAATGTGTCACGACCTGTTGACTTAACACACAACTTAGGACCATGTTATTGCCGCTAGTGCTGTAAATGTTTTCCTAAGCATTATGGTAGACTTGCAAATATAACAAGATAATGGGTGGAGTAAGCAGAGTTATGCCAACGGCTATAATCTATATATAGAGTTTGTATTGTGCAAGGCCTTGAGTAAAAAGTGTGTCGCAAAAACAATAGAACCACACATCGCAATATCGTAATAACATTTCTCAACAATTTGGTATTTGTTGGCTACAGCACACCATGGAACACATTGTTCTCCTGCAGTTTTATCTGTTCAGGGAAGCTGCATAATAAAGGGCCTTTAATTGATACGTATCTGTGCCTTTGTTATTGTTTTACCACAGTTTATTACTATCATCACTTTGTCATCTGTTATAAACATGTGTAAAGCATGATGTGTCTTACCCTTCCTCTTCCCAAGTAACTTCTGGAATGTTTACAGATAATGCTGTATACAATTCTGTCAATGCTTATTTCATTTAGGTTCTAGATGGGAAAGAGGAGGTGGAGAAACAGCACAGGGACAACATCAAGAAGCTGAACGCTGTGGTGGAGCGGCAGGAGAAGGAGCTGAACAGGCTGCAAACAGATAATGAGGAGTTGCAGGAGAAGAACAGGAGCCTGCAGGCTGCTCTGGACAACTCTTACAAGTAAGCACGGACACACCCTGCTGTTGAGCGCTCATGCAAATACAACCTTCCAAGCCAACTTTTTAAAATTTATCATACTTCTTCATTTCATGGTGGATAGAGTATATACAGGAAGGACTTCCAATTTGGAAAGTGACATGTTTGTTGTGCTTGTATGATTTGAAATGAAGCAATTAAAGTGAGGTGTAAGTGTTGACGCCCCATTTAATTTAGGGGACACATCTAAATTGGAGATATAGGCAAAAAAGAAATTGTAAATATTTTTACACATAATCCACCAGTTTAAAAGTGTGAGAAGTAATTGTACAAACTTATGCTTACAGTAAATAATATGCAAATACTCAGTTGTCATCGTTTCCTGTGTGCTAAAGTACAAAGCCAAACGGCAAGTGTTTTACTGTTCTTACAAATAGGGAGAGTGGCGTAAAAGGGTCATTATGCTGATGATCTACTTTTTCATCTCTGTCGTAGGGAGCTGGCAGAACTTCACAAGGCGAATGCCAGCAGAGCCAGTGAGGCTGAAGAAGCAGCTCTTAACAGGGACACGCAGGCCAAGGAGCAGCTGAGCCTGGCTCTGGAGAAGGCACAGGAGGAGGCCAGGATTCAGCAGGAAGCCCTGGCCGATCAGGTAACACAGGTTCAGTCAGTCAGCACGCCACATAAAACAATTTGTTTGCTATGTTAAGAAAGCACTGCATGCTTCAGTGCAGCCTCAATAATTAGGAGCATGGTAAGAATTAGAGGCCATAGCCCTGTGGTGCAGGATAATGGCCAAAATAAAAGCTCCTAAGGGCAGGAGGAGGCTACGTCCTTACCAAAGCCTGCTACTGATCGGGGCAATAGAAAGATGGTGCTGGTATTGAGAGGCCAGCTGTGTGAAATGAGAAGACAACTATTCATTCAACAATGTGGTAACTCAAGCATTTAACCTAGCAACCCAGTGGACCTTCTACCGGCTTGGCCAGTCATAATTTCCTGGTCTGGTAACTAGCACGCAGAAACTGGCAACCCAGTGCTTCAGCTATTGGCTCAGCCGGTCATCAGCTTCTAAGGCTTGTAACTAGCATGCTGAAGCTAGCTAGATGAGCTGCTGATAGACTCTTTTTGCATTTTATTGGAAAATTGGAGCAAAATGTGGATGTCTGCTGCCTCCAACTGCAGACAGATAGAGTTTATTTAGATTCTGCTGCACATTTTTTTTATTTTACCTTTATTTATACATGTAGTTTTAATGAGACAAGGGGTCTCATTCTCAAGAGAGACCTGTATACATGCTATGTATTCTAGTGTATTCATTTCAGTCTGTTATTGGCATTAATGTAGCTCATACTGTATTAAATTTAGTGTATGCTTGCTTATTTCTATTTATACACATAAATGCTTTACTTTTGCACTTCACTGCTTTTGCAAGTTTTTACATAAATCAAAGTCAGCTGAACCAAATAGGTTGTTTTTTTGTTCCACCATTGTTTAATATTCTACACAGTACAACTTTGAATCCAGCCAGGCATAACAGGACATCCTTTATTTACTTTACCTGATGTTGTGTTCAGGTGGCTGACCTGAGACTGGCTCTGCAGAGGGCTGAGCAACAGCAAGCAAGGAAGGAAGATTATTTGAGGGAGGAGATCAGTGAGCTGCAGCAGGTACTGTAATATGCCGGATGACCTAACAAACTGATTTCCTTTGACAAGAGTTTTAACAGGGATGAAAATTTTTAATGCATGCGGTTATTTTCTTGTTATCTTTTACAGAGGCTTCAGGAGGCGGAGACTAGGAACCAGGAACTCAGTCAGAGTGTTACCTCTGCAACACGGCCCCTCCTGCGACAGATTGAGAACTTGCAGGCCTCGTTGGGCGGACAGACGGCATCCTGGGAAAAACTGGAGAAGAGCATCTCAGATAGGCTAGGTTAGAGGCAGGAGATTAAAACCATACACGATAAACGATCACAGAAAGAGGGTAACATTCAGAGTGAGCAAAAATCTTAACGTCTGTTTGCCAGTTAATGTTCCTTTTCTTCACACCAGTGGATGCTCAGACTCAGCTGGCTGTTGCCGTGGAGAAGGAGCGATCAGTAGCAGAAGAGCTGCTGTCCGTTAAGTCCCAGCTTGCCTCTCTGGAGTCCCAAAATTCCCTGATCCGCCAGGAGAAGGCCCGCTTCCTGGCACAGCTGGAGGCAGAGAAGAGCAAGAGAGAGAAACTGGAGGATGAGAGCAGCAGGTAGCAAATTACAACTTAAATCTCTAGCCTACAACGTACAGTGGTACGGGAGTACAGTATTTCTTTATGCTTCTGCACTGTGTTCGATTGGATAGAGGAGGTGATGCATGGTTGAGTGACTTGGTTTTATTTGGAAGTTATTAAATGCTAACGGAGTTCCTTCAAAATGATATCTGACCTGCAAGACAACAATGAATGTTTGTTGCAGAACAGAATGAAGTAGCATGAGTGGGTACTACACAGCAGACTGCTAATGGGAAGTTTTTTTTCCCCACATAGTTTCTGTCTGCTCTACGGTTGGTTTTGTCTTGTTTACAGAGACCTTACTTAAAAACTTCTAAAACTCCATAAAACTTCCTCTTCACACCTAGATTTTCTATGATAAATGTTTGCTAACCACTTCAATATAAAAAAAGTATTGGCTTAGTTTTTCTCGGTTAAATAAAACAGAAACATTTGTCTCCACATCCTCCCTTGTAATGCTAATGCTTCCTGGTGAGTGCTTTTGTTTTGACAAACCCATTTGTGAGTCAGAGTGTGAAGCAGAGGCCAGGGGGGGCTCCCCTCCTGACGGAAGCAGTCATGCATGTGCATGTGGTCTTTGTGCCGCAGCTTCATCTTTTGTTAGAAAAACTGTGCTTTCACCAGGGCCAGTGGCGCAATGGATAACGCGTCTGACTACGGATCAGAAGATTCTAGGTTCGACTCCTGGCTGGCTCGATTCCTTTTATCTTATGTGGAAAATATTGTGTTTGGTGCACTGAGCAGACATTTTGTGACAGACTGAAAATACATCTTGGTGCTGTAATAAAATGCCTCTGCAGCCTCTTGCATGCACATGACTGTAAATGCTTAAAAATGTGGCCACTTAAACTGATGTTTTATAAGAAACCATGCTGCTGCTTCATCACATTTACACCATTATACTGATTTAATTGATTTATTAGCATGTCAGAGGGATATTCCACAGTTTTTGAGGTTTAGATTTTGTTTATTAAGACTTACTGCTTGTTTTTTATATGTAGGGAGCACATAGAGCTGGAAAATCTACGAGGAGAACACATCCGGGTGCTAGAAGATGCAAAGAAAGAAAAGGTGCATAATTCTCTTTCTGACTCTTGCTGCTATTTTCTGTGAAACAACTTCCTCACATGTATCTTGTTGCTTTTTTCACCAGCTGCTGCTGACCAACCAGTTAGAGATGGAGAAGATGAAGGTGGAGCAGGAGAAGAAGAAGTGCTACTTGGTACAAGAGGCACTTAAGGAGAAGGTTAATAAAAAGTTTAACACCAAATTTGACCTTAAGTCATTTTTTTTTTAAATTACAATGCCAAAATAAAAGGGAGCACCGCACAGTATTGTACATGTTGCAGTTGCATACTATAACTTTCAGCACCGGAGTTACACACTTTCCTGTGACCACTGGTGCACGTGCTTTTGTGGTTTCACCATGAACCTGAAACTTGGGTCTACTGCTACGACCCAGAGACCGAACTTTATTTTGAGAAACAGTAAGTGCCTCACAGGGTGCCAATTCTGGTGAGTTGGAAAGAGGGAAGCCATGACTCTTGTTTTGGGCAAGAAAATTGAGTGTTTCCGATATGTGTTGCCATGTTAAAGAGCCTAGTTAGCATCAAGCTACATTTCAGGTCCTTTGCACTGAATGTTCTTCCTCAGTTACCTCAGTACATCACAGTAGTGCTTGACATAAACTGTCTGACCCTGGGGATGAAATTCCTGGTTGACAACCCTGCGAAAGAAAAGCACCAGCATGCTCCTTACCTGATGCGCCGCCCTCAGTCTCCTGCAAACTCTTCCACGGCGAACACTGCTGTTTGGTCTCTGGGTTGTAGCCATAAACTCAACTTTTGTCATTGGTAATGATCCTTGACTTCAGGATCCTTGCATACTCTGTTACAATGCTTCTTCATATGAATAAGGAAATTGCAAATGTGCATGTAGCAGTGGTCACAAAAGTATGTGTAACTCAGTGACTGATTTTGATCAAGCCATCACTCGTGAAAATTAATGCTTGCGTCTGCTCCATGCACTTTAAAATGCTTGTTTGTGCGCAACAGGAACAGTCTCTAACCTTTTTGCTCTCACCTAGTTAAAATATTTTAATGTTCTTTGCCTATCAGGAGCGGAAGGCCACGACCCACTCGGTAGGAGAGCCCCAAGCCGCCTCCACACCTTCCTTATCCCGCTCCAGCTCCATCAGCGGGGCAGACAATGCCGGTCTGCACACCTCTATGCTCTCGCAGGTACACACTGGGGAAAAATGTCAAAATCTACAAATGAATATTAGTTCACACTTGCTGGGATTGTTGTAGCTTTACTTGTCTTCCCCTTTGATTTGTTTGTCCACAGGATGACTCGTTAGATCACTCACTGAGCACTGTGATGTCTGTGTCAATGAGCGGGACCAACCTGTACGAGGCTGCCAGGCTGTCTGGAGGCTCCAGCATCATAGAGAACCTCCAGTCTCAGCTCAAACTCAGAGAAGGAGAGATTGCTCAGCTGCAGGTAGCAATTCAGAGCCAACCCACTTAAAGCTCCTGAATTAGTTTCATGTGATACTGCATTTCAAGTCTGCAGACAGAAGCCAAATCTGTTCATTGTTATTGAATGATGAAATGTCTTTTAAATGTTAAGAACCATCATGTAATAAGAGCACAATTAACATTTTGGGAAAAAAAAATATTAGTAATCTTCTGCAATAAGATACAGGTATGCTCTTGTGGTTTTTACTCCACTTTTCCTGTCCTTCTGCTGTTGCAGCTTGAGATCTCCACACTAGAGAGGAGTAGTTCTGTGATGGCGGAAGAGCTGGTCCGACTCACCAGTCAAAACGATGAGATGGAGGAAAAAGTGAAGGAGATCCCCAAGTTGAAAATTCAACTCAAGGTAAACACTGTATAAGGAAAGAGAGAATACATGCCCACTATAATGTTCATTAATGCCTGTTTAAAAGTTCTATTTTTGCAGAAATTCGACTAACTTGTCCAACTGTGCATTGCAGGATCTGGAGCAGAGACACAACACCATCCTGCAGATGTATGGAGAAAAGGCTGAAGAGGCGGAGGAGTTGAGGCTAGACCTTGAAGATGTGAAGAATATGTACAAAACACAGATAGATGAACTGCTGCAGAACCAGAAATAAACTGCTTTTATTACACTTTGTTACTTGTGGGACAGTCACAAATGAATCAGTCGGCCATCTTAGCCACAAATGTACATCACTGTTGAAAGGAAATTCATTTATCTTTAATTTAATTCATTGTTGCATACAATTTTAAAGTAGGGGTGTTGGCATTATGCATAACATACAAAGAATTATTAGAGGAACAGTACGAAGGACAGCCACAGTTTCTGATTCTGATGTCCTAATCTTGGGACAAGTACAAATTAATTTCTCATGATTAAACCTTTCCCATAGTATTGTGTAGACAGTTTATAACTGCAAGAGATGGTGAAGGTTTTTTTGCACTATACAAATTCATCCTTGTTTATTTCTTAATACACTGCAGACTTTGACAAATATATAAAAATATTGTACAGAGAAATTTATGTATTATTCTTAACTGATTACAAATCACAGAATGTTAAATAGACGTGAAAGTGGTTGGTGACTAAAATCCTGAAAATTGGATTCAAAATCGTATAAATGTATAATTTAATAAACATTTATTTGGGTGTTGGAAAATCTGTTGATTCTTAATTTAAATTGTGCCGAATCACACAGTTGAAGTCTGGAGTTTGATTGCGTTCACACAAAATAGTGCAGTATCTTTATGATGCACAAAACTCAAATAAATCTCCTGAAGACTTTCATACACTTGTCATTTTTATTTTATTTTTTATTCTTGAACAAGACAAAACCTTAGTGCTAGATGATGGACTTGTTTGAAGTTCTTGAAGATGTTTAACCTCTTAACCAATTGACACAGCTTGAGTAAAAATGACATTTTGTATCAGAAATATATACCACAGGAACATGTTTTCTTCTTATTTCAAAGGGAAAAATTTAGTTGCTCACATTTTCATAAAAGTTTGTAATGACGTTAAAATAATGGTTGTAAAACTGTCAAAGAAAGGGTTTTATTTGCCGTTAGTTTATTAAAATTGTCTATCAACTTTGGAGAGCGCCTACAGTAATTTAAACTAAAGCGTGGCACACAGCGCCATCCTGTGGTCGTCCCCGTGTATTACATGCCGGTACAAGGTTTCCGGTGTTATGGCGACCGCCGGCAACATCTTCGCTTCAGTCTGGAGGATAGCAGGCTGTGCGTTCAGGTGAAATGCCTTCCGCACAACACTCATTATAACACAGGAACATTCAGAAGTGAGTGACTTGCTCGTTGCAATTTTTTGAACTGTGAAAATGTTAAACATATTTAGCTAACGTCACATGCGCAGTTTTATTGGTGCCACACCGGTAACGTTAACGTTACAGCTTAAATTAACGGTAAGTTAAGGGGTCCTAGCTTTGTAAAGAACGCTGACGTGAACGTTAACTTGACTCACTAACGTTAGCCTTCACATTAATATTTCAAACTTTAGCTAACCTCTTGTAAGTAATGCGTTATTACCTCTTCATATCTGAAGTCTAACATGTAACGTTAACGTTAATTAGGAGTTTCTGGTGGGTTGAAACGTTAACGTTATCGTGAAGCTTAACTAGTTGACTAAATCTCGCTAGCTTACGTAATAGTTGAATAGCTAGCTAATGTTAACGTACTTAATTGAAGTTAATTAGCGGGCTTCAAATGAAGTCCGCTTCTCTGAGAGCCCACGTGCGACAAAAAGAAGAGTAACGTTACTTTAATTTAGAAGTTAACTACACAGTATAACTTTATCGGACAAATTAGTGAATGGCTCCTTCAAAAACACCTTTGCCTTAAGGTTACATAAACAAGTTTAGGATTTTCACATGTAGCTAAACTCTTGAAGTATTCCACTGATGAAGCTATTGTTTAAATTCAGCATAGTAGTTCCAGGCATACTTCCTGGAGCAGGGCCTTTCCTTATGCTGCTCTCTGATCTGCCTGGAGCTCAGTTCCCACACACTTGCTTGTACCCACATGCTTTTCTACTGTGTTGTTGGGCGTTTAACCAAGACTGCAGAGAGTACAAGTCTGAGTCTGTCTCTCCTCCTCTTTTTCTCCTCAGGGTGCTGTGAGGAGAGGCGGCTATCTCACATGTGTGTGTAATTCTGACTATGCTGCTCGTGGTAGCGCTGGGCATCGTTTTCTCTTCAACTGTGGTCACTGCTGAAAAGGCTGAGGACACCAACCACAAGCTGCCAGCACCGCTGCTGGACTACAGCGGGATCTCCCTGCCGCCGGAGCACGTACCTTACTTCCTCCACAACAACAAGAGAGTCGCCAAGCAATGCCGCCTGGACCCACTCTGCCCTTTTAAAGTAAGATATGCACTCTGCCCACTTTTCACTGTTTGAATTTGTTTTCGGTGTAGAGTAGATGTTAGTTCTTTTTAAATTTTGCCCTTTATACATTTGACTGTCCAGTGGATACAGATTTAGATCATGACTAATAACAACAAGAAACTTGTCTTGTTGTCTGTGTGTGTAAGTTTCTGACATTATGATTTGTCAGAATAGGCAGCACATCATCTCGTGTTGACTGCTCATAGTTGCACTTTGGAATGATGCAATTTCTTTACATTGATGCACATGTAAACAGACACTGCTCTCCTGTATCTAGCAAGAATAAACACACAAATCTGTGTAAAATGGCTGTCCTTTTCACTTCTCTTTCTCTCCCTCTCTCTTCCAAACACACACTTAGAGACACAAGTGTATCTGTATTCAAACTTGTTTTTACAACAGGATGCACTGCAGGATCTGTCTGCCTGCTGGGGCTACGAGAAAAACTGTGACCCTGGGAAGCGCTTTAGCTATCCAGTGTGTACCACAGCGGACTCTGGATGGTACTGTTCCTCACATTACATTCTAACACACTTACTGTTTTCACGTCATCTTTCTCCAAAGTGTAATGCAGTTTACATTTTTACTTTTCACATTCTCCTAGCAGTCATCCATGATGTCTCAGGTGTCTAGTACAACAGACACTAATGTTTTATTCATAGGAACTGAATGCACCGAACCACAGGCTCCATCATTTTAAGTAAAAGTTTGCTCATTCATAGCATGCATAATTGATGAACCATTATGTTTTTGGCTATGCTGACTTGCCTAAATCTCTGACCTGTCAGGGCCCGTTCACTGGAAGCAGCCCGGGAGCTTTTCTGGAAACAGGCTGATTTTGGCTACGTCAAGGAGCGCCTCTCTGAGCTCAAAACACTCTGCAAGGCCGGCAAGCCAGTAAGTCTGCTCATTTCCTTAGTTCCCACGGGCCTGCTGAGTCAACAGGAAGAAACAAGGTAGAAACAGACACACTGTGAAACAAAAGAGTCCACAGACAATAGGCCTGCACATATTTTGCAATTCCGAAGCAAAAGCAGCAATATAGTATGTATGATAAAGAGACCACTCATGATCTATAAGGTCCAGAGTTTATTAATAAGACTTAAATAGCTAATATTTCTGCTCTTCTTTTCCCAGAGGGACTCATCATTAAAATGCAGTAGCCACACTCGCTTTTGTAAGGCAACCAACCTTTACCTAGACCTGCGAAAGCCGCGCAGAAGTAATGAGAGGTCAGTACATTTGAAAGTAACTTGCATTTAAAAAAAAACATTATATGGACAGAGTGTTTCTCAAAGTCATCCATGTTTATGCTGCAGATACAAGGAGGACTTCCTTCAGAAGGGTGAGATCGGCGGTCGTTGCAGACTGAACAAGCGAGCACTTGCTGCTGAGGGAGAACATCAGAGCCCTTTACAATCTTGGTGAGACTGAGCACAGACATGTTCACGTTTACTTACCGAGCTCTAGCCAATGACTTTTCCACAGGCTCTTGGGAACTGGAAACAACATGGGTCTATGGCTATCGAGAGGAACTGAAAATATGTTCCCTGACCGGGAATCGAACCCGGGCCGCGGCGGTGAGAGCGCCGAATCCTAACCACTAGACCACCAGGGACT